>JBAMMX010000002.1:17299342-17692155 GCA_037126225.1 Dillenia turbinata | reverse complement strand
TTTGGTTAAAGTGAAAAGTGGAAGGAAATAACACATAATTTATTATTTTACCCTTACAAAATAATATTTTTAATGTCTATTATTATATGATTTTTTATTTTTTAATTTAAAATATTTTTCTAAAAATATAATTTTTTCTAAAAAATAGTTATTTAATATATTTTTCTTATATTTTATAAATTATTTTTATTGTTATTTTATATTAAATAAAATTAGAATATTAATATTAAAAAAAATAAAAAAAAAGTAAAATTAAAAAAAATAATTTGTCCAATAAAATTGATGAAAGAAATGAATTTTATTACTTTACATTAAATAAAATTGTAATAATAAAAAATAACAGACAATTTTGTAAATATTAAAAGAGAACAAGGGTAAAATCGTCCAAAATTTTTATTTCTTTCCATTTCCGTCTATTTTAGAACGGAAATGATTTCTTAAGAGGAAGGAAAAAGAATTACACCCCACTTTTACTTCTCATTCACTTTTACTTCCTTACCAAGCAAATAAAATCTTCCATTTTCTTCCACTTTTACTTCCCCTCCCATTTTTCTTCCACTTTTCATCCCAACCAAACTAATCCTTAGTCCCATGAAAAGTCACATTTTCCTTGGCATCTTGACCCATAAGATATAAATCGATGCAACCAAAGCCACTCAAAGATATGTGACTTTGGTACTTGACAATGAGATTACATACAGATATCCATATGATTCACCACCACTCCAATCCAATTTGAAACTTTGTGATCAGGAGGGTACCTTCCAACTTGTAAGGAAGGACCACTGCCGACACCGAAAACCATCTTTACCAAACAATGTCACATTAAACATGAGTTTTCCAACTTCAAGTTTCTATGCCATAATTGTTACAATCAACAACATTATCCCTTCTTAGGGACCACTAACCACAAATTTAAGAATTTTGGCTGTTTCCCTTGTTTTAACTTGTTCATTATCCTATGTTGATAGTGAAACAAAGAATTGGGGTGCAATGTAACCCTTTCCCTTCTCGTAACTCTCTCCGACATGATAAAAATAAAAACCGAAATTAATTAAATGAATTTGCCGATAAACCAACTCGCATGTTCAATGTTAAATTTAATATCTACTAATTCTATATTCATGATATGGTACCATAATATTTAGAATTAGAAATCTTTTAAAATACGAATTAAATTTTTTACTCGTTCAGAGTTCAATTAAAAATTTTAGACTGATGGCAACAATTGCCAACTTTCTCGATTTAGTTCGATTCCCCCTGGGTGCATACATAGCGTGAGCAAACTCTATTATCAAACTATTTAAGAAGTTAACAGATCAAAATATTTCATGTCTCTAACAAATTATAATGCCACACTGATTTCTACTTTACACATCAAACCTTGACAATATCAAGTGTTTTCTTCGCCAACCAAACTATCCATCAAGAATAGAGAGAATCGCCTGACATTGCTAATGATACAGATGAAGAGTTTCGAACTCGAGACTGTAAGGTAGAAAATTCTATTATCAAACTATTTGAGCACTAAAATTAAACTCACATAACGTTTCATGTAGCTAACAAATGATAAATCTCAAGATACTTCCTATTCCATATTCCATCGAATTACCTGAACACGACAGGAATCCAAATGTGACAAAGTGGAGCAGAATGGTCAAATGGTGTCAAGAGCTAGGGATAAAAACAAAAAGATATAAGGTAGCTTTAGCTGAGTCACAGATTAAAAAGAAAAAAAAAAAGAAAAAAAGAAAAAAATACCATGTCGAGATGTGATTAAAGCACTTTTTCTCTTTGCATCATTTCTTCCTACAACATCCAAAATACCATGCTTTTGGTGCACTTTTCAGATGCGGTTGAGTAAAAAGGAGAGAAAAACAGATATTATAATTTTTTTTTAAATAAATATTTTAAAAGATTTTAACAATATTTATGAAATACTATTAATGGGTATATTCAATGTGAAAAAAGTACAATGCAACTTGTAAGAAGCAAGATATGCAAATTGCTAAAAGACATTCAAGAAAGGGGAAAAAATTCCTGAAGATGGACTTGGGTTGCAAGTATTGAGGAAAAGGAGTCATATTTATGCGACAAGATAAAAGGATATAAAGTGACAATAGACCTCCAAGATACCAAATAGGGGCCGCCGGCCGCCCATTGTATCCTTCTATCTAACTTTGATCTTCATGAAATCTCTCTGTCGAATCACGGGGGTGTCCTGGACCACACTGCATCTTTGTGCTATGCATCTCAAGAAGATGACACCATATGGTCCAAAATAATAAGTGATACCATACCTCCCACATGTACCATAGCAAAAATGCCGATTTTATGTTCATATACGTGGAGAGAGAAAAAGAGAGAGAGACTCAAAAATCCCAGCCTATTGATTAAGGGAAACACTAGATGGATCAATGTTTAAAGATTTATTCAATTAGATCATAAACTCTCAAATGAAGTTATTAGATTCATGTTTTAGGAAAAAGTTTAATAGTCATAACTCCTTTCTTCCACTCTTATAATTTGGAGTTCAATCTCGTATAATTAAAAAAGTTATTGAATTCGCTAATTATCGATTATGTCCGCTTTGCTCAAAGTGTCGATTCATTTGTAATCTTAGATTTGCGGCCTAAGATCTCATATGCTGAATCAAAGGTTTTTCAAGCGTCCCTTAGGGATAACCCAAATGATAAAATCTTATTATTTTTATCATCTTTTCTTCGATTTGATTTTATTTGGTTGCATCTCATCGTAAAAAGAAAAGTTTTTAAGCACCTATTAACATGGTAAGCTTAGATAGATGAGGGGAAAAATGGTTAAGGACATCACAAGGCTCTACGTACTTTAATTATTGTACCCAATCTAGTTTTAGTAGATTTTTATTGAACCAAATGCACTAAGGGATTGTTGGGAAACCTCAACAATTTATTTATTTATTTTTAACTCGACATTACCATATTTTATTTTATTTTTACTACTTTTCATATAAAGTAAAAAGAATTTGATTTTGCAAATAAAAACTATAAGGGTACTAAAATTATCATTATTGATAATCTTTTATATTAAAAATTCTCTCTAATTTAAGTTAAACTTAGACCTAATATTAACTTTTCAAATGACCCTAAACTGCCTATAATGCAACAGGTCACAGTAAAATGAACCCAATAAATTTCCCATTAGGCCGAGGTAGTCTGAATCAAATTTTCATTCAGATAATTTTTACTTGATTTAACTATTTAGAAAATAAATTTACTATAAAATCTTAACTATCAAATTAAATCATAAGTAATCCTAATTTTGAATCATTTTCGATTAATAATGTTTGATCAATGATTCTTGGTCAAAAATCTTAATTAAAAATAATTTAAAATTAATTAAAATATTAATCGAGAAATAGGATATTTTGATAATTTCTAGCTCCACAACACACTAAGCCCACTCAGACTGCCCGTACCCACAAGTAATATTTATTTATTTTTGAGGGACACAGGTGCCATTCATATCCAAGTAAAAGGCAAGAGATGAGCACCTGTTGACTCAGCTGGATTTGAGGAACAAAACAAGGGGAGTGTTCTGACATTAGTACGGTTTCAGGGCAAGGCCAGCTACAACTTCTTTGTAATGTTGTTGGGAACAAAGATCCGAAACTCAAATTCCAACAAAGGGGTCTCCTCTCAGACAAAATCTGCAGGAAACCCAACACAATCCCCCCACTAGCTCCGATCTCTGCTTCCAAAGACGAGGTCACCCTCCTGTTCATAACCCCTCATAAGGCTTGATGTCCGCCGTATGTGGCTAAGGATTTGAGTCTGACATGTAAAAAGATGCAACTTATGATAATCAATCACAAGGAAAAAGGGGAAACATCAAAAGAAGATAATAGTTCTCTCTGGGTGGACATGCCAAATGATCCAAAATGAGGATTATCTAACCATGTCCTTAGTAGAGATATGACTGTTTTTTTTAGAAATGAATTCAATGGTTTCACTTTTTTTTTTCCATTTGGGTTATGATTAATGCCAATGTTAGTATTTAGATTATAAGGAAAATTTGAACTTTATATTTATTTATTTATTTATTTTTATAAATCACAAATATCAAGTAATAACATTGCGATTAAATTTGATTCAAATCGGATTGGATTTTTAAGGGATAAAATTCTGATGATATCTATTTTTCATACACAAAATTTAAATCCAAGATTTTGTTTAAATGGTATCAATATTTCATTATTGGACTAATTATGTGTTGGTCTATATTAGCTTTTGTATAGTGATATATAATTTTTTTTTTATTTTAATAGTTAATTTTTAAAATAAAAACTAAATTTTTACTAATCTAGTAGTAAATTTAATGAAATTGTGCGAATGCTACTATGCAACAACCAAAAAAGTGACTTTGCTACTGGCTTATCTTAAAATTATAATTATGCCAAAGTGTATAAGTCCAATAAAGCCAAAACAAAAAAATTATAAAAAGATAAAGAAAAGGAAAGCTAACAATACTGAAGAAGATACAAAACCTTCCACTGATAGTGATTCCCTTTTTTTTTTTTTTTTTTTTGGTATATTGTTTTGGATATCGTTTGGTATCTGAGATTTTATCTTGATTAATCCAGACTAACTATTGTAGTATATTCTTTCGGAGGATAAGTCTTTTAACGGGAAACACTCCATACACATGAGGGTTCGATACTCCCAATAAAAATCAAATCTCAATCATGTTTAAGAATACTCAACTTCATATCCAGTTAAACCAACCCACGTCACTGATTCCCTCTTTTGTTGCTTGTTTCATCATCTCAGGTTCTAAAGTAGACTAGTCACATCCTCATTCCACCTTTTGGCTAAACAGATTCGCCAACTGGCTTCAACCCCACCACCATTCTGCTAATTATAAGAACTACACCCCCCATGTCAATCATTTGCCCATGAAAACCCCTTTTGAGTTCAATTCAAACTCAATTTTCTCTACTCTGTCGGTCCATAGAGTTGCTCATAAGTTCATTAGAATAGTGATTCATGGCTTCAAGTTCTCTTAGTTCAAGTAGGTCTGGATCTTCTTGGACACCCAAGCAAAACAAGTTGTTTGAGAAGGCGCTTGCCTGGTATGATAAGGACACCCCGGATCGCTGGCACAACGTAGCCAAGGCTGTGGGTGGAAAGTCGGCCGAGGAAGTAAAGAGACACTATGAGATACTCATTGAAGACCTCAAGCATATTGAGTCTGGTCATGTTCCTCTTCCTAATTACAAGTCCATTGGAAGCAACGGTTTTGCTGATGAAGAACAGAGGTACTATTCAGTCTCTCCTCATTGACACCATATTGTTCGGTATCTTTCACTATGCTGCGCAGATATTTCTACATATAAGCATGTTTTTGCCAATTTTATGTGTTGCTATGTCCCTATCTCTCAGTATGTACTACCTTTTTCTTTTTTTACCACTTACATGCTATTTGAAAACTTGATTAATCCAATTTAAGTAATTGTGAGGTCTAATTATGGACTGACTTTTTCGATACTTATTTTTCATTTTCAAAATTTAAATTTGAGATTTTGATTAATAGAGATTAATGTATTGTTACTAGAACCACAGGTCATTCGTGTGTCCAAACTACTGTTTCATAGTTTTTCTCGTGCATGCGAAATCAAAAATTCAATATGAGGTGGTCTTCATACCATATCTAATGAACCTTTGAATAGCATGCAACATTTCTAATAAAGAGGCTACAAATGATGCTAGTTGTGATCGACAAATTAGTTGATCAACAAATTAGTTGATCAAGTGCGCGGCACAGTTCATAATTTTGATGGTGTGGATTCGAATTTGATTGAGGCCCTACTCGGATCCTGATGAATTCCATATTTTTCATGGAATTCATTTTTAAATCTGAATTTTGTTACTTGAAAAAGAAAAACAAAATTTATAGTTAATTTTTATCTCCATAAAAATTATGAATAAATACAATTTGCAAATGAATTCCACAAGATTTCATGGGATTTACCTACTTTACCTCTAAATTACTATTTTATTTTAATTAATTCTAAATGAAGGAAATGTTAAGAATAATTAAATAAATAGCCATATTCACAAATAAATTTCATATTTTAAATAAAAAAATTCAATCAAATTCCATAATTTAATTTTTTATTCCAAATAAAAGAGTTCTTTTGAAAATGAATTCAATGGTCAAGTTCATTTCAAATGAATCCAAATCGTTTTTCATTTGTTACCAAACAATATGGAAAGTGTTTGGGAAGTACCCAAAATATTTGACTTATGAAAGGTTTTGATCTGCTTGGGGTGCAATTGTAGTGACATACTCCTCGAAAAATAAAAATTATGGCTCAACGTAAAAATTTTTAAGCAGGCGGAAGACCCTCATGGTGAGGCCAAGAGGGGATAGCAATACCCATCACTGTAGCCATCCTCTCACGTAGCCAAAAAAGGGGTAAAAAATCGTGATGATGGCTCCGATCAAGAGTTTTCCCTTAAATTGTCATCTGGGTGATTTGAAACCACTGCTAGGATAAACCCTTGTTTCAAGTCTAGCCCCCTCCCCACTGCAGAGCAAAAAACAAAAGGGTGGGGTCGTGATGGCTGCATTGTGCCTGAACTAAGGTTTCAGAGTCCGCAAACTACAACTTGAACCGTGTGGTACCAAGTTGTGCAAAATGTCTGAAAAATGGAACACTGTCTAGCCTCACTTCTATGGCTCCGCATTCATTGCATGAAAGCAAACTACCATATTATTCCTTAAGGCTTCTTTTTCCTGTCCTTAACCTATAACAAAAATAATAAAATAAAAAGTCCACATGATATCTTATCCACCTGATCTTGATCAGATTAAGTTGGCTCTATGCTTCAAGGACACGCCCATTCCTGGTCAAGATTATGACAGAAAGGCAACTTCCTTCTCCTTTCGAACTTTTCAATGATCTCCCACCAACCATATTTAATGTCTTTCCGCATTTTTTATTTTTCTTTGATAAAAATGTTGCCTCATTCTAATTTGCAGTAAATGATAAGCTTATAGATTTTCCTAAGCCAAACACCCACTTACTAAGATTGTCGTCACCCTTCTGGGTCTTTTTTTTCATGTTATTTTTTATTCTTATTTTTATAAACGAGGGCATAGTCTAGGAAGGAGGACAGAGGTTTGGTCGAAACATCGGGTTAGCAGATTACTGCAGAACTTGACATTCACCTATTCTTTTCTTACTTTTTTCTGCAGGCTTTTGAAGGATTTGAAACTTCAATAAATATGGTAAACCACAGCGGATGGATAAGTGGATGATAATAGAAGATCTGTGAAAACATGAGTGGATGTACTGGACTGGAACTTCTCTCTCTCTCTTCTCTATCTCTCTCTCTCTCTCTCTACGCACGCATGTAATGAGGGGGGTTGTGTTTCCTCTTTCATCATTAATGTATTGGCTAATACCCTATTTTAAGAGCATATATATTGAACCTGCTCTTCATAATTACCAAATAGTTGACTCCCAAACTCTCAACCACATTTGGAAGACAACAATACATGAAAAGCACATGAAATTCTCTTTTTTATAATACTTCTAATAAAGGGACTAAATAAAACCTTTAATATTATTATTTTGAAAATTATACACATAAATTCTTTTTAGAAAAATTTTCGGGAGAGCAGCTCCTTCCTTTGACTGGGTCAATAAAATCTCTGACTTTGAGATAGCAACAAGAAGCATTTCATGCCAAATGGATCATTTCAACCCTAAGGATGCCAAACAAGCACACAAAAACCAGAAAACCTTAGCAGGCTCCTTCCTTTTTCCATCATGAAAATATAGAAATTAAGCTAGATTTCATGGTGTACAACCTAGTGCTGATTTGGTTGATTGAAAAAATTCAGGGGGGGGGGGGAAACTGCATTCTTATCAAGTTACCGATGCTAGCGCTAAAATTGCTAAGTATAATTATTATTTATCTTTATTTTTTTCGATACAGGGTCTAAATCTACATAATAAGAGAATACCCCCGTTTATCACTACTATGATCTCTAAATTCATTTTATTATTATTATTATGATCACGATCACTCACCATCATCACCTTCATCATCAACTAACGTTTGTTTGTATATCAATAAATTTATCACACACACACAAGAGTCTTTAAATCACATGTACTCCTAGTAACCCTTGTGAAGAAAAACCTATATATATATATATATATATATATATTGTTATATCAAAATTTGAATCAAGAATCACCACGTTTAGAAGAAAGTTATGACCATTAAACTGTCCCCTTAAAAACGAAATACAAAACAAAACTAAGCCCGATTTTCACAGTTTGGAGGAGAGGTGTATCACAAAACAATTATCAGAGGTCACATGCATTTATTTCACAAATGGTACATTTTACTTTCTTGAGACACTCTAATTATTCTGATTCGAGGACCTACTAGTATAGAACCCAACAAATTATCTACCCTGCGTTACAAAAGTTTACGGGCACTACTAACTCTATACAATGATTATTATTGCTCATAAAACTATCCTCAAACATTTTAGAGTTTTGAAGGAGTTTTGAAGCCTAATTGATATTTTGATAAAATTATGGTGAAGGATTATCTATAAGAAAATTAATTATTATTCAAATCAGATATCATAATATCCATTAAATAGAAACGCCCATTGTAAATTTTCGTCGTTTGCCTAAGATCAAGTGTAGTATGTAGTTTAATATTTGATATATGGATCATCGATTCTCATGGTATTAAATTAATTTTTTTTACTGGAGGGCCCATCCATTGTGGCTTATTTTTGGGGTCCTCATATTTTGCCTTTTTTTTTTTTTTAATCATACGAAATTTGAACTCGGATACACATTACTCTTTTTTCTTTTTATGTTACAATGAGATTTGAATTCTGAATTATGAGGTTGTTGGAGGATTATAGCCACTAGTCTATTCTCTTAGGGACATACACGCTGCTCTTTTGTTGCACTATTGGTTGAACTAGTGTATCCACCAAAGCTTAGTTCAAGTTTTATTCTATTCTAGTACCATTTCCTCATGCGTTGCACTTTTATATAGAGCCAGGCGCACTCGCGTAACCTCAGTTCAAGTCTTGTGGTATTTTAGTCTCATTTTTCCAAATATTGCTTGAACATGACAACGTAATATGTAGGTTCGTAGGTACTCTAGCGCTAGGGCTTGTTTATCCTTTTATGGGCCATTTTATGCCCAAGATAATGGGTTAAAAATCTTTGAAAGGCCGGAACAAACAAAATGTTGCTTGAAGAGGAGTGAACATTTGGACCAAATTGGGCTTAGATCTTAAATATATTCTGGACAACAAGTTTGACCAATCTTCTAAACTTTATTTGAGCCTACCATAAAGTCTATTTTGGCTTAGTTTAGAGGGATTTTTTTTTTTTTTTTTTTTTTTTTTTTTTTTTTTTTTTTTTTACTCTTGAAGTCACCTTTAAATGGATCTAAGATGGGTTTCATTAGGTGGGTCGAATGGATATGGGCTTAGCCTTAATGGGCAAGGCCATTGAGTAGAAATTTAGGCTAGCTTTCTGGGCAGTCCGTCTCTTTCTTCTTGGGTTTTAAAGAAAACAATTAGTATCGAATATGTTTTTAAAATTTTCTGACTTAGAAAAATGTTTTAAAATTTGGAAAAATGAATATGTGTACACGTAAGGTAAAGAAACAAATAAATAATTTGGATTTTAAAGAAAATAATTCATACAAATTAGTTAAATAAAACATGAATTAACTCGAATAAACAAAAGTTTTGGTTTCTTCATTCTTTCTTCTCATCTGCAACTATGGAGTCAAGGAGTTTCTCAAGGCATCTATTGAAGACACAAGGTCGCTCTAGTGGAGAAAGATGGCCAGCCTTCTCTATACCTAGTAATATGGTCTTTTCTCCAAGTTGCCTGCAAAAATAAACCAAGCACAATTTTACAATTAATGGTAGTATATCATATAATGTTGCTTCATTACCCAAATTAAAAAAAAAAAGACACTCAAATGGGACAACTAAATTAATTCAATTGTACGTACTCTTTCATCTTTCTTGCTAGATCCATGGTGAAAATTTTGTCATTCTCTCCCCACAACAGGTGTATTGTCTGTGATCATATTTCACATGAAAATTAAAAAATATATACCATTGAGTCTTAATTTCAAATTTTTAAATCCACCGTTAAACAAACAAAAATAGGAGCAACTGCACCTATAAGTCTTCTCTGTGAAAATTAAAAAACGTATATTATATATTTATTTGCATAAATCAAAGATTGGTGCAAATATACCTATAAGTCGTCTCTATGACTAGAAAGCAAAGAATATGCATATAATAATCTTGAAGTTAGTACTTGACGGGATATGACACAAGATCCAAATTAAAAGAAAAAATTCTAAAGAAGCCCATGAAGAACGCTTACAGATTAGTACTTGACAATCGTCGTAATAATCTATCGAAAGGTCTTAGCTGCTCAGATCGATCTATCAAACGATAGGATCTTAGTCGTCCCGTTAACCGATCGTGACTCACCGAGCAGAGGTAATCGCCCTAATTGGGCAAGCAAATGTCAGCCCTCCAACCAGATGAGTCTCGAAGATCCCTTATCGGTCAAGTGATCGAAAGATATGCAACACTCCGAGCGATTCTAAAGGAAAGTCATGATTTCTTTAACTTTGGTCTCCCATTTCATAACGATAAATCTCAGATCTTTCAAATAAGGAAAGCACTCATCTCGAAAATTGTAGTTCTACCGATAAATGAAAATCGTAATCAACTCATAATATTAACCTCCGAGATTCCCGGATCATTTCAATAAGAAAGGTAGGGTTGAAGTCCTCCAGCGGCACACGTCTCTTAGAGGTATAAGTTATCTAAAAAACTCTCAGAACAAGGTAAGCACCTAGGCCTAACACTCTAGGCACACTGATCATAGGGAATAGTTTTCCCTCAATACTCAGTCTGTTTCTTTCAATCGAAAACCGCTCTTTACTGATTTGTGCGTTGGAGCCTCCCTACCAGAACACCCTTCGGTAGTTTTTGCAGGTGCATCCACCCATTGACTGCTACTGTTCGGGTCAAGAAAGAGTTGGTATCTGTGGAGTCATAACACACCTCCAACAGATTGGCACTGTTTGTGGGAATAGACTGATTCTCTGAAATCTTATGACGACGCTCGCAACGGTCATCTCCGACATAGCACCCACCAAAAGAAGAAGGTCAATCATAGGTTTTGATGATGATGATCTTCCAAGATGGGTAGATCTTCGCCGTGATGACCCTATTGTCATCACTCTCAAAATAGACTCCTACACTATAAAAAGGGATCTGATTGATTAGGGGGCTAATTGTGATCTCCTCACCTGAGACGCCTTTTGCAGGATGAGTTTCAATCCATCTCAGCTTCTGCCATCTACTGGATCCCTCCAAGGGTTTTCAGACGAACCCACTTATCCTGAAAGTATCATTTATCTTTCTGTGATCTTAGGAAGATTCCCTAATCACATAATCGCTCCCGTCCTTTTCCATGTGGTAAAACTTTACTCTCCTTACAGCACTATACTCAGCAAACCCAGTCTAGACGATCTAGAGGCGCTACCAAGCACGTGACACATGAAAGTGAAGTTCAGAACACCGCTAGGGGTAGCTATCATAAGAAACGACCCTAACCCCTATATCCTTTTCGCGACACAAGGTGCACAAGAAGCTTTTCCGGTCGACGCTCTGGAACCTAGAGAGGACACTGAGTTGAGAGCCAAGCCTAAACCAGGTGAAAAAATGATTGAGGTCCTTTTGACAAACGACCCCAGTCAAACAGTCAGGATAGAAGCAAACCTATCACCTCCCTTACGAGAGGCCTTAGTCGCCTGTCTGCAACAACACTCGAAAACTCTCAAAATGAGGTACACTCTCTAGACCTAACACTCTGGGCACACTGATCACAGAGAATAGCCTTCCTTCAATTCTCAGTCTGTTTTTTTCAATCGAAAACCACTCTTTACTGATTTGAACGTCGGACCCTCTCTACCAGAGCATCTTCCGGCGGTTTTTGCAAGTGCATCCACCCATTGACGACTACTATTCGGTTTAAGAAGGAACTGGTATCTGTGGAACCATAATTCACCTCCAATAATACTTAATAAAAATATTATACAAGTCAATGCCCTAAAAGTATGGTAAAATAAGTTTTCTTATTTAAAAAAAGTGGATAATTATGTATGTTGTATAGTCAGCTAAATTAGAATATATTTTGCTAATTTTTGCTATTTCAGTCTGCAAGATGTTTGAGTCATATAACGAGAGATATTCTTATAAATTTTGTATATCTGATATAAATAAAATTTGATTATATAAATTATTAATTTTATAATAAATTTTTTTTATTTTTTTTTTGAGTTTTAATTTTTAGAAACTTGAAAATTGAGAAAATAAGAGCTTAATTGCCCTAATAGATGCAGACTACCTGTGAGAAATGAGGAGTTTGAAAGTCTTCGTCACTCACAACCAAAGCCTCAAGAAGCTCTTCCCTTTGCTTCCTATTAGTAAACATGACCTGCAATAATTCGCTGGCAAGATGTCAGAACATTAAAATAAATAAAAATACTAACAAACGCTATCCCCTATTCAATGATCTGACTACCCATATCCTTTCACGAGATCACAATACCAATTTCAATACATTACAAAATATTAAACAAATAAAGCCACAATACTCGATATTATCTTCTTATCCCAATGAAAATGAAGTTTGTGATGACAATTTTGAATTGTTTTATAGAGATTAACTTTTTCAGAATTGTCTTCTTTAATCTTTTCTATGTTTGGTTATTAGTTAATTTCAGTAAAACATGATAATACTTGATGGTGATAGTTCATTCAAGTTATTATTCACTATTTCTCTTGTTTCTTGTTTGTAATGATTTTGAATTTAAATTTTTATATATAAAAAAAAAATTACAAGTTACAAAATCTGAACATAAAATAATATGATATTTTAGAAATTATTATTTTCATTAATCTAGTGAATCTAAAACTATATAATACAAAGTAATTATTCTTTTTAATTATTAAATAAATTAAAATCACTAAAGCTTCGATTTGGATCTACTCCCTCAAGAAAGGCGAACCAAGCACTCGACAGTCTGTTCATGCACCTTAGACATCTTTGTAATCATTGTTCTTGATTTCGCATATAAATAAGTAATGAAAGAATAATATTCCTAGACATTGTGAGTAAAGTGTCGCAGTTGAGAAATAAAAAGGTAAAAACAACTAAATAATTGAAGGAGAAGGAGGAAAGAGGTAGAGAGATGAATAATAAGAAATTTAAGGACAAACCTCAAGAAAATGCGTGAACAGGAAGTTGGGAAGCCAAGGCAACTTATAGGTGCCAAGCGAGAGCATAGCCTTGACACCCTCAGCAGTGTTCGGAAGCAAACCTTCAGACCAAGAAGAGAGTCCAAGTCTCTCAAATGATTCAGAACTTATGGACTCGGTCAAGGCCACAACCGAGCCGGACACAACCATGCCACGAACCAAGCTCGGATACATCTCAGCCATCTTGAACCCAACCATCCCACCATAGCTAAGACCCACAGCTATACACTTGTCTACTCCAAGTTTGCTCAAACCCTTCGCTAAACACTGGGCTTGAAACTCCGGTGACCGTTCTTTTTCATCGGTAAATGATTGACCAAAGAAGAGAAAATCGGGAACGTATATGGAGTATTTTGAAGATAAGGCCATCACTTGGAATTGCCAAGTTAGAATCCCATCTGCAGCAAAGCTATGAAGCAATAGAAGGGCAGGCTTGGTGTGAACCGGTTTATTCTTGGCCTGCTCAATTGGAATCCAGAAGTTCATGATCGTGCCCGGTTCGATTTCTATCAATTGGGGTCTAACCCCTGCATGCTTCATTAGAGCATTTGTAATTGGTCCTGCTGCTGAAAAAATGTTCACCATCTCTCTCTCTCTCTCTGGAAAAGGGATGTGTGGATGTTGGCTGTATTACAACAGGAGAATTTATAAATTCTTGGACTGGTTGGATAGACACGACATGCATAATATTTTGTGGGACTATATGTAGATTTGAAAAGTAAGTTAGTTCTCATTTGAAAATGCCAAAAGTTAATTAAAGTAATGACATGTTCCAACATCAAGGAATCTCCCGTACGATAAAACAAAGTTTGAGGGGATAAGTTGATATAAATCCCGCGCAACGTATAATATTTTTTAATTAAAATAGATTTTCAGAAATTGAATTTTTCCCAAAAAAAAAATAAAATACTTTAAAAAAATTAAATTATTATTATATTAATAATTTTTATATTAAAATTTATATCTAATTTTAACTGGGTTAACCTCAATAATTTTTCAGATAGATCCTTAAAAATGTCGGCGACGAAAACCTTTCACCCCAGCCAAACTCGAGGCGCCCCCTTGTTGACTTCGGAAGTCAAACTGGTGGACCTAGGTGAGCTGTTAAGGCTTGAATAGTCGTCTCTCAAATTCAAATTGAATTTTTTCTCCTGCCCTTCAGTTCTCCGCCTTTTTTTTATTTTATGCTATGAATTATAATTAAATTAATTTTAATTTTATAAAATTAAAATAATATTTTTATTAATTATTATATAAATAAAAAATATTTTAATACACCCATTAATTTAATTAATCAAATCAATTGAATTGGGTAGGAGAATTAGTACAGTATTTTAAAAACCGGGTGGGGCAAGGAAAAGCCATTCAATTGCTTGCTTTGGGAAGATCAAGAGAGGAAAGTCAAAAAAGGCAAAAGCATAAAGCAAAGAACAAGGACTTTTGGATACTATATTTTAAATTGTATCACTTTGATACGTAATGGATATGAATATATATCAACGCCCAATTTTATGACTTATTGCCACTAGCGTGACCTATTTTTCTTCTTTTTCTATGTGCAATTCTCTTGGGAAATTCCTTTTCTTTTTTTTTTTTTCAAAAGTCTTAGTTTTATTGAATAGTAAAAGACATATAAGGAAATCTTTTTAACTAAATTGCATTAATCTGTCTCTGTGACTCTCTCTTCATTAGGAAAAAGAAATATGTCTTTCTCTATGTGTTGAACATAAGAATCTAAATTACCAACTTTTAATTCGAGTCTGACAAAAACAAACATCGGAGAAGTTGCCTCTTAGGGGATCAATCGGGATCAAACTTAATTTATTTGGGTTTAGCATGATTATCAGATATGGTGATTTAATATATATATTTATATGAATCTAAATTATAGCATAACCAACAAAAATTGTGCAATTTTGTCTAAATTTAAAATCTAATTTTTAGAAATGACATGACTGAAATTTGATCAGATAAGACTAATAAATATTAAAATTGTACAAGTAGAAGAGAAGAAAGAAAAATAAAAAACATAAGAATCGAATAATTTGAAACCAACATAATGGCAAATCGATTAAGTAATCAAAGCATGACACGCATGAACACTGTTTGGGTTCACTCATTAAGGATCAAAGCATCAGTAAAACAACATCCTCACCTCATCAAAAGCTAAACAACGTGTAAAATATGATAGAACTCAGAGATTTCAACAATTAATTCACAGTAGTAACCGGATACCTATCAATGCTATCCTCCCAAGGATTCTTAGGAGAAGGCTTGACATTGCGAAGGGCTTGCCAAACAGCACTATTACACTTGAATCCACTGCCAAAGGCAATCTGCCATATCCGGTCATCCTTACTCACTTTCATCTTAGCCTCAATATATGCTAGCTCGTACCATATAGAGCTGGAAGAAGTGTTGCCAAACCTATGAAGAGTCATTCTTGATGGCTCAACGTGCTCCCGTGTAAGCTTCAAGTTCTTCTCAAGCTCATCTATCACGGCTCTACCGCCTGCATGAATGCAAAAGTGATGGAATGCAAGCTTGAAATTCGGTATATAAGGCTTGATCTTCGCATTAAGCAACTTCCTCCTAATCAAGGTTAGAAAAAAATGAAGTTGCTCGGATAATGGTAGTACTAAAGGACCTAATGTTGTAATGTTAGACTTGAGTGCCCCACCCGCTACAGCCAGCAAGTCCTTAGATAGGGAAACACCGGTTTTTCCATCATCGTCTTGCTCTTGGTACACACATTTGAATGCCTTGTCATCTGCACCACAATGCGTCCTAACTATTTGCAAAAGCTTGTATTTAGCTCTTTGCTTGTCTGAGGACTTGTTAGATAGCAAAACCACAGAACAACCAACACGAAACAAGCAATTGGTGATCAACATGGACTTCTTGTTGCCAAAGTACCCGTTTTGGGTCATGTTCTCGGTGCTCACAACAATAGCATATGTATTGCTATGAACACGCAACAAGTCCCTGGCTAGATCGATTGCTATCACCCCTGCACTGCACCCCATTCCACCTAAATTGAAGCTCTGAATGTTACCTCTCAACTTGTATTTGCTTACAATCATGGAGGATAAAGAGGGGGTAGGATTAAACAAGCTGCAATTGACTACAAGGATACCTGTTGGAAATTATGTGTAATTAAGTCAGCTATTTAACATTATATAAATAAAAATAAATAAATAAGTAAAGATTTATATTGGATTTTAGTTTTAGCTTTTGAGTAAAATGGAGTTCAACTATTAAATATGGTTTCCAAATCAGCTGACATATAGTTATAATTATTTTTCAAAGATGTTCTCTGAAGAAAACATGCCACCGACTCATACCATGACCTTGCCCAAAATAAAGAGATCACTAAAAAAGGGCTTTTAATCCAAAAAATGGTAGGTATTTTAGGTCAAAAATGACTTCAAGATAGTTACAAAATATAGTTTAATCGATCCATGAGGTACTTATCTAGACCTAGGAAATGGCATATGGACAAATGAGCTCAAAATATAACATCTAATCCTAAGTTTTGGACTAAAACAAATGGTCTTTTGACTGTTGAGATGGTTTTGAGGCTGGATGGTGGTATTGGTTAACAAAAATTTTTAAGCAGACACCAAACAATGTTGCCAAAGCTAAAATCATAGGGATACAACAATACCTATATCTTTGATGTTGATGTGGATGTTGGCAAAAAGGTTATCCAAGGCACCAAACATGACCTGCTCTGCTTCTTCCCTTGCTGCAGTCATTGATCGACGTATAGGAATGTAATGCATTGATTCAGGAATGTATGTTTCCTCTCCTAAACCTGACCTCTGAAGGATTTTCTCCTGAAACTCCAATGATGACTCGTTGAAGTCTCCGGTGAGCCTCAAGTGCTCCATGAATTTACAGAATCTGATCTTGAGGTGTGAAGGTGGAAGATAGCAAGCATAGTCTACAAGATAAATGGGTCTGGGCCGGGCCATAAGATATACTGTTGACCCAAAAACAAGAAAAAGAAAAGACGCTAAGACCAGGACTAAGTTGTACTGTAAATGAAGGTAGAGTCTATGAAAATCTTCAAAGATCATTTTGGATGCATGAACCAAAAGTGCTGCTATTAATAATGGGACTAAGCAAAGGTTTAGTAAATTTGACATGCGGTAATAGTTTCCTAATTTCACATACTTGAGTTGCACACTTCGAAGAAAATATGGTAACGAACGACTCTGATTTGAATCTACATTGAGAGCTTTATTTGGGTTTGGAGGAGAATTTGAAGGAGAATCCATGATGGGGTTGCTTGGATTTGAGTTTGGAGAAATGGGATTTTTGTGAAGTTTTGATTTGGTTATGGAATTCGAGAGATGAGAAGTAGGCTATGAGGAGTAGGGTATTTATATGCCGAAGAAGAGTGATACTATGAAACAAATAAAAGGGGGAAGGAGAATGATACCATTTGTATGCCAGATACATGCATGCATGCATGCATACATACATACAACATGCGCCCGCGTGTGTATTCCTCAGTGCTGATAGAACAATTTGTATAGCTAAAAATCGAAAGTTTTATCACTTCAGAAACTAATCCAGTACTCTTTTATCACTTAGTTGTTTCTGACTACCGATGCCTGTTGTCCAATGAGTACACCTCGATTTTTAATTCTGATTCAAAATTTACTTATATAAAAAATAGATGTCAAAAAAATTTTATCTCTTAAAAGATTAACTTGATTCGAATCATATTTATTCGATTCCAATATGATTATCAAATATGTATAATTTTTTTTATAAAGAATATGGATAATTTATACCAAAAGCATATGACTTAAATTATAAGAAAATGTTGGCCATTCTACTTAATATATTATGAAAAAATAGAATCTTATTCTCTTAATTAAATTAAATGGGTCCCTCTTTCTTACGCACAATAAATCATTTATTGTTGACTTGACACCCCGTGCCGTGCAATGCATGACCCGTTATCGGTGGAGCCGCACCTGGCCTATGGGGTCACAAATAAAAAGATAATTTAATAATTAATAAATTAAAAGAAAAATGAATTTTATATGAAAGTTTTAGAGAACCATAAAATTCTAATAATTTTATGGTTTTTAGTTCAAAAATACTAACAAAAATTAAATTATCATAAAAATTGCTTTCTTTAAAAATAGTTATAGATTATTATTTATTTGTTTATTTAATTATTATTATTATTATTAGTATTACAAATATTATTTAAAATCCTAAAGGAATTGTCTCTAAAGTTGCTCGACGTTATGATCTACTGTAATCTACCTTGTGCATTGGCCCGTTAATGGTCATTGATTGGGCAGCTTTGTCTACCACTTATTGCGCTTAGCTTAGCCCCCCCAAGGTTTACCTCCGGTCGAGATTCGTCGGTCCACCATGCTTCCTGTTCAGCTTGGCCGACAGTGGTTAATTGGTTTTTGGTTGGTCACAACTTCCGAAACGATGACTGTCTGCTGCTGAATAATTTTGTCTACTTTGTGCAGAAAGGCAATGTTTTAAATATGTTACATGATTTTTTTTTATTTGACAATTGATAAAAAAATTAATTAATTCAATTTAAATAATTATATGACCAATTTAGAAGAAGACTCTCTTTAAATTTATTTATTTATTAATTTTTAGACTCAAAATTGATATTTTAATTAAAAGAATATAGTATTTTATCATTAAAGGATGTTGGTTATGGTATATGAATTAGAATTTCAATAGATGAGAGTTCAACTTCATTTAATCATTATAAAAATAGAAAAGATGGTATCATTATTTGATAGCCTTGGGTGGCCTTATGCCCAATTGTCGTGTTCATTTCATTTCACATGGACTTAGGGTTCATTATCTAGAAATGTACTAATGATTAATTGGTCTAATAAGATATAATACTAAATTTTTTAATCAAGATTCCAAATTTAACTCGTAATTTAGATATAGAGCAGATTTCGTTGAGAGAATAGTCTTCAAAATAGGTCATTGTATGTTCTGGATTGAATTAATTAAAATATAATTACGGATACCGATGATTAATATAATATTAAAAAAAATCTAGAAATGTGGGAAGGCGTAATAACTTCTCTTGACCCTCTATTCCCATCTATTAAAGAAGTTTAGGTAGTACACAGCATATAACTTTCCAATAAAAGTGGTTAATTGTTTTTGTTAGGTCACAACTTCCGAAATAATTAGACCGACTGCTACTGAATAATAACTTTGTCCCACGACACCCATGGAGACCTCTCCTAACGGCTCGATGATAGGTCGATTTAGATTAATCAGGATAAAATATCAGATACCGAACGATGATATATCAAAAAAAAAAAAAACTTTATCCTACTTTGTGCAGAAAGGCAAGGTTTTAAATACGGTGTGTTCCTAATTTGGGGTTAGACTTTTTTTGTATTTATTTTTTTATTCGTAAGATTGATTTTAAAATTTTGATTAAGGGAGTATAATATTTTATCATAAAATCCATAGGACGTTAATTATGGCACATGAATTTTAACAGGTGAAATGAATTTTAACAGGTGAGATAGGTGGTGTATGGTTGAACCGATTTGAGCAGCTTAACTCACCCATTTAATTTTATTGGCTTCATATATCATAAATAATCATTTAATCATTAGATACTGAGCCGTTTCGGCCAAACTGAGCAAGGATCACAGTGGACTAACCCATCTAGACTTGAGGTAAAACTTGGTGGGCTAGACTATGGGCCATTTAGGACACATTTTCTATCTTCTCGACAAGTGCCTTGATAGGCCTTTTTTTTTGGTTTTAATGGGCATTGGACTGGTCATTGAACAGGCCGAAACACCCATTCAAGTTTTAATAGTCATACTGTAATTGAACTTTTTAAGTATTAAAATATAATATAAAATTATATTATTACGTATGAGAATATGTATATACATAATTGATAAGAGAAAATATAAAATATTATTAAAATTTTAAAAAAATAATGATATGTAAAATTCATAATAATTTAAATAATTTTAAAACAGCACGACTCGGATTTGAATCATCATTGATTGTCTCGTTTGGGTTTGGAGGAGAATTTGAAGGAGAATCCATGCTGGGGTTTCCTGGTCTTGAGTTTGTAGAAATGGGTTTTTGTGAAGTTGTGATTTGGTTATAGAATTTGAGATGAGAAGTAGAATATGAGAAAGGGTGAGTATTTGTGAAGTTGTGATTTGATTATGGTTAGCCACATTATTGGAAAGGCGAAGGCTTGAAATTCCATGTGATGTGACACAATTTTCTAAGAATTTTAAGGCCAAAATATATTATATTGACATTTATCGACTGTCTATTCTTCCGATGAGTTGTAATTCCACTAGAATTTGACACAATCGAAAATTTGACCGACGTCTGGTTGGTTAACAATGTTGGTTCACTATTCTATCACTGTATCGTTTTAATAGCATCCACATTTGTACGTATGGATAATTGGATTAATAGTAAATATTTTAAATCTTTTAATTAAGATTAAAATTAAAATTTAAAAAATAAAAAATTTACATTAAAAGATTTCTCCAGAAATTAAATTAATCAAAATTTAAATTTAAATATCGATTAATCAAGGAAAAAAAAAATTGGTATACATTCCGGTTGCTAGTCTCTTTATAACACATAACCAAACTAGGAGGAGTATAACGCGTGATGTAGAGTTTAAATTTATAATGTGCTCGGTTGATTGAATAAATAGTTAAATTTAGAACAAAAATATTAGAATTAAGAGATTAAAATTTTTAGAAAAATTAAGATTTGAATTGTAGCTGTACTATAATTGTATGTTTTTAAATACATTATGTATTTGTTGTATTTGTTATATTTATCAAACGGACATCTTAAATATTATATATTTTTTTTGTTACATTAGGGGTGAGAATATTTAGTTCTAAAGAAAGCTAGGGTTCGAATATCACTTTGCCTATAAATCTCTGTAGGAGGGGAGATGGACTCATGAATATCATGTGAGACCGACTGACCAAAACGAGCTAGAGGATCCATGCAACTATTACCCCCTCTCAGAATAAACTGGATTGAATAAACCCAGGCTTCCAACATTAACTATTTACAATCCTGAAAAATATATTATGTATTTTTCATGAAGTTGATAGAATTCTAGTATTATTAGTATCCTAAATGTGCATTTACGATTTCAGATTCCTGAAGGCATAGCTGGTGAAACTCCTCAAATGATAAGTGCTGCAGTAAAGGGCCTAGCTCGGTTGTCTTATGAGTTCTCTGAACTTATTTCTGCAGCTTTCAATGTGCTTCGATCCACATTCCTCTTGCTACAGAGGAAAACAGAGAAATTACAGAAGTTTGTTCTTCAAGATGCAAACTTCATTCTTGATGTACTCTGTGAGTGCTTTTTTGGGATATATTGCTTCATGTTGCTATGTTTTCTCAGAAGTTTAGTCTGATTTTGTAGGCTAATTTATGTTTACTGAAGGTACTTGTGGCCAAATCGCAAGCTGATGGATTGTAGATGCATTTAAAGAGCATGGTTGAAGGACTTCTGAAGTGGCAAGATAGCACCAAGAGTCATTTCAAAGCCAAGGTTTGAGATCATGTCCCCTGCATAGCATTCACTTTTGGACCATCTATTGCATTCTATGGTGGGGTATTTAGTGCTATAGCCTTTTGTCTGCATTCCGCTGATATGTTTTCCTTACGGTAATTGGTGCTGTGCTTTAAATATAACCTGCTTGAATGTTTGGTGGTGTGTGTTTCTATTGCATTGTATTTTTTGGAGTTTATAATCCTGTCTGGTTGGTGACTATAACCACTGGTATGCTGTCTGTAGCTTTTCTTCATCTTGCCTCTAAAGATAAAAGCTTGGCATTTTTAATTAAGAAGTTGATAATCTATGTGTTACGTCATGATGATGTTCTTTTCCTATTTTTTCATGGACAAATGTTACCAGTGCTCATACTTGTGTTGTATAAATTGTTTAATTACTAAAGTGAAAATTTGTACAAGCAAGCAACTTTAGAAGTTTTTCATTTTATTATGTTATTCGGTGCCATACGCAAGCTGATACAGCGTTCCCAGGATAAATAAAAAAGCTACAGCGTCCTAAAATTTATTGTAATGGTTGCCAGGGTCTAATTATCTTTCACCGCGAATCTTGTCAAATTAAGTTGTTTGTTCGTTTTCTTACTACAATTCAAAGTTTAGGGTGTTATGGCTGTGAGCTTATTTATCATGTAATCTTTTGGTTTTTGGTTTGGAGATTTAAGTTAGTTAAAGTTTTCTTTGCAAAGATCGTGCCTCTGTATCTAAGTAGCCTGGAAGCTTGTTTGTCGAACAGTGAATTCCTGTAGATATTTAGAACTCTGCTGACTTTTTGAAATGGAGAAAGGAGCTCCTCCAAGCCTGTTTTTGAATGATGGTTCATTTATGGAGAGGTTCAAAAACCTTCAACAAGAGAAAGAGAAGCCTGTACAGGAACCTAAGCACTTGACATCAGGCCCTGTTGCCAGTAAAACTGGATTGGTAATGACTAAATATATAATATTCTTATAGCTTGTTTTATTTAATAATGATTGTTTTGCATGTTATCAGTGCTCTCTTTTTCTATATTTTTCCCCAATTTTTCTTTTTGACCTTCTTAATATGTCTACAAGTTTTGAAGGAGCAAATGTTTTTTTTTTTTTAATACTTGTTTTAAGCCACTTGGCCATTTTTCACATTGTTATTATTCTTAGTAACACATCCTTGTTATTTTCTCCTGCAGCAGTTAACATTCTCGTCTATAAAATGTATTTCACGGGGTTTAGTATTCAGAGTGTCTTTTAGAGATGCTCTCCTTGTTCTTTGCATCTGCTTGTCATTGGGAAATATGACTGCTACATTTCTTAAAATATGTCTTTTTTAATAGGTTGTAGTTATTGTCTCTATTCTATTCTCAAATACTAACAAGATTTTAATTTATTCTGGTACTTCTATGGAAGAACAGACTGCCAAACTAGTCGAGTTTCTTGTCAATTGCCTGTTGTTGCTTTTTTTATTAATATTTTAATTATCATTAGTATTTTTTAGCTTCACATTTGTCTGCCAAGTCTATAAATATGATTCAAAAAATCCTTGCCCATTATTAACTGGTTCTTGAAAATAAAAGAACATGAACATTTGTGGGGGATGGTGACAAGAGCTTGGTTGGGGGCTTGTAGGCATGTCTCTGTAATTGTTGCTGAAAGGGGGGTATAACAATGGGGCTGGATGTAGTAAAGCTACAAGCATCAGCAGGATATTCAACTGATCTCCATAGGACTTAAACCATCTTTATATTCTCACTTTACCTTCTTTCTCCACCTCCCTAAACTATAAACCAAACGCTTTGCTTATCTTTGTAATAATTTGTTGTTTACTTGCTTTTTTCTCCTTTGTTTTCAAGAAGTGATTAGCTAAGATTTCATACCAACAACCTTTATTAACATTTGCTGATATGATGTGGCTTTCAACATAAATACAAGAGGAGCTTTTCACATGATGAGTTTTGCGAGGAAGTGTAAGAAACTTGAGCTCCTTTTGCAAGTGTCAACAGGTGAGGACAAATAAGTTGCATCACTGAAGAAATTCATTTTTTGCATTGCCTATAATAGCATGCATCAACAAATTAGCAAAAACTACTTAGAAATTCTTTTAGGGCCTATTCTAGAATATCCATATGCTTGCAGCTATCAATTTTATCTTTTCTTGGCTGCACTACACTAGGCACCAAGGCAATCGGATGGACTAAGAGAGGACAACAAGGCAATCAGGAATATTTTAGTGTGTAACTAAATAAATTGAAATTTATAAAGTGGCCATGAGTTTTGATGCTTTGATTGATTGGAAGGCTTCATTTGGGGCTGATTTCTGTGAATGGAACAAAACTGCTGTCGTCTGTGGTGTGCTTACACATTTTCTCACACTTGAGGGTTCTTTTTTTCACATTACATCTTTAGTGCGGTGTGAGCTACCATAACTGGTTTTCCTAATTTTTTTCCCTGGTGTAGCGGAGTTGAGTGTGGGGTTTGGGTTTCACACGTTAGTATCTTTGGATTAAGGGGATACTAATATTTATCATGGGATTTGTTGATTTGAAGTTTGAACCATTCAACGTGGGAATAGAATTGAGTTAGGCATTGATGTTGGTGAGAATAACGTTAATCGTCAAAACAGAGAACAATGATCAATATATGTTCAAATGGAACTTTAAAATCAAATGTATTCAAATATGAGAAATCTTCATCACAAGATACCGATAACTCCATTAATATTTTTTATCTTTGGACAAAATAATTAACTTGTAAATGGTATTTTGGTGTAGTAATCAAACACTGATGATAAAAACATGTCAATCAACTACCTTCATTTGGGCCGATAAATTGATCACATATAAAATCGAAAAATTATCACACATTTATTACCACAAGATGTATATGCAATCCCGTCAAATACAAATCTTCCTTTGGGCCGATGGGTACCATATGAATTGCATATACATAACCTTTTATATTTCAAAAAATAAATTAATTTTCACAAGAGATGTCACTTTGGTGACATGTTTTTTCAATTAATTTATTTCGAAATATATACAAAATCATACTCATATTTGAACTAATCAGAAAAATTCTAATTTTTTATCCTAATGGACTCAATTTCTTCAAAATTGAGTTATTTAAAACCCAATTTTATTAATTTTAAATTGGGCCTATAATGATCCAATTTTATCCAATCTGCCGTCTTTATCTTTCTTTTCTATCCCAATACTTTCGTTGTCGGCAATAAACCAAAATTTTCACCTTTTGCCGGCAACTAATCCAAAACTTGGTCAATCTCCATTCTGTAGCAGAGGATACCAAGAAAGTTTCCAGGTAGGTGATGAGTTCATTTAGAATCGCTTAAGAACCAACCAGCCTTAAAGTTATCCTTATCTTTTTTACAGAACTTTTCTAGACATTCAAGCAGTGTTTTTAAAATTGGGTCGGACCGGCCAGTTGAACTAGTTTGATTGAAAATTATTTTATAATTTAATTTGATTTGTACTGTTAAATTGAATAAAATCAAATTTAATCAAAACCGTTTAAAATTAATTAAAATCGATGAATCTTTCAAATCGATCAAAAAATTTTATTTTTTAATAAAAATATTTAAATTTATTTTATTTTAAAATATATTATATATAAATTATATATATATATGATATTATGATAATATAATTTTATTAATAAAATGATCTAATTGGCCTACTAATAAATGGATAAGTTGGTCAAATTGTTCAGGGGTTCGATTTTTATAGCATTGGATTCGAGCCTTATCCGTTCTTCCATATTTGCATGCTCCACAGCCAATGCATGACCTGCCATTACCCGTTTCCGCACGGGGCTAGCACGGAATGGTCTTTGCAGTTGCGTGACGTTTTGATCTACTGACATGTCCCTTGCGCGTTGGCCCATCAAGGGTCATTGCTTGGGCAGCTCTGTCTGCCACGTACTGCGCTTAGCTTAGCCCACCAAGGTTTACCTCCGGTCGAGATTGGTCGGTCCACCATGCTTCCTGTTCTGCTTGGCCGACGGTGGTTAATTGTTTTTGGTAGGTCTCAACTTCCGAAATAATTAAACTGTCTGCTGCTGAATGAAACTTTTGTCTACTTTGTGCAGAAAGGCAATGTTTTAAATATGTTACATGATTTTTTTTTTTAATAATCATTGAAAACTTAACAAATATAATTATGAGATTCGATCTAAGAGTTAACTCTCTCAATTTATATTTTTTTTATTTTTAAAATTCAAACTCAAATCTTAAATAAAATAATTTATTATTCTATCATTAGATTCATAAAGATATTGGATATGATGCATGAATTTCAATCGGTGAGAGAGGTGGTGTATAGTTAAACCGATTTGAACAATTCAGCTCACCCACTTAATTATATTGGCTTAATATATCATAAACAATTATTTAATCATTATAGAAATTGAAAAGATGATATCTTTTCATAAATAATTTCCATTTTATAAGCAATAGTGTGAGGACAAAAACAAAGACAAAAATGATGCAACCAATTTCAGCTTTGTCCATGTAGATGAAGAAATAGATAATAGTTATAATATTTGAAATAGAAAGTAAATAATAAAAAAATAGATTAAAAAAGGAAAAGAGAAAATGAAGAGATTTAAAAGTAAAAGGAAAAATGAGAATAGCAATAGATAGGAGTTAATCGAGGACAATGAAATACGAAGAGTCATTGTTTATTAATTTATTTTTCTTAAATTTTGAAATCTAAAAAGATTAATTTTAATGACTAAATTAGAAAAAGTTGAATCAGATCTCCTCTACTTTGATATGATTTCCTTTTAAATCGTTTTGCATAATTTTTTTCAATGTTTTATTAGATCTAAGTTATGTATATGCCGTATCATAAAATTTTTAGATTTCTGATTTAATCAATTCAATTAATCAACACAGTTTAGTTTCTAAATTCCGACAGACATTAATTTGCTTGCATGCCAAAATCTGTGGTGAGAAATTATCCTTTTTAAGTATTATTATGGTAATATTATTTTAGTTTGAATCAATAAATTATAAATCAACTAATATCGTCCTTCTTTATAAAGATCTCTAGTTCAAACTTTTCTTTATACAATATATATATGTATATATATTTATCATGTTAGTTCGGCTGTTTCTGCCAAACCGATCGGATCATGGTGGATTAACCAATCTAGACTTGAGGTAAAGCTTGGTGGGCTGGGCTATCCGTGGCCGTCTAGGAGCCTAGGAAAAAGGGTTTTTTTTTTTTTATTATTGATATTTAAAATTATATTTTAATTAATTCAATTTAAATGTCTATGAAACCTATTTGAGACATCTCTCTTAACATAATTTTTTTCATTCTATAGAATATGAGATTTAATTAAAAAATCTAATATTTAAAAAAAAAAAAAAAAAAAAGGAAAAATTGGTTTGTGCTACATGTACGATCTTCTCTGCACTGGCGTGGGGCTACTACATTGCCATATGTAATGTTGTAGACCAAGTTGCCCAAGCCATTAGCCTTGATGGGCATGGCCGACTGTCGAGGGCACAACACATGATATACACGCAAACCAAAATTTAGAAAATTGTACCCATCATTGAATGGTTCTGATGGGACATAACCCAAGAGCCAATCAAAAGAGTCAATGTTCAAGAGGCCTGCAAAGAGCACTTGTCGACCAATATCTAACGGTCATCACAACAATCTACCGAAAGATCATAACTACCCAGATTAGTTTATTGAGGGGTCTCAGTCGTCTGAATCTACCGAACGTAACTCACAAAGCGAAGATAACTGCCCCGATTAAGCAAGCAAACACCAGCCTATCAAGCGGATGAGTCCTGATTGACTCCTTATCGGTCGGCGGCCGAACGACAAGCAGCACCCCTAACAATTCTAGAGGAAAGTTAGGGTTCCTTAACTTTGATTTCCTATTTCATAACAGCAAATTCAGAATCTTTCAGATAAGAAAAGCACCCCTCCTGAAAATGGAAGTTTTCCCTATAATTGAGGTTCGTGATCAATTTTGAATATTAACCTCCGAAATTCCCGCATTAGTTCGATAAAAAAAGTATGGTGGAAGTCCTCCAGTGGCATACGACTCTCACAGGTATAAGAGATCTCAAAACCCTCGAAAATAGGTACGCTATCTGAACTTAACACTCTGGGTACACTATTCACAGGGAACGATATTCTCTCAGCTCTCAGTCTGTTTTCCATTTAAATGAAAACCGCTCTTTACTGACTTGAGCGTCGGAGTCTTTCTGTTAAAGTATTCTCCGACGATTTTTACAGGTACATCCACCCATCGACACCTACTGCTCGAGCGAAGAAGGAGACGGTATCTGTGGAGTCAAAACCCACCTCCAACAGGTTCAAAACACCCATTAACATTTTAATAGTCTTACTGTGATGGAACTTTTTAGTATTAAAATAAATATAAAATTATATTAGTACATATGAGTATATGTATATACAAAATTGATAAGAGAATATGTAAAATATTACTAAAAATTTAAAAATAATGATATATAAAATTTATAACAATTTAAATAAGATTAATAATTTTAAATTAGTAGGACTCGGATTTGAATCATCATTGATAGTATCATTTGGGTTTGGAGTTGAATTCGAAGGAGAATCCATGATGGGGTTCCCTGGATTTGAGTTTGTAGAAATGGGGCTTTTGTGAAGTAGTTCTTTGGTCATGGAATTTAAGATGAGTAGAATATGAGAAGGTGTGAGTAGCTATATTCGTGAAGTTGTGATTTGGTTATTGATAGCCTCATTATTGGAAAGGTGAAGGATTGAAATGCCATGTAATGTGAGGAGAAATAGACATGAGAGAGATTTGTCCTTTATGAGTTAAAGGAGATTCTAACCGAATTTAATCAGATCTAATATAATTAATTGATACTCTTAGTTTATAAAAAATAAAGAAAATTTATAAATTATGTTCACTTTTTCTTTGATTTATTGTTGACAATCTTATTAAATAAAATATTTTTATCCTTTTCTTGTTATACTCATTTATTTATCATCCCTTATAAGACTTATTTTTGCTCTCGCTCTCTCTCTCTCTCTCTCTCTCTCTCTCATTTTAATTCAAGCCTTATATGACTTATTTCTTGTTATACTCATTAAGGGTGGCTATTGAAAAGTTATTGGATGATTTTACATATTCAAGCCTTATCCATACTTCAATATATTTATATATCATTTTTAAATTTTCTAGGAGAAAAAGTTTGATATACTTTTCAAAGGTGAGACGTTAGAGGACAAAGTTGATAGAACTTGTCTTACATATATTTATAACTTTTTTAACACATGCTTTTCAAGTAACCATTTTAGGTTACATACAGATATCCATATGACTCATCACCACTCCAATCCAATTTGAAACTTTATGATCAGTACCTTCTAACTTGTAAGGAAGGACCACTGCCCTACACCGAAAACCATCTTTACCAAACAATATCACATTAAACACGAGTTTCCAACTTTAGGGTTCTATGCCATCAATGCTACAACAACAAATACATCCTTTCTTAGGGACCATTAATCAGAAAATTAAGAATTTTTTGGCTCTTTCCCTTGTTTTAGCTTGTTCATTATCCAATGTTGATAATGAAACAAAGAATTGGGGTGCAATGTAACCCTTTCCCTTCCCATAAATCTCTCCGACTCAATAAAAATAAAAATCAAAGTTAATTAAATGAATTTACCGATAAACCGATTAGCATGTTTAATGTTAAATTTAATATCTATTAATTTGATTTTCATGATATGGCACAATACTATTTACAATTAGGAATCTTTTAAAATATGAATTAAATCTTTTATCTGCATTTAGTATTTCATTTCATTCTATATGCCATCTTGATCTTTTTCATATATAGTATTTATACATTTTTTCCTCTAACTAGTTAGCGATTTTACTAATCCTATTAACTATTAACCGTTTTATTAATTACTTCTATCTGTTGACCATCACAATTAACTACTAACTAACTACTACTACTACTATTGCTAGTAGTTGTTATAGTGAGGCGTGTATGTGAACAGATGTTGTGGTCGGACATTGTTTTCAATTGAGGTTTAAAGGTAGTTGTTTGTTGGAACAACTTGCCATGTAGATGGTCCACTACAAAATTAAAACGTTGAGGTGATGGTAACATTTATAGGTAGTAACATGTAGCGACTATTTTTTATGGCGTATAGCAACACTTGTGACAAAACCGTTAAGAAATATATATATTTTATGATGGTATAATATTATTCGTTAGGAAAAGTTTAGCAATCGTCAGTAAATGTTGAACAACCATTTATAAAAAGTGATGTTTAATTTTCACTGTTATTATTTGTGGTCAGTAAATATAAAACTTTTAGGGACAGTTTGAAAACAGTTACTATATGACCGTTTTTATTGTCTACCTAACCATACAATCTGCATAAATTCTATATTTATACTAACTCATATATTATATAGTTTTTAAAAACTATATTCAATTCAGACGCTTATCTTTTATGGTCAGTAAATAAGGCAGAGTTTTAAAAACGGTTTGAAAACAGTTTTGATATGACTACTTTAACTAACTACTTAAGCATATCGTCTTCATAAGTTTCACTCAAATCTGATAATTATTATTTGTAGTTAGTAAATATGACAAAATTTTAAAGACGGTTTGAAAAATGTTTCTAAATTACTCTTCTTTACTATCTAGTTAACCATACCGTGGACATAAGATGTATATCTATACTAACTTGTTTATTGTACAGTTTTTAAAACTTATGTTCAATTCTGACGCTTATCATATGTGGTTAGTAAATATGGCCAAGTGTTATATACGGTTTGAAAACAGCCACGATCACTACAAAATTAAAGCAATATTTTATCACGGTATAAAATTGATCGTTGGGAAAAGTTTAGCAATCGTTAGTAAAGATAGCACAACTGTTTGTAAAAATCGATATTAAATTATCATGGTTATTACTGGTGGTCGGTAAATGTGAAAGTTTTAGAGATAGTTTTAAAATAGTCACTCTATGACTCTCCTTTACTATTTATTTACTCATACCATCTGCATAACCTCTATATCTATGTTAACCCATATATTGTAATATTTTTAAAAGATATATTTAATTTTGACGTTTATCATTTGTAGTCAGTTATAGCAGAGTTTTAGGAACGGTTTGAAAATAATATCAATATGACTCTTTTTATTGTTTACTTATACATACCGTCTTCATAAGTTTTAATTAATTCTAACGATTATTATTTATGATCAATAAATATGATAGAGTTTTAGGGACAGTTTGAAAAAACCGTTTCAATTTTATGATCTTTGGAAACGCTTTTAATCAAACTATTAAAAAATATATACATTTTTCGATGATATAAATTTTTTATTCATAAGAAATTTATCAACTGTCCGTAAATTAGCAAAACCGTCTATAAAAACTGTAAAAATGATGTTTAATTCTAACAATTATCAGACAATTTGAAAATAGTCTCTATATAACTCTTCTTTATTGTCTACTTTACAATACCATTTGTATAACTTCTTCATTTATATTGATTAATATATTTTACCGTCTATAAATATGACAACTTTAGTAACGGATTAGAAAACATTTCTATATTGAGTTTTTTTTACTAATGTGGCACTATAAGTATGGATAACACATCAATCTAGAAATATATAAATCAATTTTACAAAATTAAAAATATATAAAATATAAAATATAAAAAATTATATCAAAATTTTTTTTAATATTAACAAATACTAAAAATTTTCATTAAAAACATCTATAATATAAAAATATTAAAAAATACTCTTTAAAATATAAAAACATCTATAAGATAAAATTTTAAAAGCCATTAAAAATATTGAAAAAGAATATAAAATCAATATTTTTTAATATATTTTTAATATTTTTTCAAAAATTTTTATAAATTTAATAAAATTATGATTCTTGATAATACTGTAAAATTAAATAATGTATATAAAATAAATAATACATTTGAAATATAAAATTTATATCTATAATGTCATTTTAATTTAATAAATTAACAAATTAAATAAAAATTGATAACAATAAAAAATAAAATGTTTTTATAAAATAAATAAATTAAAATAAATTACATTATAAATGTGAAAATATATAATAAAAATAGAGAGTAATGAAAAAAAAATATAATAAAAAAGACGAGTGAATAATGAAAAAAAAGCAGGTGTGAATTTTACAAATAAAATGTAAGTGACAAAAATATGAAAAAATAGCGGGTAATGAAAAAATATATCTAATAAAAAAAATGTGAGTGAATAATAAAAAAAAAAGTCAGTGAATCTAAAATAAAATATAAGTAACAAAAATATGAAAAAATAGCGGGTAATGAAAAAATGTATAGTAAAAAGAGGGGAGTAAATAATAAAAAAATGAGCGGGTAACTAAGTGGGGGTTTTAAAAATTTATTTTGTAAAAATCTGTTTGTGAAAATAGCGTGCACATGTCCATAAACTGTAATGATAGTTATAATGTATGCTAACAAGTCGTAATAAGTGGTAACAATAAATGGTAACTAGTGGTAATATGAGTATAATGTATGTAATGAGTTGTAATAAGTGGTAATATAATTCATGATAATAAGTTGTAATAAGTGGTAATATAATGTACAGTAACAAATGGTTATATAATGTAAGGTAATATGTTATAATAAATGGTAATATAATGTATGGTAACAAATGGTAATATAATTCACGGTAATAAATTGTAATAAGTGGTAATAGAATGTATAGTAACATATGATAATAAATGGTAATATAGAACAGTTATTAGTTGTCATCAGTAAATGTGACACTATAAGTAGGGATAACATATCAATCTAAAAATATATAAATCGATTTCACAAAATTAAAAATATATAAAATATAAAAAAATATATCAAAATTTTTTTTCAATATTAACAAATATTAAAAATTTCTATTAAAAATATTTATAATATAAAAATATTAAAAAATGCTCTTTAAAATATAAAAATAACTATAAAATAAAATTTTAAAAGCCATTAAAAATATTAGAAAAGAATATAAAATTAATCATTTTTAATATATTTTTAATATTCTTTCAAAAATTTTTATAAAATCAATAAAATTATAATTCTTGATAATACTGTAAAATTAAATAATGCATATAAAATAAATAATACATTTGAAATATAAAATTTATATCTATAATTTCATTTTAATTTAAGAAACTAACAAATTAAATAAAAATTGATAACAATAAAAAATAAAATGTTTTTATAAAATCAATAAATTAAAATAAATTACGTTATAAATGTGAAAATATATAACAAAAATAGCGAGTATTGAAAAAAATATATAATAAAAAAGACGGGTGAATAATAAAAAAAAGTGAGTGAATCTTACAAATAAAATGTAAGTGACCAAAATATAAAAAAATAGCGGGTAATGAAAAAAATGTATCTAATAAAAAAAAGGCGGGTGAATAATAATAAAAAAAACGGAAGAATTTTAAATAAAATGTAAGTAACAAAAATATGAAAAAATAGCGGGTAATGAAAAAATGTATAGTAAAAAAAGGCAGGTGAATAGTAAAAAAGTTGGCGGGTAAGTAAGTAAGGGTTTTAAAAATTTATTTTATAAAAATTTGTTTGTGAAAATGACATGCACATGTCTATATGCTGTAATGATAATTATAATGTATGTTAACATGTCGTAATAAGTGATAATAACAAATGGTAACCAGTTGTAATATATCCATAATGTATGTAATGAGTCGTAATAAATGGTAATGTAATTCATGATAATAAGTTGTAATAAGTGATAATATAATGTATGGTAACAAATGGTAATAAGTGGTAATATAATATAAAGTAATAAGTTATAATAAGTGGTAATATAATGTATGGTAACAAATAGTAACAAGTGGTAATATAATGTACGGTAATAAGTTGAATAAGTGGTAATAGAATGTATGGTAACAAATAGTAACAAATGGTAATATAATACATGGTAATAAGTGGTAATATGACTATAATGCATAGTAACAAGTTGTAATATTATATATGGTAACAAGTGATGATAAGTGGTAATAAGTGTATGATATGAAGACGTTTAACAACTCACAAAAATTAGATTTTGATGATAAAAATTTAATTTGAAAATAATTTAAAGTTTAAATTAAGTTGAGACAAATCTATTCATTTTCTTGATTTCTTTTGGTATGATTTTTACTGTGACATATTAATTTAAAATAAAAAATTAAATATATAAATAAAAAAATATCTTAAAATTAAAAAATTATTATTTTTTGGTAATATTAATTTTATGATTTTTTATTTTTCTTATAATATTAAATTTTGGTATTATTTTTCATCTCATTTTTATAATTTTTTGTAATATTAATTTTTAATATTTTAATATTTAATATTCTAAAAAATAATAATAAAAAAAACATAATAACTAGTGATAATATATATATATATATATATATATATAGTAATATATAGTGATAGTAATATAAAAAAACAAAAGAAAAAAAAAAACAAATTAACTAAGAAAAAAATATAAAAAAATGTAGGGCAAAAAAAATCAAAGAAAAAATATAATTTTCACTTCCTAAAAAAATAAAAACAAAACAATCGTAAAAAAAAAAAAAAAAAATCCTAAAAAAAAGAAAAACAGAATAAAAAAAATAAAGAAGTAAAGAGGGCTGCCCTCGCCAGTGCAGCGTGGGGCAGCCCTCTTTTAAAAGAGCAAATGTACTTTTTTTTTTAAAATAAATTTCTTTTAATGTTATTTTTTTAACTCTATCTCTTTTCTTATTATACTATTTAAATATTAAATAAAATAATAAAATTTACATGACAATTCAATAAAATTATAAATATTAATATTAATTTAACATAAATTAATAAATACATAAATAATATTACATGATAAATAATATTAATAATTACATAATTTTATATAACATTAATAATTATATGTTGGTAAGTTAATGGTAAGTAGTGATAAATTAGTGATAAATTAGTAGTAAGTTATGGTACGTTAGTGGTAAGTAATAAATAGTGATAAGTTGTGGTACGTTAACGGGTGCAAGTCCAAGACTTATCGGCGCAGCAATTCCTCATGCGGGCGCAGCCATGCCTCATGCAGGTGCAAGTGCAAGCCTCACAGGTGCCTCTCTATGCCTTACAGAGCCATGTGAAGATATTTTGAGTTTTTTTTTTTACACTCTTCTTTATTCTCTCTCTTTTTTTTTTTTAATTCTCTCTCTTTTTTTTCCTCCTACACTCTTTTTTTAACTTTTTTTTTTAACTCACTTCCATATAAACAAATAAAAATTAAATATATAAATAAAAATTATCTTAAAATTAAAAAAATTATTATTTTTTCGTAATATTAATTTTATAATTTTTCATTTTGCTTCTAATTCAATTTATTCAAAATTTTTGATAATATTAATTTTATTAGAAATTCATCAATTCAAGATTTTTGATAATATTAATTTTATTGAAAATTCAGCACACAATTTATTTTTTCCATTTTATCAATTCAAAATTTTTTTACAAAATTTTATCAAAAGTTAATCATTTTTTTTTTATAAAGAGTCACTCTGAGATTTTGGTTGGGTACTTGAAAGATTCGGATGAGTATTATAGCTGATACTAAAACAAAAGTGTGTAACGAAAAAAAAGGCGGGTAAAAAGTAAAAGTATGAAAAATTGAAAAATGTGAAAAAAAAAGAGAAAATATGACAGATTTTGAAATTTTGTTTGTAAAAATGACGGTCAAATGGTTGAACTAAATTTATTATAAATCATTCTCCTCATTCCCTCATTTTCTCAAAAGCTCTCCTCCCTCAAAACTCTCAAAGTCCTTCTAACTCAAGAAAACATATTTTCAGTCTTATTCCCATCGAAACATATTTTTAACGAAAACTCTCCAAAACTTTTCTTCCCCGAAGCCAAGTATATTTTTAGCCTCCAGACCTAACCAAAACTCTTACTCAAGCTCTCACACTTAAGCACGTTCTATAGCAAATATTTAGACACTAATGAACAATGATTTTGCAAAGTTTCGTCAAAAGGTAATTGTATATTTTTTTATATAAAAAATTTACTCAGTTATGTTGGATTCTATTGAGTTGTATTGTTAGATTCCTCCAATGCCAGATGGTGGAAGTATATATAGAAGTCAACCATCATCATCACAATCACCTATTTCATCTCACTTCATCCCAGAGGTAATATTTTCATTTATAACTATTTTACACATTGTCATGTAATTATATTCATTTCACTACTATGTAATTATATTCATTTTGATTTCTATGAATAGATTGACGGAGAATTGTGCATAAAGTTGATCACAAAGTTGGTCATTACTATTGACTTAATTTTAAAGTTATCTGATTTTGATATTGGATTGTATCTTCAAGTGATGGTAACATTTTGATCGACGTGAACATTTTTTATTTGAAATTGTGACATTTTTGCAGTTGAGAGACATGTAATCTTTTTTTTTTTTTTGGTCTTATATATAACTATCATTATATTATAAATAAATGTATCAATAATTTTCGGATATTAATACAATCATTATTATTACGTTTATATTATTTTTATAATTTTTATAGATAAAATATAGTAATTTACTTACGGATTATAAAAAGTAATAATATTGTGGTATCCGATATTAACACATGGTAACCGTTGATGAAAGTATTAACATCTTATACCATATAGTAACCGATAATAAAATTACTAACATTTCCTAATTCAATATTAACCAACAATGAAAGTAGTAACATCTTATAACATATGGTAACCGATGATAAATCACTAACATTTCCTAACTTAATTGTAACTGACAATGAAAGCAGTAGCATCTAGTAATACATGAAAAGCGATGATAAAATCAGTAACTTCTCCTAACCAAATGGTAACCGACGATAAAAGTAGTAACATCTCGTAACATATGGTAACTGACGATAAAATCACTAATTTTACTAATATTTTATACCGTCAACATTTTGTAACATTTTGTCACTCACCGATGATAAAAGTAGTAACATTTCGTAACACATAATAACTGACGATAAAATTACTAATTTTATTCACTCTTTTCTACTGTCAACATTTTGTAATATTTTTTAATATCTCGTAATACATGGTAAGTGATTATAAAACCACTAATTTTACTAATACTTTTATACTGTCAATATTTTGTAAAATTTTGTAACTCAATAGTAACCGTCAACTTTTTTGTAGTAATCAATGATAAAAATAGTAACATCTGGTAACACATTGTAACTGACTATAAAACTATAAATTTTACTAATACTTTTCTACCGTCAATATTTTGTACCATTTGATAACATATGACAACTTACGATACATCACTAGTTTTACCAACACTATCTTTCTGTTAGTATACATATGTGACATGTTCCAACGGTAGCCCAAAACGTCATGATATATCTATCCCGATTGGTGTATGCCCAACTGAACGTGCATCCGTTGGAAAAAATATTACTGACGGATTTGATGCGTTATGTAAATAATTTTTGATCGTTATCTCAACGCTTTAATTTTATAGATGGTCAAATTGACGGTGAGCCACAGATATTTAAAAAAAAAAACAAATCCATGTCGAGAGGGGATTAAAGCACTTTTTTCTCCCTGCATCATTTTGTCCTGCAACATCCAAAATACCATGCTTTTGGTGCACTTTTGAGATGCAGTTGCAACCCTGAAATTTATATTAAGAAATAAAGTATAATATATAGGGTAAAAAATAGAGGAAATCAGACGTTATAATTTTTAAAAAATAAATAATATTTTAAATGATTTTAACGATATTTTTTAAATGCTATTAATGTGTATATGTATTAATTTTTTTTTTCAAAATTTCTGTGATTTCGCCCTCTGCCGTCTCTTTCTACAAAAAGATGATATGAAAATTTCGATGTGAAAAGTACAATGGAACTTGTAAGAAGCAAGAAACGCGAATTGCCAATGGTGTATTTGACAACCACGTAAGAAAGGAAGATAAAAGGAAAGAAAGAGAAAAAAAAAAAAAAAAGAAGGGAAAAAGAGAAAAAAAAAAAGTAAAATTAAAAATCATGTTTAATAATAAAATATTTAATAAAAAATAGAGAAAATATAATTAAAAAATATAAATTTATTATTTTATTATTTTTATTTTTTAATAAAATTTTAAGGTAAAAAATATAAAAATAAATTTAATATTTATAATTTAAAAAAGAAATTTTTTTTCTTTAAAACTCATTGATTTAATAGAATTGAAAAATTATATTTAAAAAGTTTAATGAAAATCCTTTATTTCTCTCTCATTTAATTAATTATTTTATCAAATATAAATGGATTCTTTAATTTTTTTTTTCTTTTTCTTCAAAATCCTTCGTCAGACCGTAAAAGAAACGAGAGGGAGACTCAAGAAGATGACACCATATAGTCCAAAATAAAATTAATACTATACCTCCCTCATGTACGGCAGCAAAAATGCTAACCATAAGTTCATACATTCAAAACTCCAACCCAACTAAGGCAAACTATAGTTACATCAATATTTAAAGATTTGTCTAACCATTAATATACCATGGCAATTTTTTTCTGGTAAATTTAAAATTTATATAACAAAAAGTTAATTTTCATTATACAATTATTAAATAAATCAAAATTATTATTAAAAATTGAATATATTCTTTTAAGTGAATTTATTAAATTTATTAATTATCAGATAACGTCTATATATTTTTAATTCGGTTCATTTATAATATAAGATTCGTGGGTTAACGTACTTCAATTATTGTACCCAATCTAGTTTTAGTAGATTTTTTTGATTGGACCAAATGCATGCACTGAGGGATTGTTGGAAAACCTCAACTTTTTATTATTTATTTTAATAATTTGACATTACTATATTTTATTTTATTTATAATATTTTCATATAAAGTAGAAGAATTTGATTTTGCAAATAAAAACTATAAGGGTACTAAAATTTATCATTATTGATAATATTTTATATTAAAAATTCTCTCTAATTTCTGTTAAACTTAAACCTAATATTAACTTTTTCAAATGGCCCTAAACTGCCTATAATGCAACAAATTATAGTGAAATGAACCCAATATATAATTTGTATATAGAATTATTATTTCTCTATAAAGTTTTTTTAATTATTATCATTATTTGTATTAGTGTAATTGGAATTATTATTATTTCCATGATTAATGATAAATTGAGAAAGAGATAGGTACTTCAAGGTTTTCTAATAAAAAGGAAGGTGTGGTTCCTGTAATTAATGGAATTAAATACACTAATAACTATAATCTCATATAACCCACTTTCGATTTTTGATTTATTAGAAAAAAAGGTAAGCGAATAGATTCATCATCTCAAATTCTATTATTGTAAAGACATTTCAGTGGTAAAGAGTTTTTATTCAAATATCTCTTTTAAAATTTAGTGTTCGAACTTTTATGAATTTGTGTAAACCCCATCATGCATCCCGATAGAAATACCCAAAATTTGAATTTAAAGCAACCTATTCTGCCCAAATTCTGATTTGGGCAGCCACCCATATAGAATAAGTCTTCCTTCAAGCTCCTATATATCACCATAAAGTTGGTAAATGTGAAGAGGCACTGTCATAATCAAATGTGTAAGTAAAAATTTTCTCACACGGCATCTTAGCATTGGAAATCTCCTTTTCTTCTTTTATAACGTGATGAAAGGTCAAGAACCACAAAAAATCAACGTCTCTTAATTGCCCAACCAATCTCTATGTAAACAACAGATGTCTGAATTATTTTCTCAAGTGACAAGATATTGACTCTCTGCATGATTCGTCGTATCAATCGATATTCAAAATTATATTCTAAATAATTCGATCAAATTACTATCAGAGCTTTTTTAAGAGATATTTTCTAATATAATTTTTTTTTATTTTTAAAATTTGAATTCGAGTTTTAATTAAGAAATTTAGTACATTTCTCACGATACCAAATATCTATTGGAATACGAGTTGCACTATTAGCATGGAGTAAGATATTATATAAATATATATATATATATATATATATGTAAAATTCTAAAATTTTTACTCTTTTTTATTTAATTTTAATTTCTTTTCTATTGAGTATTAAACATTTAAATTTGATTATAATTTTAGTTTTACGGTGAATTTTATGATGAAATTATTAATAGATTATACACTTTATTATTAGTAAATAATTCATATAGCATCTACGTGGCATTAATGGCCTACTATATCAGGAAATATGTCCAAAAAATAATGAATTAATCCAACCACAACTATGTTTGCATCAGTCCGAGTACGTAGTAAGTATTTTTATGAAATCATTTGGTTTATATTTTTTTGGACAAAAAATGCTTACGTCACAACTATCCTAATTCCACATGCGATGTCGCATGACTTATTTAATAATAGAGTATATATTGCAAGAGAATAATTCAGTAACAACAGTCTCTTTCTTCAATCTCGTGATCCAAATTTTAATTTCTATGGTAATAAAAAAAAAAATAGAGTATATGATCTTTCGTAGTCTATCTTAAAGCAGAATATGACTAAATCAAAATGTTTAGGAGTCGATAAAAAAATTAAAAATTTAAGGACTAAATCGAAAAACGTGTGAAAAGTTATTTTTAAGGGTAAATAATATTTGATGCAATGCTTATTTTTGAGGGTAGAGTTACTTTGCATAGAATAATTCAGGTATGATTTTATTGGATACAAAAAGCAAATTATTGATTATGACAAATAATTCTTCTTGTTATCTATAACATTAATTAATTGATTAAATTGTTGTCTGGAAAGCTTACCCTTATCTAAGGTAAGTTGGGTTCGCAGTATGGTAGGGGGAAGGCAAAAGAAAGATTTATTTTATTTGATGGAAATAAATATATATATATTTTTTTCTATATTGTTTGATAGGAGTAGAAGGAAAGTAAATGAGTATTATTTTTCCTTGTTTTGTTGGAGTGAAAAGTAGAGAGGTGGGAGAAGGAAAAGGGAATGAGTTTTACTCTTCCTAAATCATATAAAATTGAAAAAAATGAGATAATTTCTTAACAAATTTTTATTACAGCTCTAATCCATCCATAGATGGAAAGAAATTTTTTCTGTTGCGGAGAGGGTGCTATTTTAGTCCACTTCTACTTTCATCCCTTTTTTCATTTTAGTCCACTTTTACTTTCATCCCTTTTTTCATTCCTAGCCAAACGAGAGTATTTTATTTCATCCCACATTTATTTCTTTTCTCTTTTCCTCTCACTTTACGTCCCAACTAAATTTATTGTAAGGATTACAACTCATTAGAGGAACAATAAAATACTAGACATCTCCATAGATATATCAAGATTCAATCCTTTTCAAACTTTAATGTACTTGGGAAAATGGGGTCACAGCATTTCAAATCTCACTTTTCAATCCAAACGGTATGGTTGTTCTTTTGCATATAAATACACACCTTCCCATCTCCCAAATTCCATACTCACATCAAAACTTCACAAAAACCCCATTTCTCCAAACTCAATTCCAAGCAAACCCATCATGGATTCTCCTCCAAATTCTCCCCCAAACTCAAATGAAAATGCCAATGTTGATTCAAATCAGTGTCGCTACTTACCAAATTTTCTTCCAACTGTGAAACTCAAGCATTTGAAGTTAGGATACCATCACCTCATGCCAGTTCTACTAAATGTTTGCTTAATCCCACTAATAGTAGCACTCTTCGTCCATGCATCCAAAATGAACTTTGAATATTTTCATGAAGTCTACTCTCATTTACAATATAACTTGGTCATAGTCTTACTCTTATTTCTTTTTCTTGTTTCCGGGTCAACCGTTTTTCTCATCACCGGGCCCAGACCCGTTTATCTAGTAGACTATGCATGCTATCTTCCACCTTCACACCTCAAGGTCAAATTCTGTGAGTTCATGGAGCTCTCGAGGCTCACCGGAGAATTCAACGAGTCATCATTGGAGTTTCAGGGGAAAATCCTTGAAAGATCGGGTTTAGGCGAGGAAACATACTGTGCGGAGTCAATGAAGCTTGTTCCTCCACGTCGATCATTGGCTGCGGCAAGGGAAGAAGCAAAGCAGGTCTTGTTTGGTACCTTGGATAAGCTTTTTGCCAACACCAACATCGACCTCAAAGACATAGGTATTGTTGGATTTCAAATCCAATGTCCTCAATTGAACTCAATTTATTTCCCTATCATTCTTGTCATTTTCTCTGTTTAGATAAGTATCTTATGGATTAATTAAACTATTTTTTCTAACAATCTTAAAGTTATCTTTTGAGCCAAACTGCCCCTTCTTTCTGGCCGAAGGGGTTGGTTTATTTCAAATGACCCTTTTTAGCTGAGTTTGACATTACATTAGTAGTTGAACTTTTGATTCAAAAGCTTAAACAAAAATCAAAATACAATTCTTTTATTTATATTTATTTATAGAATGTCATATAGTTGACTTACACATAACCTACAACAGGTATCCTCGTAATTCATTGCACTGTGTTCAATCCAACACCTTCTTTATCCTCCATGATTGTAAACAAATACAAGTTGAGAGGCAACATTCGGAGCTTCAGTTTAGGTGGAATGGGGTGCAGTGCAGGGGTGATAGCAGTCGATCTAGCCAAGGACTTATTACGAATACATAGCAATACATATGCTGTAGTTGTGACTACTGAGAACATGACCCAAAACTGGTATTATGGCAACAAGAAGTCCATGTTGCTTACCAATTGCTTGTTTCGCCTTGGTTGCTCCGCGCTTTTGGTTTCTAACAAGTCCTCGGACAAGAAAAGAGCTAAGTACAAGCTTGTGCATACAGTTAGAACACATTGTGGTGCAGATGACAAGGCATTCAAATGTGTGCACCAAGAGCAAGACGATGATGGAATAACCGGTGTTTCCTTATCTAAGGACTTGATGGCGATTGCGGGTGGGGCACTCAAGACTAACATTACCACATTAGGTCCCTTGGTACTCCCATTATCCGAACAACTTCATTTTTTCATTGCCTTGGTCAGGCGGAAGTGGCTTAACTCGAAGATCGCACCTTATATACCGGATTTCAAGCTGGCATTTGATCACTTTTGCATTCATGCAGGCGGCAGAGCGGTTATAGATGAGCTTGAGAAGAACTTGAAGCTCACTCCCGAACACGTTGAGCCATCGAGAATGACACTTCATAGGTTTGGTAACATTTCTTCAAGCTCTATATGGTATGAGTTGGCATACATCGAGGCTAAGATGAGAGTGATGAAGGGTCATCGGATATGGCAGATCGCATTTGGGAGTGGATTCAAGTGTAACAGTGTTGTTTGGCAAGCGCTTTGCAATGTGAAGCCCTCTCCAAAGGGTCCTTGGGAGGATAGCATTGATAGGTATCCGGTGACTATTGCAAGTTAATCTTTGAAATCCGTCAAGAGTTTTATCAGTAGCTAGATGTGATTTGGCTATAAAATGAATAAAGTGGTTTCTAGTTCAATATTTCAATATCTTCACTTTGATTTGCCTAGGACCTTCATTTCTTCCCAAGCAAAGTGTGGAAACATTTTCTGGATTTGTATGCATTTCTCGGCCTTTTGGCTGAGATCAAGTGTAACATTTTCTGGATTTGTAATTCTCCTCGTGTAACTCTATTGTCTAAATTATCATGGGACTTCCCGGCGAAGGGGAGCAGCCAATAAATTTTTTTATATATATTTAGCCTTTAAAACTTGTTATCTCTCTTTTAAAATTTTATGTTGTAATTTACATTTCTAATATAAATTTTCAAGTTCGCTCACGTAGACTTAATAATATAAATATTTTTAGTTATTACAGTAATAAATAATATAATAAAATAAAAAATTAAGCTTAACAAAAAAATATTATACTAAACATTTTTAAATTGGTTATTCCACTCTCTTTCTCTAAATATGTTTGGTCTCTTCCAAGCTCATCCCTCTCTTTCTCCCACTTCTCCAAAAGAATTTTATCTTTTTAAGTTTTGAGCCCTTCCCTTTTGTATATTATTATTATTATTATTATTATTATTATTATTATTATTATTATTATTATTATTATTATTATTATTCTTTTGAATGTGTCAATTGTGTAAAATGTGCTAAACAATGAAAATTTGTAATAATAATATTGACTATTTTTTTTTTTCTCGAAGTGAGCGTGGTTATTTTTTTTGGCGCCCCAAGCCCGAATGCGGCTCCACCCATGACGGGCCACGCATGACACGGCACGGGGTGTCTTCAATAAATTATGTCATGTGCATAAGATAGAGGGACCCTTTCAATTTAAGAGAACAACAATTTTCTTTTCATGGTACAATGCTCCAATGGCAAAAATTTTCTTCTACTCCAAGTCATATGCCTTTTAAATTATCTACAAATTTTTAGAGATTTAATATTTTATCTCATTTCTTTTTTTGATATAAGAGGATGTAATCAATGAAAATCGAACTGGAGAAGAAAAGATGAAAGTGGGGATGCTCTACTATTTAAACTATCTTGAATGACATATTTTATCTTATTTCATTTGTACATATAGCAAAAAAAAATAAAATTACAAAATACATAATTTTTTATATTGAATATTGTTTCTCTATAAAAAATTATTAAGTTACTATTATTAATAACAATAAAATGATAAAATGAAACATAAAATTGGCATATCATGTTCTTTCGATAAAAAAAAATGGCTTTTAATTTTCAGTAATTTAATTAAATCAAATGCACTAGTTCTTCTAATTTTATATTTAGTTATTTTTATGAAAATTTAATTTATTGGCGAAAAGGCCAAACAATTATTAATTATCCCATTCACGTCGAATCATAAACTAGAAAAGGAATGTTCAGGCATCTTAATTGAAATATTTAATTTTTTTAATTTAATTATTCTCCTAGAAGCAGTCTTCCTTCAATCTCCTAAATTTGACCATTTGGTAACCAAAAGCATGCAAAGTCATAACCAAACGTGTGACCAAAAATTTCTCACATGACATCTTAGGGTTCTAAATCTCTCCCTTCCTTCTCTTCTTTCACAATGTGAATGATAGGTAAAAAGCAACCAAATAATAATAATAATAATAATAATAATAATAATAATAATAATAAATAAATAAAAATATTTTTTTTATAAATAAATGAGTATAACAAGAAAAAGGATAAAAATATTTTTTTAATGAAATTCGTCAACAATAATTCAAAGATAAAGTGAACATAATTTATATTTTTTTTATAAACTATCTCTATTTAACAATTACATTGAATTTGATTAAATTTAATTTGATTTGAGTTAAACTTTTAAAAAATAAATCTCTTGATACCTATATTTTTATACATAAAATTTAAATTTAAAATTTTATTTAAAACGTAAAATTAAACCCAACTTACTTGTAGTTTAGTAAAATTTTAAGTACCGACTGGAACTACAACTCGATGGAAGGATAGACAGGTTGATAAATGTCAATATAAAATATTTTAGCCTTAAAATACTTAGAAAATTGTGTCATATCACATGGCATTTCAAGCCCTAACCTTACCAATAATGAGGCTATCAATAATCAAATCACAAGTTCACAAATACAGATACCCTTTCTCATATTCTCCTTCTTATATCAAATTCCATAACCCAATCACAACTTCACAAAAACCCCATTTCTATAAACTCAAATCCAGGGAACCCCATCATGGGGTTTTGAACTATTCAATGACGGGTACAATTTTCTAAATGTTGGTTTCACGTCTATTTTATGTGTTGTGCCCTCGGCAGTCCGCCTCGGCCATGCCCATCAAGGCTAATGGCTTGGGCAACTTGGTCTGCAACATGACATATTTTATTATCTTTTTTTTTGTATAATCATTACAAATTTAATTCTAAATTTTGAAATTCTTCATTTGAAACTAAAATAAAGAAGAGAAAAAATAAAAATAAACTATTTATAAAAACTTAAATATTAATAATATTCATGATCATCATCTATACCATTAAATAAAAATAGTGTCTTATGAAGGTCATGGGAAATACCACATAAGAAAATATGTATATTTTTTATTTTTAAAAAGATTAAAAATTTAATTGTCTATTTTTTTGAGGTATAATTAAAGAAATTATTTGATATTAAATAATAAAGTTATTTAATAGAGTAGGCCAGAACTTATTATAATCTTAATATTTTAGGTATATTTAATGTATTAAGATAATATAAAATATTTTTATTTTTATGTTTAATACTTTCTTCTTTTTTCACTAATCTGCATCTATTTTTTCGATAATCTAATTCTTAAGTTTTATCTTTATATAAAATTATAGCGGTGAAAGTTTCTTTCTTCCGCTCTCAATCTATTATAATATCATGCCCCATATTTAAAAACATTGCCTTTCTGCGCAAAGTAGACAAAAGTATTATTCAGCATCCGACAGGCTAATTACATCGGAAGTTATGACCAAAGAAAAACCGTTCACCACTTTAACCGGAAAGATAAATGCTGTGTAGGCCATTGCTGGTTGGATGTAATGAAAATGGTATTATATTTTATTTTTAAGGGTTTAGATTCGAGTTCCCTTAACAATATAAAATAATCACGGTGGGAGACCTTCTCCTATTCTGAATCTGATAAAAAATCGATCTGATTTAGTCGGGATATAATTTCAAACACGATGATAACTAAGTCAGAATAATAAAGAAGAAAAAATACTGTGTAGTGTGTAGTACCTGAACTTCTATGATAGGCGGGAATGGTCAAGAGAAATCATTACGCTTCCCACATTTCTAGATGGTGAAACCTCAAGTCCATGTCGAATGAAACTAGTGAAACCTCAAGTCCATGTCGAATGAAACGGACTCAACAATAGGCATAAGGCCACCCCGAGGCTATCAAATAACCATGCACATTCAACCTTCGGTTTTGGATTGAAACTTGTGTCCCCTTTTTTTTATTATTATCTTTGGGGGCCTAAGTCTTAGAAAAAGGGAATAATATTTAAGCGAGTCCCTGAAGAGAGGTACCATTGAGTTAAAAGGCTCGGCGGTAACCACGTGTCCTGGTCTAGGATATGGGCCATATTGTTATATAAGAAGATTTAAATTTAAAATCTTTTAACAAAAAAAAAAAATAGTATCAGTTGAATCTTAACTCATTAGCATAGATTATATTGTTTGTTAAGTTTATTCAATTGTGTTAAAAAGAGACTAGCAACTGGAATGTATATGACTGCGGATGCACAAGGAGAGGCCATGCAAAATTGATAATATCCGTAACAATTATTAACCATAATGGTTAATAGTTAATCATGATTAATAAAAAGAATTACTGGTTAATTATGAGATTATTAGTTAGTTAGGTGAAGTAGTTAAATAGTTAGTAAAATTATTTAGTAAAAATAGTAAAAATAGTAATTCAATACATGTAATGAAGAATAAAATGGAATTATAATGAAATCTTTCTTTCTCTCTCTAGATCTCTCTCTATCTCTCTTTCTCTATCTTCTCTCCTTAATTTCTCTCTCTCTATATTTTACTACTCTCTAAAATTGAGTTGTAACAAATTGATATCAAAACCTACGAATTCTTGACTAGTATTGAAAAATGACAGAAGAAATTGGGTATGAAGTCATTGAAGAAGTTTTGTTTGAAGCCATGAAAAAACATCTCAAAAGGTAAGAAATTAAAATGCAAAAATTTCATTCACATATTGATAAGAAAATGAAAAAAATCAACAAGAAAATTGATGAACAAAATCGAAAATTGGATGCTTTTATGACAAATCTTGATGAGAAATTCAACATTCTATTGAAAATGTTTGGTATTGATGAGGATATCAAAACTTTGGTAGAAAAAGAGCAAGAAAATGAAAAGAAATCGGATAACATCACAACAAATCAAATTATAGAAGAAACAATACCAAAATTCATGAAAAAATAGGTATTGAATTACTTTTTAAATCTCTCATTTTATCTATTTCTAGTGAAAAAATATTGAGCGTAGAAGCATTTCAAATGTCCAAGAAAGAAGAGTCTTGCATGTTCAAGAAATAAATTATTGATGGTAGGTTTTTGCCAATCTCTCAAAAAATTTAATTTTTGATGTTCATCACGCAAAATCTTTCACCAAAAATAAGTTTAAGAAAAGTCTTTTCAAACTTTCACATCTCTATTTTTCTCCTACTATTCTCATTTCAACTCAAGTTATATCTATTGTTCATCTTCATCACATTATTTCTTAACACAAATACAAGTTTTGGTGCAAGGTTCATAAATTCAAATTTCAATTCTTGTTTTTTTTTTTTTTTTCCACCCTTGAGGACAACGATATTAAAGGGAGGGGGGATATTGTAATAACTACTAACCATAGAGTTAGTAGTTAATCATGTTTAATAAGAATAGTTAGTGGTTAGTTATAATTGTTAGTAGTTAATTATAGTTAGAGTAATTAATAAGATTAGTTAGTAGTTAATAAAGTGGTTAAATGGTTAGTAGAATTAATTAGTAAAATAGTGTAAATAATACAATTTAAGATATTGTAATGACATGGAATAGAATTGATAATGTTTTTACTTTCTCTCTAGCTCTCTCTCTATCTCTCTTTCTCTATCTTCTCTCCCTAATTTCTTTTTTTCTCTCTCTACACTTTACTATTCTCTATAATTGGGTTGTGACAAATTGGTATCAGAACCTACGAATTCCTGGCTAATATTGAAAAATGGCAGAAGAAGTTGAGTCCAAAGCCATTGAAGAAGAAGTTTTGTATGAAACCATGGAAGAACATCTCAAAAAGCAAGAAATTAAAATGTAAAAATTTCATTCACATGTTGACAAGAAAATAGAAGAAATCAACAAGAAAATTAATAAACAAAATCAAAAATTGGATGCTTTTATTACAAGTCTTGATGACAAATTTAATATTCTATTAAACATGTTTGGTATTGATGAAGATATCAAAACTTTGATGGAAAAAGACAAAGAAAATGAAAAGAAATCTGATAGCATCACAATAAATCAAATGGTAGAAGAAACAATGTCTAAATTCATGGAAAAACAAGGTATTAAATCACTTTTTAAATCTCTTATTTTATCTACTTCTAATGAAGAAATGTTGAGGGTAGAAGTATTTCAAATGTCCAAGAAAGTCAAGTTATATAAATCCTACTATTCTCATTTCTCCCGCTATTCTCATTGCAAGTCAAGTTATATTTATTGTTCGTCTCCATCATCTTATCTTTCAATACAAATATAAGTTTTTGTTTAAAATTGATAGATTCAAATCTCAATTCTTGATTTTTTCATCCTTAATGACAAGGATGTCCTCATGGGAGAGAAATATTATAACAACTATTAACCATAATGGTTAATAGTTAATTATGATTAGTAAAAAGTGTTACTAGTTAATTGTGGGGTTATTAGTTAATTAGGTGAAGTGATTAAATAGTTAGTAAAATTAGTTAATAAAAATAGTATAAATAGTAATTTAATACATGTAATGAAGAATATAATCAAATTGTAATGAAATCTCTCTTTATCTCACTCTCTCTTGCTCTCTTTAGCTCTCTCTCTCTCTTTCCATCTTATCTCCCTAATTTCTTTCTTTCTCTCTCTATATTTTACTACTCTCTAGAATTGGGTTCTGAGAGTATCACACATGCCACGAAATGGAAAGATTTAGATTGACGTCAAACATCAAATTCTTATCCTGATCCTAGTATTTTGAAAGACAAATGCTATTTACATGACCTCTGATTTCTTTTTGTAGTTGGTTGTGATTGTCTCGAATTGGCCAAATTATTCCCTTTTATTTTATTTATTTATTTATTTATTTTTGACAAGCAGTTGCAATAAGCTAAGTATAAAATAAGTGAAAGCCAAAATAAAAGGGTACAGGATGTCGATCTTGAATTGATAAAATTCAAACTCAAAACCTCTTAGTTTTAATGGGCAAGTGTCATTGTATCAGGTTGACTTTCTACCTTTCTATTTCATTATAATGATGGAAAGTATAAGATTATATGTAAGCAAATTAAAAATTGTCTAGGTGTATAAATTTGGGCCACAAATTTTTATATTTTAGAAAAATTTGAGGATGTGTTAATCAAAACTCATCTTGCTGTATGAAAGATGAAATTTAGACCCAAGCATAGCACCAAAAAAGGAAAATTAGACATGAACAGTTGGAGTTATAATAGATTTTTTTAGAATGGATTGCCCCAAATATTTAGAGTTGGTCGTAGGATTTAGCTCTGATTTCCAAATCCAGCGTTAGTTTGATCATTATTATTTGTTAATACTTTAGATTTGGTCCAGTGTGACTTGTGTTCATGTCTAGTTAAAACCTAGGTATTTGGGTGGTCTCACCGCAGTCCTGGACCGGACTAGAATCGGTCAGTGATCTTGGTAGAGAGAAAATCGATGAGGGTAGAGAGAAATGAATTTTGTGGAGAGAAATTTTCCAATCTCCTCTGTGGAATAAAAGATGAGGGGCAGATATCAATCAATAATAAATTTAGTAGAACATGGTAGAACATGGTGTTAACTTTTTTAATCAAGTTTCGAATTCAAAATTTGAGAATAGAAAAAACTACGCTGAAAAAGTCATCCCGTAAATACGGCTCTTACAAATGCTCGAATCAAATTACTCAAAATATAATTTCAAATACTCATAATAGGTAAAAAAAAAGAGAGAGAGAGAGAGATGAGTCTCCAGATTCATATTCTGATTAATTCAAATCGAGCAATGTCAAGTTTAATTTAAAAAAAAAATTTCAAGTAAATTTTTAATTTTATATTTTAAAACTAAAATTTAATTAAAATATTTAATATATTTATCTATTAAATCACCGCCCATTATCTTTCTAGTTCTATAACCTGTAATCCTCCATGATGGTACTCGTGCAAGTGTAGTCACATTTCGCTTTTCTGATGGCTTGTAATGTATATGTTTTTTAATTATTATTATATTATAAATAAAATAATAAATGAAAATGTAATTATGCCTAACAACATTTTGAAGATGTCTATTCCACGCTTCTTTTCAAATATTTTTGGTCTCTTCTAACCTTCTCTCTCTCTTTCTCCCACTTCTATAAATGCATTTTACCTTTTTAAATTTTGAGCCGTTCCTTTTTATATTTTTTATATTTTGAATGGGTCAATTGTGCAATATGCGAAAAAAAAACGAAAATTTTATTATGATAATAATAACTAGGTCACATGTCGCGACATGTGACCTAGTTATTATTATATAATAAATAGAATATAAATTAAATAGAATAGTGATATAGAATTAAATAAAATAGTGACTTATATAGTTATGATGAAATGATTTTTATCGATCAATGATTTTTTGTTATTGTTACAGGAATGAAACTCTCTACAATCTCCATAAACTCTACTTTTCTTATTCTTGCTACAAGAGTGGAAGAAAAGGACTTTAATCACTTCTATGTAACGATAAGAATTAAGAGGCAGATTAATGAGGAAAAAGAAAAAGTATTAAACATAAAAATAAAAACATTTCTATATTATTTTAATATATTGTATATACCTAATAATATTAAAATTACAATAAATATTAATCCACCATCAAATAATTTTATTATTATAATATCAAATAATTTTATTAATTATATCTCTAGAAAAATAGATAATCAAATTTTTAACTTTTTAAAAATAAAAAATATATTTTTTTTTATATAACACTCTCTACAATCTCCATAAGACATTATACAAAAATAAATAATTAAATTTTTAACTTTTTAAAAATAAAAAATATATCTATTTTTTTATATCACACTCTTTGCAACCTCATAAAGGAAAAGGACTTGACCATCGTGGTTGTAAGGATAAGATTTAAGAGCCAAATTACTAAAGCAAGGAAGTTTAAAAAATACCTTTTAATCGTTCCTTGATGGACGTGAATAAAGTGCCATAACTCCAATGATTGATTGGCATTCCCAAAATTGAAAATATGAATCGTTGGGTCGTATCTCTCACTAGGTCTTTTAGTTTATTTTTTTTACTCTCTCTCTCTCTCTCTCCCCCCTAATTTTGAATTTTTTAGATTTAAATAAATAATATCCTATCGAGATGTAGATGTTGATTTAATAAACGAGTGAATCCCAAGTTTTTAATAATGTTAAATTAGACAACAATTAAACCAATAGAAAGTTACTGAGAAAAAGTAAAATAGATTAATGAGAAAAGGGTAACTCCATAAGATGATACATTGTATATATTTATTATTAATATTAAAATTATAATAAATATTACTTTATACCCATTAAATAACTTCATTATTTTTCCCACATGGCACTCTTTACATCCTCCATAAGATAATACATTGTATACATTTAATAATATTAAATTTATAATAAATGTTACTCTATATCTATTAAATAACTTCATTGGTATTATTATTATCATAATAACAAATAAATTCATTAGTTATACCTCATAATTAAATTGTAAACCTTTTTTTTAAAGATATATATATATCTATTTATTTATATAGCTTTTTCTACGCTTTGATAAGGCATTACTTTTCTTTAATGATATAGATGTCTCCAAGTGGGGTCATTTGTGACCCCCGTAGCCACGATGCGGCTCCACCCTTCACGGGCCATGCATTGCAAGGCACGGGGCGCCAACAATAAATGATCTCATGTGCATAAGAAAAAGGCATCCATTTAATGCAAGAGGATAAGATTCCAACCCCCCCCCCCCCTCAAATACATTAGTACAATGGCCAAACTTAAGTGTAAGTTTGGTTCATGGAGGTGGAGGGGGAGGGAGATGGAGGGGGAGGGAGAAGAGAAGAAAAATATTTATTTCACTAAGTAATTGTATTTTTATTTTTTGGGAAAGAAATAGATAATATTTTTTTTTATTTGGTTAAAAAAATAAGGTGATATTTTTTTTTTCATTTTTTATTTGGTTAAAATAAAAAATAAAAAAAATATCACCTTATTTTTTTAACTTAACTATTATATTTTTATAAAATAATAGTTTTAATATTTCCCATCATATATACTTTTTTATTTTTCTTATTTAAAATATTTTTCTAAAATATAACTTTTATAAAAAATATATATTTAATTTCTTTTTTATAAATTATTTTCATTTTTACTTTATATTTAAATAAAATTAGAATAGTAATATTTAAAAAATAAATCTCTATTATTAATGAAAAAAATAATTTTATCAATAAAATTGATGAAAAAAATTAAATTTTATTATTTTATATTAAATAAAATTGAAATAAAAAAATTAATGAATATATTCGTAGATATTAAAGAATGACAAGAACAAATTTGTCTAAAAATTTCATTTCGTTCCCAATCTATCCATTTTGGGACAGAAATAATTTCTTAAGGCGGAGAGATTAGGGGTGTTCATTATTCGGGTGAATTCATTTATCTGCCCGATCTATTATAAATTCTTGTTATTTGATTCGGGTTAATAAAAATCAGATCGGGGGAATGATTTCAACCGATTAAAAATTTGGGTGAATGGTTCGTGTGTAAAAATAAAGATTTTTATTTGGGGATCACCCGAAATTCGAATAACATATCATCACATAACACGTTATACCCAATTCGACTAAAACCAAAATCGTTTAACTTGAATGATTAGAGAATTTTTTCATGTTATGTGGTTATTTGGGTAAATGAAACCCAAATTGTTTAACCCAAATTTAATTCGAATAAATTGATTAAAATTTTATTTTATTCGATTCGATTTTCGATTAGATTTTTTAAAATTCAAAATCTGAATAATCTAAAAAACCAAAAATCCGTCCAAATGAACACCTCTAGGAGGAATTGGGATTACATCTCACTTTTACTTACTCTCCATTTTTCTTTTCTTACCAAACGAATAAAAAAAATCATTTCACTCAACTTTTATTTCTCTTCCATTTTTTCTTTCACTTCTCACTTTTCACTCCAATTAAACTTACCCTAAGTTATGCCTTTTGAAATATCTACATATCAAGGCCTCGTTTGGATAGAGCACTTAACATCTTACAAACTCTGCAAATTCCGACCAATCTATATTTTATCGTATTTTATTTGTACTATTTATTAATTATAACAAACAAAAAATTTATCACAAAATATTTAATCTTTTATGTTGAATTATTATATTTTTGTAAAATAATTTTAAATTATTATTATTATTACCATTAACAAAAAAGCAAGACACAAAATTAGTAATTCAGGATTTTTTTTGATAAAAAAAGAAAGTAGGATTCTTTATTAATCAATAATTAATCGAATCGGATGCGACAGTCATTCCGATTTCATATATCTTGCTATCCTTTATTGGAACCTAATTTCTTGGCAAAGAGGTAAAGGAAGAGATTCATCATCTCATCTCAATCATTTCAGAAATACAAGAAAAAAACTAATACCCACTTGAGGAATCTATATTTAAATATTTAATTATTATTCTAGTAGAAGTCTTCCTTCAATCTCCTATATTTGACCATAAAATTAGTAACTATGAATAGGCAAACTCATAATCAAGCGTCTGACTAAACCTTTTCCACACACAACAACTTAGGATTTGAAATCTCTTCTTCCTTTTTCTTATTTTGCAATGTGATGATAGGTTAAGAGCGAGAACAAGAAAAAAAAAATAATAAATCAATGTCTCACACCATTTTATTATTTGATATATATTTTAATTAAGTTAGCCAACAATAATTCGAAGAAAAAGTGAACATAGTTACAAAAAACCCTTTGTCATGTCATGTTGTTGCAAATTTTCAGTACTTGAATGAGTAGTACTTTGAATGATCTTCAATCATCCCAATTTCTATTCAAGTCCCTATTGAAACCCTCCAGGAAAAATGAGCTGGCTCTTAATTGCCCAACTAATACCTATGTGAACAATTATGTAAAATGATCATGAATTCCGAATTATTTTTGAAATACTAAGATATTTTATTATACTAAAATTTTAATATTACATAATATCACAACTGATTAGAAAAATATTAGACAGATCGATGAATATCATATTTTTTACCATACTAAGAAAATTTGAAACCTTTGCCTTCTTCAATCCAAATGGTATCATTCTTGTTTGGCATATAAATACACACTCCTCATGCTCTACTTCTCATCTCTCAAATTCCATAACCAAATTACAACTTCACAGAAACCCCATTTCTACAAACTCAAATCCAGGAAACCCCATCACATGGATTCTCCTTCAAATTCTCCTCCAAACCCGGATGAGGCTGTTAATGATGATTCAAATCCTCGTACATTACCAAACTTTCTTTTAAGCGTGAAACTCAAGTATGTGAAGTTGGGGTACCATTACCTCATGTCAAATCTACTAAACCTTTGTTTCATCCCACTAATAGCAGCACTTTTAATCCATGCATCCAAAATGAACTTTGAAGATTACCATAAACTCTCCCTTCATTTACAATATAACTTAGTCGCAGGCCTGGTCTCCTTTCTTGTTCTAGTTTCCGGGTCAACCGTATATCTCATGACCAGATCCAGACCCATTTATCTTGTAGACTATGCATGCTATCTTCCACCTTCACACCTCAAGGTCACTCACCATCAATTCTTGGAGCGCTCGAGGCTCACTGGAGAATTCAATGAGTCATCCTTGGAGTTTATGAGGAAAATCGTTGAAAGATCGGGTTTAGGACAGGATACATATTGTTCGGAGTCAATGAGGAGCGTTCCTCTACGTCTATCATTGGCGGCAGCAAGGGAAGAAACAGAGCAGGTCATGTTCGGTTCCTTGGATAACCTTTTTGCCAACATCAAAATCAACCTCAAAGACATAGGTATTGCTGGATATAAACTCTATTTTCCTTGGTTGAACTCTGTAACTGAGGCAACATACTTTCTGTCTACATAAAAGCTTTCAATTAAACATTTTCTTTTTTTGTCGAAAATGATCCCTTCATTTTTCGTCGAAAGCCTTCAATTCAAATGACCTGTTTTTGGGCAAGGTTATGGTTTGAGCCTAGTGTCATTTGTTTTTAGAGGTAAACATTTTCTTTAAAAAAAAATCAATTAAAATCATACTCCATTCATTTCAAAAACTTAAAAGAACTATAGGTAATAATAGGCTCCTTGTGTTAAAAATAAAAATTTTGAAAAGCACTAAAATGCGATTAGGATATGGATTATATTAGAAAGGCCATCATTGGGCAAACAATGCAATAGCTTTACATAGAGCAAAGCCCAAAATAGCATGATCAAGTTCATTATGATCCATGTACCTACGGTAGGTTCAATCCGTTGTTGAGGGGATGAGTCATCTTGCTTGATATCATTGGATAACACTACTGTTAATGGGCTGGTCCGCCTGGCCTGCGTAAAGGGAACTCCCCAGTTCCTTGGTCAAAGACTTGGTTGAATGTTCGATCTACTAAAAATAAAAATATAAGACAACTGAGAGAACTTTCCTCTTCTTCTTCTTCTTCATGTGACTGCTAGCATTCAATTCTGCTCCTAAAATCTTGCTCTAACTCCTATTCCAACTCCTGAATCCTAGTTGGTCCTTCTTTCTCAATGTTCATGCAAATCACTCCCTTTGATTTTGTATTCAAGTACAATGAGCACCAATCCAGTCTCGATTAACAAAAGAGAGAAATTAAAATTCAATAGTTAGGGATTGATTGATTGTATGATTTGTGTCTGTTTGAATAATCTCACTAATTAATCCTATATTTTTTTTGTAAGAATGGATACTATCTTCATGTGGTCCATATATTCTTCTTTTTCATTTACTAATATAATGTCAAATAATTGACTTGCACATAATTTCCAACAGGTATCCTTGTAGTTAATTGCAGTTTGTTCAATCCAACCCCTTCATTATCTTCCATGATTGTAAATAAATACAAGTTGAGAGGCAACATCAAGAGTTTCAGTTTGGGTGGAATGGGGTGCAGTGCAGGAGTGATAGCAATCGATCTAGCCAAGGACTTATTGCGAGTACATAGCAATACATATGCTATTGTTGTGAGTACTGAGAACATCACGCAAAGTGGGTACTATGGCAACAAGAAGTCCATGTTGATCCCCAATTGCTTGTTTCGTGTTGGTTGCTCTGCAGTTTTGCTATCTAACAAGTCCTCGGACAGGAAAAAGGCCAAGTACAAGCTTGTCCACATAGTTAGAACACATTGCGGTGCAGATGATAAGGCATTCAAATGTGTGTACCAAGGGCAAGATGATAATGGAAAAACTGGTGTCTCCTTATCTAAGGACTTGATGGCTATAGCGGGAGGGGCACTCAAGACTAACATTACCACCTTGGGTCCTTTAGTCCTGCCACTATCCGAACAACTTCATTTTTTTCTGACTTTGGTTAGGAGGAAGTTTTTAAACACGAAGATCAAGCCTTATATACCTGATTTCAAGCTGGCATTCGATCACTTTTGCATTCATGCAGGTGGGAGAGCTGTGATAGATGAGCTTGAGAAGAACTTGGCACTTAAACCGGAGCATGTTGAGCCATCAAGAATGACTCTTCATAAGTTTGGGAACACTTCTTCAAGCTCTATATGGTATGAGTTAGCATACATTGAGGCTAAGTTGAGAGTGAGAAAGGGTCACAGGATATGGCAGATTGCGTTCGGGAGTGGATTCAAGTGTAATAGTGCTGTTTGGCAAGCACTCCGCAATGTAAAGCCTTCTCCTAAGGGTCCTTGGGAGGATAGCATTGATAGGTATCCGGTGCCAATTGTGGATTAACTATTGAAATCTGCTTAGCATTACAATGTTTTATTTGTTGTTTAGCTCTTGATGGGGGGTGGTGTTGTGCTGATGCTTTGATTCCTTAGTAGCTTGGCCGGTATGTGTGTTCTTCGAATTATTATAGTGTTATATTTTTCTTTCTTCCTTTTTACTCGTTTACAATGATGGAAATATGATAACTATTCTAATAATATTTATAAGAGTCATAGAATGTCAATGAACTATATCTCAGCCAACACCATCCCATTTTCTCTTAGAAGTAAATTCAAATTTTAGGTTGAATTTTTTTATTAATTATGTTAAAATTTAAACTTTTATTTATTTATAACATAGAGAAGGATTTTTTAAATGAAGGGAGAGATTTAATGGAATGCGATTAAAAAGATTTCCTTATATCTTTTTTAATAATCAATGCAATTATGACTTTTTAAGAAAGTAAGTAACAAGAGTTGCACATGGAAAAGCCTCACAGGAAAACTAAGTTTAAAAGGAAAAAAGATGTCATACCATAGGAAATAATTCATATGATTACAAAAACTTTTTGTCAAGCAATAATGTTGGAACGCTTCTGTACGAGTACCATTTTAGAATATGATATCAATCATCTCAATTTCCTTTCTAGACCTTATTGAAAACTCCCTAGAAAAATAGAGGTACATGGATATTCAGCATTCCTTTAGCCGCCCCAATCGATTTAGACCTTCCATGATCCATCTGACTGGTCCTTTTCATCAATAGTAAATGTATTTATTCAGGCCATCTGTTTTATTTGATGGTGGGATCCATTCGAGGCAATTTTACCTTTTCTTGATTCAAATCAGAGTAGGAATTTTAAAAAATCTTAATGGGTATTAATATTTATGTAGTTGATAGTAATTAGATCATAATTTCATCTTTTAAAAAGGATAGTCGTTAGATAATAATTCAAAAGTAATCGTGCGGGTATTAATACCCACAAAATGAGAAAATATTCTTAAAAATAGATTACTTTTCTTTTTTTACAATTGAAAAGTGAGGCCTAATGGGTACCAAAAGCAATGCTCATAGAGTCGGCTAGCAGCATCTTCCCTACTCCTACAGGAGCTCCACCAAAATAATGGACATCTGATCATTAAATCTGCACACTGATTTCTTCTCTCCGATCAAGATTTATAAGTAATGTCTTATCATTTACCACAAGCCATGAAAGATGCCATTCCAAAGCGAAACCCTGACTAAGGTGGATTGTTTCCAAAGTAATCAGATTCCAGAAATAACGTATTCCAACAAGAAAACCCACCCTTCCAAGCGCCCACGTAATAACGCATCAATCCCCCAACCCCTCGAACCCAAGTCAGAATGCACAATAAAATTTCTGATGAGGTAAATTTCTTGATAAAAAGTCATGGGTTTCCTACTTCCTCATCCAACAAAGTACAGCAAACGACTGGCCTAAGTCTTTATGAATGCAATGAAATTTGATCCATTCATGCAAGGGTAAAGAGCAAAATAGGTCGTCACGGGAAGGGAGAAACTCAAATGCCCGATAAACTTTGCGGCACTTCTGCGAACGCCGAAACATGTGCACCACACCTTTTTTCTTTCTTTAAAAAATAAAAATAAATAAAAAAAAATTCCAAGTCTCAATATTCAATTGAGCAATTGGCCCAAGTGGAAAAAAGAAAAAGAAAAATTGTAAGGTGTTGTTGGTTTTGGTTGAATATGGCAAAGAAAGCCAAATAGAAGCAACTTCCATACACAAAAAATATCGAAACAGAGAAAACTCACAAATAACATGCGAAATAATTATTCGTTGAAATAACATCTTATTAATTTAAAATATCTATATAATGTGTTTCTTTTTGCTTTATCGCACCCTTTTTATGATATATATTATATTATTTTATAAAAAGAAAAATTTTCATCAATACCTTTTACTAGTATGTTGTCAATTTAGTGAATAAGGGTGTTAGATCCCTTGACTAAGTCTCATATTCGAAACTTGAGAGTGAAAAAAATTATATTGGAAAAACTCTCTCTAAATTGAGCCGACAACGTGCAAACCAAATTAATTGGAGTTTGACTCCAGATATCATTTGGTTTTCAAAAAAAAAAAAAATGCATTATATAAGCATATCAAATAAATTTTAATATAACAAACAACATTTAAAACCATAAATTTAAAATTACACATAAATTTAAAATCATAAATTTAGAAACATGTAACACTACAAAAGAACACGATTTTAGTGACGAAAAAAATTTGTCGCTATTAAGCGACAAATTTAATGACAAAAACTGAAATCCATCGCTAATTTAGCACGGATTTAAAATTCATCGCTAAATTTAGGGACTGATTCATATTTCCGTTGCTAAATTTAGCAACGAAAATATAATCCATCATTAAATTTAGCGACAGAAAAAAATTCGTCGCTAAATTTAGTAATGGAAAACAAAATCCGTCGCTAAATTTAGCGATAAAAAAAATTGTGGTAAATTTAGCGACGGAAAACAAAATCCGTCACTAATTAGCGATGGATTTAGCTATCCGTCGCTAAATTCATCAATAAATATAATTTTATATTTTTATTAAATATATATTTGTAATTTATATTTTTATTAAATTAGAGTATTGATTTTTATTAAATATAATTTTATATTTTTTAAATATAATTTTATGTTTTTATTAAAGATAATTTTGTAATTATATTAAATATAATTTTGTATTTTTATTAAATATAATTTTATATTTTGTATTTTTCTTAGATTAAGAAATTATATTTTTAATGGTGAAAGTTAGAAAAAAAGTATAGAAATAAAAAAAAAAAGTATATCAGATAAATTAATGTGGTATAGTGGTTAAGAGAGTTCCAGACAACTCCTTAAATCCAGATTCGAATCTGGGTAAAAGTACATTTTCTATAAAAAAAAGAAAAGTAGCAAAAGGTGGACATGCGCGGGCAAGGATTGGCGGGGTGCAAGAATAGGTAGGCAAGTAGTAGGGGGACAGGGCGGTGGTGGGCGGCGGCCGGCGGATGGCTTCTATAAATAAAAAAATTAAATGTGAAATTTAGCAACGGATTTAGGTTTTCGTCGCTAAATTTAGCGACGGATTTCAAAATCCATCGTTAAATTTTTGCGACACATTATTAGCGACGGAAATTTTTCCGTCGCTAAAAGTTTTAGTGACGAATTTTTTTAAAATTTTCGTCGTTAAATCCATCGCTAAACTCTTATTTTTTTATAGTGTAAAATTATACATAATCTTTTAGCCTCAATTTTACATGTTTGGATGTGTTTGGTATAAGATGGACGACTTAATCAAAATATTATGCTTAAAAAAAAAGTCTCATTATATCTTTTTTCTTTTTTGTCACAGAAAAAAGAAAAGAGAATTGGAATCCAAATTTGTTTTCACATTACAGTATACCATAAAGTTGGGCAAAAGGGGATAACAAAAGAAAATCAAGTGGGTTGTTTGTCCCTTTCATTCATTTAAAGGTGATGCAACCCAACATGTTTAAGAAACCACACGATTAGCACAAACCTAGGGTATTTTCCCACATCAGTAAAGTAATTGTCCTCACCATCACAAGCAATTCGTAGGCAAATCAATGGAAATTATTCTCGAGCTTGTTTAAGTTATACTAGGTTTTGTCTAAAAACTTTTAAGAAAGAAACCTCAAACATTTAACTTGGGCATGCAACAAGTAATTGACCAAGAGAAGATGTTAAAATTCTTCCTGCCCTATAAGCCCTAAATGTCATTTTTGGTATAACAATGACAAAATTTACAGCTGTGAGGCTCATATTCCATCACACCTGTATATGGGAAGTTTGCGTTGGGTGTTGTACATGCAATGGCTTTTAGAATTGCCCAATAGTAAGTGCAAATTTAACACATCACCTAATTTCAAAATTGACTATCTGGTACGAAACCCTAGCAAGGACAATGCTGGTGAACGCTCATGAACAATGATTGACCACCGTGAGCTTGATTAGGTGTCAGTGCATTGATATTTCAGAATTCGTTCTCGGTTCTATCGTCATTCAATAAATATCAATCATTTTATAATTTTATTTTATAAAAATAGTAAATATTATTGAAGAGCGATATAATGTACACATTTATATGGATAATAAAAAATCTTGTTGGCAGTTTAATTGCGGATACTCGATCGAGAGATCAAAGGGAGGGAGTTGGATGTTTCTTTACTCTGTGGGGATACTTTGGCAAAATTAGATATTGAGGTGTTAAAACAATCACCTAAAGTTTTTATTCTTTTGTGTGTATAAGTGTGGGGGAATGAAACTTTCTAGATGTTTTAATAGAAATTTTGTAATTTATTCCTTTCAACCAGACAAAAAAAAAAAAAAAAAACTCCCAAAATATTTGATACATTGTGACCATAAGCAGGTCAGACCATTATATAGATTGGGAAGACGAACACCCATGTCCCACAAAAACTATGCAAGACAAAAGGTGAAGAGTTCATGTAAAACCTGAGACAAAAAAACTTAGATCTAGTATACTTAGTTAAATATCCCCCCAAAACAGATGTCCAATGGCTCTCACAAACTGTTCAAATGCAGTTGAAGACAGAATCGATACAAATATAAACACTATTATAGCTTTAAGAAGCAAGGCATCTTGGGACAAGAAAAAGAACCACAAGTCGGAAACTTTTGTCCCCCAACTTCATCAATGGGTGAAAGACAAAACGAAAAAGAACCCACTAACATGAGAACTATTTGAACTAGATCGTTCATCATTCGAAAAAGTGCAATAATAAATACTATTACTCACAAGTTGAAATCTCGTATATCTTGCTAGCATTATTAATTATACATGACTTTACTACCGTATAATGGCCAACATGTATAAAAGTCTTATGTTATGCGATATGAAGATGGATTTGCAAATCAAATATAGAAACAAATCGATGAGATTTTAAAAGTCTAAGTTCACTTGAATCAGATTTAGTCAATTTCAATGTGATTAACTGAAACTAGTGATTTATTTTTTTTTTTTTTAAAAAAAACTCCTTTTAATAGCAAAAATTTAGTCTAAGTAGAGGTGAAATTTTCTTGGGGCAAGTAGAGAGGATCAAAGGTTATGATTAAATAATATTTGAAATTAAATTTTTAAGATTAATTTTTTTTTAAAAAAATTAAGAGCAATTACCTCCTATCCCCTCCCTTCATCCCTTGAAAATAAAAAAGCTATATTTCTTTTGGTTCTCATGGAGATAGATTTTGCTCTACAAATAACTACGCCACATACCCGAGTGAGAAACTGGTGTTGAGAAGTCTTCTAGGCCTTCATGGACAATGCGACCTATAAATACCGCCAGAGGATACTTTAACGGAGACGAATCTAGTACTCAAATCAGAAAGAATAGTTGTAAAAGAATGAAAAACAGACTAAGAATATCTGTAGAATAACCTTGTATTGTCTCTGTATGATAAGTGTAGAATTAATGAATGTACTTGGCCAGCTGCTTGTATTAAATAATATAGCACATATGTATGGCAAGGCCTGTATGTGCTTAACGAAGGAATATGATATACCACACTGGGTCCTGCAGTCCTCCCACTGTCCGAATAACTTCATTGTTTATTTCTTTTAACTTTGGTTAGGAGAAAGTTTTTTAACACAAAGATCAAGCCTTATATACCGGATTTCAAGCTTTTGTCCGATCACTTTTGCATTCATGCAGGTGGTAAAGCTGTTATAGATGAGCTTGAGAAGAACTTGGCACTTAAACGGGAGCATGTTGAGCCATCAAGAATGAATCTGCATTAGTTTGGGAACACTTCTTCAAGCTCTATATGGTATGAGTTAGCATACATTGAGGCAAAGATGAGAGTGAGAAAGGGTCAAAAGATATGGCAAATTGCTTTTGGGAGTGGATTCAAGTGTAATAGAGATGTTTGGCAAACACTCCGCAATGTCAAGCCTTTTCCTAAGGGTCCTTGGGAGGATAGCATTGATAGGTATCCGGTGCCAATTGTGGATTAACTGTTGAAATCTGCTTAGCATTATTTTGTTTTATTTGTTGTTTAGCTTTTGATGGGGGTGTTGTTGTACTTATGCTTTGATTCCTTAATAGCTCGGTCAGTATGTGTGTTCCTCGAATTATTGTAGTGTCATATTTTTCTTTCTTCATTTTTACTTGTTTACAATGATGGAATCATGAACTATTCTAATAATATTTATAAGAGATATAAAATATCAATAAACTACATCTCAATTAACATCATCCCCTTCTCCCTTAGAGGTAAATTTGAATTTGAGGATGAATTTTGTTATTAATTATGTTAAAATTTAAATTCTTATTTATTTAAAAGGATTTTTTAAATGAAGGGAGAGATTTAATGCAATACAATTAATAAGATATCCTTACATCTTTTTTTAATAATCAATGCAGTTATGACTTTTTAAGAAAGTAAGTAAAAAAAAGTTGCATAAGGAGAAGTCTTACGTGTTCTCAAAAGGATAGTCTAATGATAATAGTTTTCTTTTTATCTTGATCTCGTGATCCAGAATTTAATTTCTGTTGTCACTAAAAAAAAAAAAAAAAAAAAGAAGTCTTACGTGAAAACTAAGTTTAAAGGAAAAAAAAGATGTCACGCCATGGGAAATAATTCATATGATTACAAAAGCTTTTTGTTAAGCAATGATGTTGGAACGATTCTGCACGAGTACCATTTTAGAACATGATATCAATCATCTCAATTTACTTTCAAGACCTTCGTAAAAACTCCCCAGAAAAAAAGAGGTACACGGATAGTCCGGCATTCCTTTAGCCTCCCCAATTGATTTAGAACTTTGCTTTGTAATCAAACAATCAAAAAATAAAATACCTATTTTTATAAAGATGAGTTTAGGGTAAGTAAAGTCGAATCCATAGAGAATGATGGATTTATTTCTTTTAAGAAAAAAAAAATATCGATTTAAAAAGTTAACTAAACTAATTGACCAAAAATAAAAAATAAAAACTAATGAAAAATCAATTTTTCTAATCAAAAGAATTATATCCACCTTGATTTCATATGATTGATCATTGATTTATCTAAAATTTTAACACCCATAAATAAATTGGTTATAATTGTCGACAAACGCCTAACGACCAATCTCTCCTTATTTCGTCAATAATTAAGAAAAACTCGTTAATTATTTCCCTAATCGAGTGTCAACCATAAAAAAACTCTTAGAATTGAAAGTTTCAACAGTATTAAGAATTAAAGAGACCCAATTCTAATTATTTCCCCAACACCTAGATGATGCTTGTCTTCAAGCATTCCTAACTCAAATAAAACTAAAACTAATAAAATCAACATATTTTTCTTTCGAACTAGCAAGTCAACATGTGTCATGAAAATTGAATCATAAAAATAATAAAAACAATAAGTATTTCATAGTATTTCGTGCAAGAACAACCATAGCAAATCTTAACAATTTCTAATGAAATCAAAACTGTAAAATTCAATATCTTCTCCAAGGGTTTACTCAAATTCACTCAAAATAATGGTGAATGATATATCAATAACACTCAAATCAACACATTGGAATTGATATTACCATATGTTTACAAATATTTCAAATTTTCACTACTTATAAATTTGAATTTCATATATCAATCTAAAAGTCTTTCATTTGATTATAACGTAATTAGGGTTAAAGGGTAGGATAAAAAGGGATATTAAGGGTTTAAAATATACCAAGAAAAATATACAACTAATCATATAATTTTTCTACAATAACACATTTGCCCCTTACAAATAACACATAAAAAATACATGATCTTGATATCCACATGTGTTCAACGTAGCCAACAGTCAAAAATATCAAACTTTTCTCTATAATCCATGACTGAATTGAAATTCTCAGAGATGCAACATTTTTTTTCTTTCTTTCTTTTTTTTTTTTTTGTTTTTCCGTTGTCGCTTTTCTTTTTCTCTCCATTTTTTTGTTTTGTTTTTTTTTTTTTTCATGAAGAACTTCACATACAAAAAATGAATAAAATCAAACTTTTTCCTTTCTAGTCGTTAAATCTCTTCATCTTTCATATGTAGCAAATATCATCATCAAAACTCTAATCAATACATATCCATGAGGCAATCATATAACTAATATCATGCAATTAACTACATATATACTTGGTACAAGTGTTGAAACGCAAGCCAAAATAGAGTTGTGGTGTTGTATTGAAGAGTTTTAAAGAAAGAAATGGTTTCAGACTCAACTTCGTTCACTAAGAGGATTATAAATCAATAGTAGAGATTTTTATAAAAGTCAAAATCGGGTAAAACCTATATGCCTTTATCATTTCAATGTATGAAATCCTAAATGTGATCTCGAAATGCATAACATTACAAGTTCTAGAATAATTAATCCAAATGTGATATTCACTCAAGAAAAGAAATTTTGAGCACAAAGAATGAATTTGCTCACTTTAAACTCAAAACCTCACTTTTAAATGGGGTTTTTGTCAAATGGGATTTCCTGATTTTATTCAAAGTTGTTATGAACGGTCATTACAAGCACAAAAATCATTGATACAAGTTATTTTTCATAAATTTTTAGCAAACCAAATAACACATATCCATATAGAAAGCTCAAAATTTTTTATTTTTTTCTCTCTTTTTTTGTTTTTTGTTTTTTTTTTAAATAAAATGAAACAAAATTTAATCTATTATAGAAAAACAGACAAACTAAAAATAAAAATATGAAATATCCCCCCGCACCTAAATCATACATTGTCCCCAATGTATGCTAAATGAGAGAGAAGAAAAAAAATAACTACCATATCAAACAAAAGCAAAAATAAAAAGATAAAGTGAGAATAAAATTTCCCTAGGGTGAAGTGGTGAATGGAGAGTCAAATTCAATAAGTTTTGAAGAAAAAGTTTTGGTGGCAGCAATGTACCCCTTCTTAGGGCGTGGACACGCCCTAACTTATGTGCAATTTTGGTTATTTGAGAACATTAGCAAAACTTGACAGCAATGAAGGCTTATTAAAGCGTGGACACGCCTTAATGGCAGACACTTCTGGTCATCAAATATTCCAACATTTATTCACCTAAAAAAAATCAAAATCAAATCAAATAAATATGAAATAAAAACCATAAAAGAAAATATTGAGTTGCCTCCCAACAAGCGCCTTTGTTAAATGTCTTTGGCTCGACGTTACCTCTTTATTTCAACCTCATTCAAAAACCGGTCCGGTCCATTTTGACTTCAACTTACCTGGTATGAATTTCAATTTTGAATTAAAGTGAAGGATTTTATGGTCTACCAATGATTGTTTCCAATATGGGAGTTTGTCATCAAAAAAATTATCTCATTGTGCAACCTTATTTGTCATATTTTCCTTAATAACAAAATCTAATTCATCTTGCACAAAATTATCATGAACAATGAATTCCACCATACTATCATGAAAAATAGATTTAAAATCATTTGGATATTTCATAATATTAAAAATATTAAAAATAGCAACTTTACCATTAAACTCAAGAGTTAGAGTACCAAAATTCGCATCAATTTTTGTCTTTACTTTTTTTATGAATAGTTTTGGCACTTGCCTTATCGCTTCTAAGAGAGGAATGTTGAATCCTTCTTTTGGAGAAATTTCCAAAATTTCTTTCTCTTCCTCTTCTTTTAGTTGTACCAATCTGCTAGGAAAATGTGGTAAAATCAAAATTTTTGTTTTGAAAGTATTGGACTCGTTATTTACCTTTTCGGTGAATTCATTCACTGTTGATGATTTCTCTATTTGCTTTATTTTCATATCTTCTTCGGCTCTTAATGAATTGTTTTTCACTTCTTTTGATGAATTTTCCAATCAACTCATGGTTGCCATCAATTGTGACACTTGATTTTCCAAATTCTGGGTGCTGACTCTTGTCTCTTGTTGAAATTGTTGGTTTTCCTATTGAATTAACAGAGTGATAATAGCCAAACTTTTAACAATCTCTTCTACAGACGTATGTTGATTCGAAAAGGGTTGTTGAAACTGAAATTGAGATTAGACTTGTGGTTATTGTTGGAATTCTTGTTGTCAATTTTCATAACTGAAATTTGGTTCATTACACCATTCTTGATTATAGATGTTCGAAAATAGTTCACCATAAAGAATGTGGTACTTATCGGTTGGATGATCCATTTTTGAATAAATTCCGCAAGTTTGTACCGATTGTCTTTGTCTTACAATAAAATTTTTCATAAGATATGTTAGCGCTTCTAATTTTTGATCGATAGAAGAAAAACTCACATCATTAATCTTCCTTGGAGCATCTTGCCATATTCCAAACTGTTGAAGAGTATTAATATTATGAAAATCATTGTAAAAAGTATGTTCATTAAAATCAGGAAATAATAACTTCTTTAAAGTCTTTTGTGTGACCATGTCCGAGTGTTTAAAATTCTTCACTTCTATGTTACCGTCAAATTTCAATAAATTCACTGCAAAGATTAGTCCCCAAAAATAAAAAGAAAACAAAATTTAAAAGAAATAAACCACTTAACACCGTTTCCCGGCAACGGCACCAAAATTTGATGTGTCGTCAAACAACCAAAATACCTACTTTAATAAAAATGAGTCTAGGGTAAGCAAGTTCGAATCAACAGGAAACAGTAGATTTACTTTTTTTAAGAAAAATAAAAATAAAAATAAAAATATGTATGTTTGAAAAATTAACTAAACTAATTGATCAAAAATAAAGAATTCAAAAATATAAAAATAAAAACTAATGAAAAATCAATTTTTCTAGTCAAAAGAATTATATCCATCTTGATTTCATGTGATTGATCATTGATTTATCTAAAAATTTCAACACTCATAAATAAATTGGTTATAATCGTCGACAAACGCCCAACGACCTTAAGAGAAACTCGTTAATTATTTTTCTAATCAAGAATCAACCCTAGAGAAACTCTTAGGATTGAAAGTCTCAACAGCATTAAGATTTAAATAGACCCAATTCTAATTAACAAATATACAACGGGTTCATTTAAATTAGATTATTTAATCCCATGACATGAATGTCATTCCCATGACACGAATGTCAATTACCACTTTATTAAAACAATAAACAATTACGGATTTGCCGTTTTAATTAGTTGTAGATTATTTTAGAACTATTAAATATTGACCACTATTTAATAAATCTTAGAAAATCATGATTTATGAAGCACAGGAATTAAATAAATACCTATAAGATATTAATTTAATAAACCTAATTAAATCTCACAATCATTATTCATCAAAATTTCAATACATTTTAACTAGAAAAATAAAATCAAAATGAAAACATGAAAAAAAGGAAACTCACAAAATTTTATGGAAATAAAATAAAGTGCTACAATTCTTGGAATAAAGGAAAACCAAGTGCCTCCTACTCCTTGCGTGAATGAATGACATGAATGTGTAACCGTAAGTTGTTCCCAACAAGAAACAGCAACCGCAAGTTGTTTTGAAGCAAACCAAAAATAAAAACAAAACCTAAAATATGGTGATGGACGTGGAGGGGCGGCTGCTCCCTCTAGGGCTCTCCTCCCTCTCTTTTTCTAATATTTCATATATATAGGAATGAGTTGTCTATTTTTCTAAAAGAAAGTTTTTTCTAAATTTTTGACAATTATTAAATAAAAAAAGAAATTTTTTAATAACAAACAACCTAGTTGACTTATCAAATAAATAGTCAAACTAAAATAAAAAATTACAAAAATTAGAATTCTTCAAAATTTATATTCTTAAATATTAGGAATATCTTCAAAGTTTTCAATATTTCTAAATTAGGTCTTTTCCTTCATTTTTCTTAAAAAATCTCCTCCATCATTCCTATTTTATTAATGATCATAAAACACAATAATTAATATAATATTCATTTAAAAATAAAACAAAATAAATCCTAATTATTATATCAATTTATACTCTATCAACCTTTCATCCGGTGGGTACCAATAGCAATGCTCATAGAGTCGGCTAGCAGCATCTTCCCCACTCTTTAAGGGGGCTCCACCCAAGTAATCACTGATTTCTTCTCTCCGATATCAAGATTTAGTAATGTCTTATCATTTACCACAAGCCATAAAGGATGGTATTCCAAAGCTAAACCCTGAGGCGGATTGCTTCCAAATTAATCAGATTCTAGAAATAACGTTCGTACACCTCTATTCCAACAAGAAAACCCACCCTTCCAAGCGCCCACGTAATAACGATTCAATACCCCAACCCCCCCAACCCTGCTCGACCCAGATTTCCCAACGCTACCATCCACCTTTAATTTCACTGCCCAGTAACAACGGGGCTGCCAAGATATAGATCTGATAGTAGACGCCTTCTAACTGTTTCTTTAGGGAAAGCCAAGTCACAAAGCAAAAGAAGATTTCTGATGAGGTGATTTTCTTGATAAGAAGCCATGGTTTCCCCACTAATAATTTCTTCATCCAACAAAGTACAGCAAACAACTGGCCACCAAAGTCTTAACGAGTGCAATGAAATTTGAGTCATTCATGCAAGGGTAAAGAGCAAAACAGGTCGTCACGGGAAGGGAGAAACTAACCCATACTTTCTTGCTTTACGGCATTCTCTACCCAAAAAATTAGATCGCTGATTCATAATCATTGTGACATAGAGTAAACTACAATAATTTATATCTAAGAAAAATCACCAAATAAAAAAAAAAGAAAAAACTTTTTTAATGCTTTCATATTAGCTTTGGCCACCAATGACTTTGAAGAAAACTAGTCACTTAATTGTTCTTGTTTATTTGATTTTGGACAATAAAAGTAATTTTCGAAATATTTTTCCCTTTCAATGTTTTTCTCTTGGGGCTTAGCTCATTCCTTTTATTAAACATAACGATGCATGCACATCGGGCTGCCATTAGATCCTGCGTCAGTCCTGGGCAGGCAGCAAAAGAAGGAATTTTCATTTGTGGAAAAAAATATATATATATTTATTTAGAAGTTCGAAAATATAAAATTATGTAATTAAAAATATTTTTTATTTAATTATTATTAACCTTTTCATTTATATCATATCTCCTGAGTGAACGAGTTCTACAATGCAGATTTGCCCGATAAACTTTTGCGGCACTTCTGCAAACGCCAAACATGTGCACCACACCATTTTTCTTTCCTTTTTTTTGTTTTTTTTTCCAAGTCTCAATATTCAATTGAACAATTGGCCCAAGTCGAAAAAAGAAAAAAGAAAGGGGATGTTGGTTTTGGTTGAATATGGCAAAGAGAGCCAAACAGAAGCAACTCCCATACACAAATAATATCGAAATAGAGGAAACTCACAGGCGAAATAATTATTCATTGAAATAACATCTTATTAATTTTTTAAAAAAATTATAATGTGTTTCCTTTTGCTTTATCGCACTCTTTTTTTTTTTTATAATATATATATACTATTTTTATAAATTGAAAAATTTTCACTAGTAGTTCTTTTGTATAAACTGGTATTCAGTAATCACGTTAAATATGATTAAATTCGGTTCAAGTCGATTTAGATTTTTGAGAGACAAAACTCTTCTAATGTCAAGATTGAAACTCAAAATTATGCATAAGTGGTACTAATATCTAACTACTCGACCAATTAGATATTGGTTAATCAACAATTTTTGCTCATTGAATAAGTACTACGCATTATATAAGCATATTAAACAAATTTTAATATAGCAAACAATATTTAAAATTATATATAATTTTAAAAAATTCACCCGCTCTGGGCGCTCAAGGAATGCTAATCCCTAAAGATGGAGGGAATTTTCTAATGCCTATAAGATTTCTCGTCTCAATTTTACATGTTTAGATATATTTGATACATGACGAATGACATAATCAAAATGTTTTGCCTAAAAAGAAATCTCGCTATTTCTATTTTCTTTTTTGAGAGAGAGAGAGAGAGAGAATTAGAATTCAAATTTGTTTCACATTATGGTATACCATAAAGTTGGGCAAAAGGGGCTAATTAGGCATCTATTTAAGTCGAGTCAATTCTAAATGTTCATATACTCAAACTCAAACTCAAATTTTTTATTAGTATCCAAACTTGAGCTCAAACTCGAATTCGAATTCAAACTCAACGAATAGTAATAATATGACTCAAATTCGACTCGTTTATAAATTAATAGATTCAAAATTGATTCAAAAACTCGATTTTTTTAATTTATAAAACTTTATTAATGTATTTCATTTAATTTAATTTTTTATGTTATAATAATATATAGTTATATATATAATATATATTAATATTTATTATCGAGCTATTTAATAAGTTTTTAAGTTAAAAATTCTATTAGTCGAATTCCACTTGATTGTATAATGAAATTGCTCGAATTCGACTCGAGTTTGGTCAAAATCGAGTCGAATCGACTCTTTGAACATACGACTCACAAGCGACTCAAACTCGACTCAGTTTGCATAAGGGTTCTAGGGCTAATATAAGAAAAACAAGTAGGTTGGTTGTCTCTTTGATTCATTTAAAGGTGATGCAAACGGGCAACAGTTTTCAACCAAACATGTTTAAGAAAACCACATGATTAGCACAAACCTAGGTTTTTTCTTTTCCACATCAATAAAGTAATTACACTCACTATCACAAGCAATTCTTGGGAAAACCAATGGAAATTATTCTTGGGCTTGTTTAATTATACTAGGTTTTGTCTAAAAGCTTTTAAGAAAGAAACCTCAAGCATTTGACTTGGGCAAGCAACATGTAATTGACCAAACAAGATGCTCTTTCTACTTCTCCTTTTGATCTTGTGTCCAAAATTCTTCCAGCCCTTTAAACCCAAAATGTCATTTCTTTGAATAACAGTGACAAAATTTACAAAAGTGAGGCTCATATTTCATCAAACCTGTATATGTGAAATTTATCAAGGCCGGATATATGGTACATTGAGTGGGGTCATTAATTTTAAAGATTTTTATTAAATATATAAATTATGTAAATTTGATCCCAATTAATTTTTATATTTGATCCCATAAAAAAATAAAAATTCATATCATTTGATCCCATTTAACTTTTACATTCGACCCCACTAATTTTCTTTATGGCTCCACCCCTGAAATTTGTGTTCGGTGCTGTATATGCAATGACATTTAGAATTGCCCAATAAGTGTACAATTTAACACATCAACTAATTTCATTAGAAGCATCGACTGAATTTTCCATAAAAAATGACTATCTTACGAAACCCTAGGGAGGACAATAGCTGGTGAACGCTCGTGAACCATGATTGACCACAAATCTGGAATAGAATGGCCGTGAGTTTGGTTATGTATACGTTCATTGATATTTCAGAATTTGTACTCGGTTTCATCGTCATCCAACGAATATCGATCATTTTATGATTTTATTTTACAAAAATGGTAAATATTATTGATTCAAGAAAAAAAAAAAGATCTATTAGTTTCTAATTTCTATAATTTCCTAATTTTTAAAGTTTCTTAATTTCTCTAATTTCTTAATTTTTCTAGTTTCTAATTTTCTAATTTTATTAGTTTCTTAATTTTTTTAATTTCTTTATTTTTATAGTTTCATAATTTATAGGATTTTCATTTCTTATAAATACTTATAGTGTTTCATTATTTTGGTATTCATGATTAATAATATTTTCTTTGAGAGTGATATTTCTCTTTTGAGTGTTTTAGGATTTTCTCTTTTCAAACCCTGTTGCTATTCTTCTATCCCTCCAGTGTTAATTATTGAATGATTTTTTGGTACAAGATGCAATCAACAGGATTGAATTGGGAAATAGAAGATGTAAGTGGAGAAATTTTGCTATTTGAACTGTACCTGAGGGACTTGTCAAAATTAGATATTGAGGTGTTAACACAATCTCCTAAAGTTTTTATTCTTTTGTGTGTATATGTGTGGGGGAGTGAAACTTTCTAGAGGTTTTAATAGAAATTTGTAATTTTGTCTTTTCAACCAAAAAAAAAAAAAAACTTCCAAAATACTTGATGCATTGTGACCATGAGCAGGTCAGACCATTATTTGGATCCGAACGCCCGTGTCCCAAAAAACTGACTATACAAGACAAAAGGTGAAGAATTCATGTAAAACCTGAGACAAAACACCTTAGATTTAGACCTTCCATGATCCATATAGCCGGTCCTTTTCACCAATGGTAAATGTATTTATTCAGGCCATCTGTTTTATTTGATGGTGGGATCCATTCCAGGCCATTTTACCTTTTCCTGATTCCAAATCAAATTATAATTTCATCTTTTAAAAAGGATGGTCATTAGATAATAATTCAAAAGCAATCATGCGGGTATTAATACCCACAAAATGAGAAAATATTCTTAAAAATAGATTACTTTTCGTTTTTTACAATTGAAAAGTGAGGCCGAGTGGGTACCAAAAGCAATGCTTATAGAGTCGGGCAGCAGCATCTTCCCCACTCCTAAGGGGGGCTCCACCCATGTTATAGACATTTGGTCATTAAATCTGCACACCCATTTCTTCTCTCCGATATCAAGATTTAGTAATGTCTTATCATTTACCACAAGCCATGAAAGATGCCATTCCAAAGCGAAACCCCGACTAAGGTGGATTGTTTCCAAAGTAATCAGATTCCAGAAATAACGCTCGTACACCTCTATTCCAACAAGAAACCCACCCTTCCAAGCGCCCACGTAATAACGCATCAATCCCCCAATCCCCCGAACCCAAGTCAGAATGCCCAAGAAAATTTCTGATGAGGTAAATTTATTGATAAAAAGCCATAGGTTTCCTACTTCCTCATCCAACAAATTACAGCAAACAACTGGCCAAAGTCTTTATGAATGCAATGAAATTTGAGCCATTCATGCAATGGTAAAGAGCAAAATAGGTCGTCACGGGAAGGGAGAAACTAATCCATACCTTCTTGCTTCACGGCATCCTCAATCCAAAAAATTAGATCACTGGTTCATAATCATTGTGACATAGAATAACCGACAATAATTTATATATAAGAAAATCACCAAATAAATATTAAAAAGAAAAATCCTTTTTAATGCTTTCATATTAGCTTTGGCCACCAATGACTTTGAAGAAAACTAGTCACTTTTGTTCTTGTTGATTTAATTTTAGAGAATAAGAGTAATTTTCGAATTATTTTTCCCTTCCAATTTTTTTCTTTTGGGGCTTACGTCATTCCTTTTATCAAGCATAAGGATACATGCAAATCGGGCTGCCATTAGATCCCTATGTCAACCATGGGTAGGAAATAAAAGAAGGAATTTTCAATTGTTAAAAAAAAAAATTAAAAAATTATTTAGAAGTTCGTAAATTTAAAATTATATAATTAAAAAATAATTTTTTTATTTAATTATTATTAACTTTTTTATTTATATCATGTATCTTGAGTGAACGAGTTCTACAATGTAGATTTGCCGCATAAACCCTGCGGCACTTCTGCAAACGCTGAACATGGGCACCACACCATTTTTCTTTCTTTTTTTTTTATTTTTTTTCCAAGTCTCAATATTCAATTGAGCAATTGGCCCAAGTGGAAACAAGAAAAAGAAAAATTGTAAGGGATTTTTGGTCTTGGTTGAATATGGCAAAGAGAGCCAAATAGAAGCAACTTCCATACACAAATAACATCGAAACAGAGGAAACTCATAGGCGAAATAATTATTCATTGAAATAACATCCGATTAATTTAAATATATATATATATATAAATATAATGTGTTTCTTTTTGCTTTATCGCACCCTTTGTTATAATATATATATTATATTTTTTTATAAAGAGAAAATTTTTTATCAATACCTTTCACTAGCATGCATTATATAAGCATATTAAATAAATTTTAACATAACAAACAACATTTAAAATACGCTTTGGATGCTTAAGCAATCCTAAAGCCCAATGGCGGAAGGAATTCTCTAATGTAATGCCTATAAGATCTCACACCTCAATCTTTATAAGAACACTCAAATAATAAAGATTTCTTGCTCAAATGTCTTTTTTATATGTAATATTCAAATTTGTGTGAATGCGTGTATTTTCATGATTTTTATCATTCATACATAACTAAAAAAAAAAGATTTCTCCACCTCAATTTTACATGTTTGGATGTGTTCATTATTTTGCCTGAAAAGAAATCTCATTAATTCCTTTTTCTTTTTTGTCATTAAAGAGAGAGAGAATTAGAATTCAAATTTGTTTTCACATTACAGTATACCATAAAGCTGGGCAAAAGGGGCTAATATAAGAACAACAAGTAGGTCGGTTGTCCCTTTCATTCATTTAAAGGTGATGCAAACCGGCAACAGTTTTCAACCAAACATGTTTAAGAAACCACCTGATTAGCACAAACCTAGTTTTTTTCTTTTCCACATCAATAAAGTAATTACACTCACCATCACAAGCAATTCTTGGGAAAATAAATGGAAATTATTCTTGAGCTTGTTTAAGTCATACTAGGTTATCTCTAAAAGCCTTTAAGAAGGAAACCTCAAGCATTTGACTAGGGCAAGCAACAAGTAAAGTAATTGACCAAGCTATTGCTAAAGATGCTCTTTCTACTACTCCTTTTGATCCTGTGTCCAAAATTCTTCCTACCCTTTAAACCCTAAATGTCATTTTTTGTTTAACAGTGAGAAAATTTACAGAAGTCAGGCTCACGCTCATATTTCATCAAACCTGTATATGGGAAATTTGTGTTGGGTGTTGTACGTGCAATGACTTTTAGAATTGCTCAATAATAAGTGAAAATTTAACACATCACCTAATTTCATTAGAAACATCCACCGCATTTTCAATCAAAATTGACTATCTGGTGCGAAACCCTAGCAAGGACAATGGCTGGTGAACGCTCATGAACAATGATTGACCACCGTGAGCTTGATCAGGTGCACATGCATTGATATTTTAGAATTCGTATTCGGTTATATCGTCATTCAACAAATATCGATCATTTTATGATTTATTTTACAAAAATAGTAAATATTATTGAATGACGATATAATGTACATATTTATATGAATTACTCATTGGGAATTTTATTGGGGATATTCGAGAGCTCAAAGGGAGCGAGCGGGATGTTTCCTCACTCTTTACCCTTCAGAAGGGTAAATTCTGTCTGGGTACCTTGGCAAAATTAGATATTGAAATGTTACAACAATCACCTAAAGTTTTTATTCTTTTGTGCGTATATGTGCGGGGAGTGAAACTTTCTAGATATTTTAATAGAAATTTTGTAATTTAGTCCTTTCAACCAATTTATATATATATCTCCCAAAATATTTGATACATTGTGATCATGAGCAGGTCAGACCATTATATGGATTGGGAAAACGAACACCCATATCCCACAAAAACTATGTAAGACAAAAGGTGAAGAATTCATGTAAAACCTGAGACAAAAGACCTTAAAAGAACTTGGATCTAGTATTCTTAGTTAAATATTCCCCCAAAACAGATGTCCAAATGGCTCTCACAAACCGCTCAAATGCCGTTGAAGACAGAATCGATACAAATATAAACACTATTATTGCTTTAAGAATCATGGCATCTTGGGACAAGAAAAAGAACCACAAGTCGGAAACTTTTGTCACCCAAACTTCATCAATTGGTGAAAGATAAAACGAAAAAGAACCCATTAACATGAGAACTATTTGAACTAGAACGTTCATCACTCGAAAAAAGTGTAATAATAAACACTATTACTTACAAGTTGAGATCTGGTATATCTTGCTAGCATTATTAATTATATATGACTTAATTACGTATAATGACTAACATGTATAAAAGTATTAAGTTATGTGATATGGAGATGGATTTGCAAATAAAATAGAGAAACAAAGCAATGAGATCTTAAAAGTTCAACTCGACTTGAATCAGATTTAGTCGATTTCAACGTAGTTAACTGAAACCAATGATTTAATTACAAAAAATCCTTTTATAGCAAAAAATTTAGTCTAATTAGAGGTGAAATTTCTTGGGGCAAGTAGAGAGGATCAAAGGTTTTGATTAAATAATATTTGAAACTAAATTTTTAAGATTAATTTAAAAAAAAAATTAAGAGCAATTACCTCCTATCCCCTCCCTTCAGCTCTTGAAAATAAAAAAGCTATATTTCATTTGGTTCTGATAGAGATAGGTTTTGCTTCACAAATAACTGCTCCACTAACCCGAGTGAGAAATCGGTGTTGAGGAGTTTTCTAGGTCTTTATGGACAATGCGATCTACAAATACCGTCAGAGGATACTCCGGCGGGGGAGAATTCGACGCTCAAATCGAAAAGAGTGATTGTGAAAGAATGAGAAATAGAATAAGAATATCTATAGAATAACCCTGTATTGTCTATGTATGATAAGTGTAGGGTTAATGAATGTACCTAGCTAGCTGCCTGTATTGAATAATATAGCATATATGTATGACAAGTCCCATATGTGCATAATGGAGGAATATGATATACCACACTGGGTCCTTTAGTCCTCCCACTATCCGAACAACTTCATTTTTTAAACTTTGGTTAGGAGGAAGTTTTTTAACACAAAGAGCAAGCCTTATATACCGGATTTCAAGCTTGCGTTCGATCACTTTTGCATTCATGCAGGTGGTAGAGCTGTTATAGATGAGCTTGAGAAGAACTTGGCACTTAAACGGGAGCATGTTGAGCCATCAAGAATGACTCTTCGTAAGTTTGGGAACATTTCTTCAAGCTCTCTATGGTATGAGTTAGCATACATTGAGGCTAAGATGAGAGTGAGAAAGGGTCACAGGATATGGCAGATTGCTTTTGGGAGTGGATTGAAGTGTAATAGAGCTGTTTGGCAAGCACTCCGCAATGTCAAGCCTTCTCCTAAGGGTCCTTGGGAGGATAGCATTGATAGGTATCCGGTGCCAATTGTGGATTAACTATTGAAATCTGCTTAGCATTATTTTGTTTTATTTGTTGTTTAGCTTTTGATGGGGGTGTTGTTGTACTGATGCTTTGATTCCTTAATAGCTCGGCCAGTGTGTGTGTTCCTCGAATTATTGTAGTGTCATATTTTTCTTTCTTCATTTTTACTTGTTTACAATGATGGAACCATGATAACTATTCTAATAATATTTATAAGAGATATAGAATATCAATCAACTATATTTCAACTACCATCATCTCCTTCTCCTTTAGAGGTAAATTTGAATTTCATGATGAATTTTGTTATTAATTATGTTAAAATTTAAATTCTTGTTTATTTAAAAGGATTTTTTAAATGAAGGGAGAGATTTAATGCAATACGATTAATAAGATTTCCTAACATCTTTTTTTAATAATCAATGCAGTTATGACTTTTTAAGAAAGTAAGTAAAAAGAGTTGCACAAGGAGAACCCTCACGTGTCCCCAAAGGAACAGTCCAATGGCAATATTCCCTTTTTCTCAATCCCATGATCCAGAATTTGATTCTTATTGTAACAAAAAAAAAAGAAAAAAAAAAAGTGAAGCCTTATATGAAACCAAAAAAAAAAAAAAAAAGAGGAGAAGCCTTACACGAAAACTAAGTTTATAGGGAAAAAAGATGTCACACCATAGGAAATAATTCATATGATTACAAAAGCTTTTTGTCAAGCAATAATGTTGGAACGATTCTGCACGAATACGATTTTAGAATATGATATTAATCATCTCAATTTCCTTTCAAGACCTTAGTAAAAACTCCCTAGAAAAAAGAGGTACACGGATAGTCGGCATTCCTTTAGCTTCCCCAATCGATTTAGACCTTCCATCAGCCATATGACCGGTCCTTTTCACCAATGATAAATATATTTATTCAGGCTATCTGTTTTATTTGATGGTGGGATCCATTCGAGGCAATATTAACTTTTCTTGATTCAAAATCAGCATAGAAATTTTAAAAAATCTTAATTGGTATTAATATTTATACAGTTGATGACTATTATATTATAATTTCATCTTTTAAAAAGGATAGTCGTTAAATGAAAATTCAAAAATAATCATAAGGGTATTAATACTCACAAAATGAAAAACATTCTTAAAAATAGATTATTTTTCTTTTTTTACGATTGAAAAGCGAGGCCCAGTGGGTACCAAAAGCAATGCTCATAGGGTCGGCTAGCAGCATCTTCCCCACTCCTTAAGGGGGGGCTCCGCCAAAGTAATGGACATTTGATCATTAGATCTGCACACTGATTTCTTCTCTCCGATATCAAGATTTAGTAATGTCTTATCATTTACCACAAGCCATAAAAGTTGCTATTCCAAAGCTAAACCCTGAGGTGGATTGCTTCCAAATTAATCAGATTCTAGAAATAACGTTCGTACACCTCTATTCCAACAAGAAAACCCACACTTCCAAGCGCCCACGTAATAACGGTTCAATACCCCCCCCCAACCCTGCTCGACCCAGATTTCCCAACGCTACCATCCACCTTTAATTTCACTACCGGGTAACAAGGGGGCTGCCAAGATATAGATCTGATAGTAGACGCCTTCTAACAGTTTCTTTAGGGAAAGCCCAGTCACAAAGAAAAAGAAGATTTCTGATGAGGTGATTTGCTTGATAAGAAGCCATGGTTTCCCTACTAATAACTTCTTCATCCAACAAAGTACAGCAAACAACTGGCCACCAAAGTCTTTACGAGTGCAATGAAATTTATGCCATTCTTGCAAGGGTAAAGAGCAAAACAGGTCGTCACGGGAAGGGAGAAACTAACCCATACCTTCTTGCTTTACGGCATCCTCTACCCAAAAAATTAGATCACTGATTCATAATCATTGTGGCATAGTGTAAACTACAATAATTTATATATAAGAAAAATCACCAAATAAATACTAAATAGAAAAGTCCTTTTTAATGCTTTCATATTAGCTTTGGCCACCAATGACTTCGAAGAAAACTAGTCACTTTTTGTTCTTGTTGATTTGATTTTAGAGAATGAGTAGTTTTCGAAATATTTTTCCCTTTTAATTTTTTTCAATTGGGGCTTACCTCATTCCTTTTATCAAGCATAAGGATACATGCAAATCGGGCTACCATTAGATCCTGCGTAAACCATGGGAAGGCAGCAATAGAAGGAATTTCCAATTGTTAAAAAAAAATTAAATATATATATTTTTTTATTTAGAAGTTCGTAAATTTAAAATTATATAATTAAAAAATATTTTTATTTAATTATTATTATTATTTTTTTGTTTATATCATGTGTCTTGAGTGAACGAGTTCTACAATGGAGATTTGCCCGATAAACTTTGCGGCACTTCTGCAAACGCTGAACAAGTGCACCACACCATTTTTCTTTCTTTCTTTTTTTTTACTTTTTTCCAAGTTTCAATATTCAATTGAGCAATTGGCCCAAGTGGAAAAAAGAAAAAGAAAAGTTGATAGGGGTTTTTTATAATATATATTATATTTTCTTTTATAAAGAGAAAAATTTTCATCAATACCTTTCACTGGCATGCATTATATAAACAAATTAAATAAATTTTATTATAACAAACAACATTTAAAATCATAAATTTAAAATTATACATAATCTTTCCTTGAAAATATAGGCACGCTCTGGATGCTTAAGCAATCCTAAAGCCTAACGGTGGAAGGAATTCTCTAATGCCTATAAGATTTCTCACCTCAGCTTTTATAGGAACATCTGAGTGGTAAAGAGTTTTTGTTCAAATATTTTTCTCAAGATTTAATATTCTAATTTTCATGAACATATGTATTTTCATGATTTTTATAATTCATGTGTAACAAAAAAAAAAAGTTTTCTCCACCTCAATTTTACATGTTTGGATGTGTTCAGTATTTTGCCTAAAAAGAAATCTTATTATTTCGTTTTTCTTTTTTGTCATAAAAGAGAGAGAGAGAGAGAGAGAGAATTAGAATTCAAATTTGTTTTCACATTACAGTATACCATAAAGTTGGGCAAAATTGGGCTAATATAAGAAACACTGGTCGGTCGGTTGTCCCTTTCATTCATTTAAAGGTGATGCAAACTGGCAACAGTTTTCAACCAAACATGTTTAAGAAAACCACATGATTTGCACAAACCTAGGGTTTTTCTTTTCCACATCAATAAATTAATTATACTCACCATCACAAGCAATTCTTGAGCAAATCAATGGAAATTATTCTTGATCTTGTTTAAGTCATACTAGGTTATCTCTAAAAGCTTTTAAGAAAGAAACCTCGAGCATTTGACTTGGGCAACCAACAAGTAAAGTAATTGACCAAGCTATTGCTAAAGATGCTCTTGCTACTTCTCCTTTTGATCCTGTGTCCAAAATTCTTCCGGCCCTTTAAACCCTAATAGATTGTTTGGATGAAAAGATTTAGAGAAAAAAAAATTATAACAGAAAATTATGATTTTATTTTCTTTTAGAGTTTTAATATGAGAGGGAAAAAAATGAAAAAAAAATGAGTATTAAAATATTTTTATATTTCAAAAATATCCTTTAAATACTAAAAATAAAAATTTTTATTCTGAACTTTATTTCTTTTTTTTTTTTCACAAAATTTTCAAACAAAATAAAAAAAATTATAACTTTCTTTTTTTTTCTAATTAATTTTTTCTTTTCCTGCCGAAACAGAACTGAGGCTCACGTTTCATCAAACCTGTATATGGGAAATTTGTGTTGGGTGTTGTATATGCGATGACCTTTGCAGTTGCCCAATAATTAGTGAAAATTTAACACATCACCTAATTTCATCAGAAGCATCGACTGCATTTTCTATCAAAACTGACTATCTGGTACGAAAACCTAGGAAGGACAATTTTAGTGAACGCTCATGAACAATGATTGAACACCGTGTGATTGATTAGGCGTACGTGCATTGATATTTCAGATTTCATACTCAATTATATCTTCATTCAACGAATATCGATCATTTTATGATTTTATTTTACAAAAATAGTAAATATTATTGAATGATGATATAATGTACATATTTGTCCTCTTAAAGACACTCAGGTGATAGAGTATTTTTATTTCTATTCTTTATTTGATCTCGTTTAATTATATTTTTTTATAAAAAAAATAAAATAAAAAAAGATATAGTACATATAATAAAAAATCCCATCGGCAGTTTAATTGCGGATACTCGATGAGCTCAAGGAAAGGGAGTGGGGATACTATGGCAAAATTAGATATTGAGATGTTAAAACAATCACTTAAAGTTTTTATTATTATTATTTTTTTATGTATATGTGTGGGTGAGTGAAACTTTCTAGAGGTTTTAATAGAAATTTTGTAATTTTGTCCTTCCAACCAAAAAAAAAAAAAAAAATCTCCCAAAATATTTGATACATTATAACCATGAGCAGGTCAGACCATTTATGGAATGGGATGACAAACACCCATGTCCTACAAAAACTGACTATATAAGACAAAAAGGGGAAGAATTCATGTAAAACCTGAGACGAAACACCTTAGATCTAGTATTCTTGGTTAAATATTCCCCCGAAACAGATGTCCAATGGCTCTCACAAACTGTTCAAATGCGATTGAAGACAGAATCGATACAAATATAAACACTATTATTGCTTTAAGAATCAAGGCATCTTGGACAAGAAAAAGAAGCACAAGTTGGAAACTTTTGTCACCCAACTTCATCGATGAGTGAAAGACAAAATGAAAAAGAACCCACTAACACGAGAACTATTTGAACTAGAACGTTCATCATTCGAAAAAAGTGCAATACCCACAAGTATAATAATAAACACTATTGCTTTTTCACGTTAAGAATCAAAGCATCATAGTACAAATCCTTGACCAGGATTAATCGACACCACTTTATCAAACATACAATGAAAGCTTTTTTCAAAGAACAATTGGATGATCAAATACTTCAAAAATCTAACTTCACAGGGTACTTGTGTATGGAATCCTCCCAAGGACTTTTAGGAGAAGGCTTGACATTTCGAAGGGCTTGCCAAACCACACTGTTACACTTGAATCCGCTCCCAAACGCAATTTGCCACACTCGGTGACCTTTTCTCACTTTCATCTTAGCCTCGGTGTAACCTAGTTCATACCATATACTGCTTGAAGAAGTATTACCAAACCGGTGAAGTGTCATTCTTGATGCTTCAACGTGTTCCAGTGTGAGCTGCAAATTCTTCTCAAGCTCATCGATCACAGCTCTACCGCCTGCATGAATGCAAAAATGATCGAATGCAAGCTTGAAATCTGGTATATAAGGCTTGATCTTCGGATTGAACAACTTTCTCCTAACCAAAGCTAGGAAGAAAAGAATTTGTTCCGAAATCGGAAGTACTAAAGGACCAAGCGTAGTGATATTAGTCTTAAGTGCGCCACCAGCTATGGCCATCAAGTCCTTAGACAAGGACACCCCCGTTTTTCCTTTATCATCTTGCTCTTGATAAACACATTTAAAGGCCTTATCATCTGCACCACAATGTGTCCTTACAACATGAACAAGCTTATACTTAGCCCTTCGCTTGTCCGCCGATTTGTTGGACAGCAAAACTGCCGAACACCCCATGCGGAAGAGGCAATTTGGAATGAGCATAGACTTTTTGTTTCCAAAATACCAATTCTGCGTAATGTTCTCTGTGCTAACCACAACAGCGTAAGTATTGCGGTGAAGGCACAACATGTCCTTTGCTAGATCAATTGCAATTACACCTGCACTACAGCCCATACCACCCAAATTGAAGCTCTTAATGTTGCCCCTCAACTTGTACTTATTTATGATCATGGCAGATAATGAAGGAGTTGGATTGAACAAACTACAATTGACAACTAGGATTCCGACGTCTTTCGGGTTAATCTTTGTGTTGGTGAAAAGGTTGTCTAAGGCACCAAACATGACTTGTTCTGCTTCTTCTCTTGCTGCAGCCATGGAAGGACGTGGAGGAATGGAATGCATTGCTTCAGGAAAATACGTTTCCTCTCCTAAACCCGATCTTTCTAGGATTTTCCGCTGGAATTCCAAGGATGACTCGTTGAAGTCTCCGGTAAGCCTTGAATGCTCCATGAATTGAGTGAATTTGGCTTGGAGATGTGCAGGAGGGAGATAGCAGGCATAGTCTACAAGATAAACAGGTCTGGGTCGGGTCATGAGGTATACGGTTGACCCGAAAACGAGGAAAACGGAGGAGGCTATGACTGCTACTAGATTGTACTGTAAACGAAGCCAGAGTTGATAGAAATCGTCGAAATTCATTTTGGACGCATGGATTGCAAGGGCGGCGATTAGTGGGATTAAACAAAGCTTGACTAGATTTGACATTAGGTAATGGTATCCTAATTTCACATACTTGAGTTTCACACTTGTAAGAAAGTTTGGTAGTGAGCGACTCTGTTTTGGTTGAACATGGATGTCTCCATCTGGATTTGGAGGAGAATATGGAGGGGAATCCATGGTAGAGTTGCTTGGATTTGAGTTTTGAGAACTGGGTTTCGATTGAAATTGTGAATTTTGAGAGATTTGACCTGGAATTTGGTTTCAATTTGGGAGTTGTGAAGCAGAGTCTGGGGGAAAAGTGTGTGTATTTATATTAAAAGAGGAAAAGGATTTGAAGAATACGTACAAGGGAAGGGACGGATGTGGTGATTAAATGCAGAGAAGAGAGAGAGGAGGAGGACACCGAGGGTTGGGTATGGTAGATACAACAAGATCAACTAGAGTCAATTAGGCACGTAAAAGGGTATGTGCTTCATTGATTATAATGGTTGAATGGGTTTATTTTACTTGGTTTTTTGTTTCCTCTCTTTCTCTGTCTCCCCTGATTTTGAAGTTTGAGCAAATGGATAAAAAATTTATGGAGGAGTCAAACAATCAACTGGAAGCTTCAATGCAGTTTCCTTGTACGTCTAGACTCGTTACGGCTGCTTTGAGCTTTTTATTATGGTGATGATTACTAGAAACTTTATCTTTTAATTTTGAAAATTTGTTCACATATATTTGATAGAAAAAGTTAGTAATTAAAATAACAAATTTGTTATAATATAGTTTTTCAGGTTAAATTTTTTCTTATTGTGCTCCTTAGTGAGTTTCAATAATAAAAATAATAATGCTCCACGTATTTTTTTCAAATACAAATTGTTTCCCTCTATCTTGCTAGCATTATTAATTATATTTCATTTAGAACCCGTTTCGAATTATTCAAAAAAATATTGTTTGTAAGCACTTAGCGTAATCCTATTTTATTTTTTAAAAAAATATCTTATTATCTATTTAAATAAATTTACTTAAAAATAATTAATTATTTGATAAAATAAATATTTATAAATTATATAAAATATAGAAAGGGTCATAGTGAATATAAGATGCGGTATAATTGTAATTTTTGTTAAATATAAAAAGGTAAAAATGAACTAATGATAAAAGTAATTTATTTTATTTGTGATTAAAAATACAAAAATAAAAAAACTGATAGGATTAATTTTTTTTTAATTTATAAGTATATTTTAAATTTATAAACACTTTTATAAATTTTAATTATCAAATAATTATAATTTTAATTTTAATCTATAAATTATTTCCATCAACTTATAATCAATTCCAAATATCATCCATCTTAATCACGTATAATGAGTAACATGTATAAAAGTACTATGTTACGTGATATGGAGATGGATTTGCAAATCGCAAGGATTTCCCTTGCAGAAGGGTAATCCTTGAATAATGGTCACAAATAGAAAAATTCTTTGTCAATAATTAAAGTAAATAAATAAATAAATAAATTTTTATGTTCTAGAAGGCTGAGAGTATGCTGATCTTCATGGGAGTGCGACCCACATTGCTGGTATTATAAATGAAACTCAACTGCTCACGTCCAACCATAACGAAAGACTTAATACCAAAATTAATGCACTGGTCCAATCCAAACTCTGTCAAGTCTTAAGCTCCACCCTTGGGCTTTCGGCGTGTTCATTCATGGCCAGCCATTTTTGGCTTTCGACTTCTGACTCTCTCTCTCTCTCTTTCTCTCTTCCTCCGAGTAGGGATCCAAATTCCTACACCAGGGAAGTGAAATTTTGACTTTTAAATGGCTTTTTAAACATGTGGGGTGATGGGGTTCCTAATGGCACATGCCAAGTATTATCTGACTGAAGCTTGCACCAGCTAATCTCTCTATCTCTCTCTATGAATACACAATATCTGATTTTTTTTTTTTAATCTTGTTTTTGGACACTATTCGATATTTGAAATTTTATTCCGACTAATCTGAACCGATTATTATAGTGACTTCTTGCAGTGACTTTTTTTGAAGGATAGGTCTCTTAATGAAAAACCCTTAATACATATGAAGACTCAATACTCTTAATAAAAATCAAATTTGAATGATATTCAAGGATGCTGAATACACGTTCAGCCAACCACGTTGATACACAATATCTGACCATGCCAGCGCATTTGATGCTCCTTGCCTCCAACATGATATGCAAGCCATATTTAATGAGGCAGTGGTGCAATGATGTATGTTTACCCCAGAAGGAGGAAAGAAAAGCGAGTTTCTCTTGTGAGGAAACCCAGAAAGTTTTGTTTGTTTTTCTCTTCTATTAAATTTTTATTTAGTTCAGCTAGATGTAGGGAAGTTCAGCCAAAATGAATCGAAATTAAAAAATAAATTAAAATTTATATGATTCATTTAGATTAATAAAATAAGAATAAAATTTTTAAATAAAATTTTTAAATTTTAATATTTTAAAAATTTTAATAAAAATATAAAATTTTAAAATTTTTTATTTCAAATCCAATTCTTACGGCTCGTGACTTCTGACTACAGATCTTGACATCTTGGAATTCCTTCCGCATGTCATCTGTTCATTGTTGTTTTAAAGAGGAAATTATTAAAAGCTAACCTTAAATAAATTTTCTAATATTAAAAGAAAATTATAACTTTTAGGACAAGTGAAATGATAAATTCTTTTCATTTTTATTCTTATTTTTTTATTTAATTTTATTTAATTATATTTCTTTTTATAAGAAAAGGTAAAGTTATAAGTTTCACGTGAATTGAACTTTAGGATTTTCCTAATGAGGCTAGAAACTTTGTAATAGTGTATGGTCAATTTAGATTAAACCATTATTTAAAAAATAATATTTATATTAAAGATAAGAAATAATATAATAATATAAAATTTTAATAATTCATTACTTCCCCTCTTTAAAGAGCAGAGAAATATTATATAGGACAACATGGCAGAAGATTTGAAGTCCCCATTCTTGGACTTGGACAAAAACCCTGGCAATGAGTCTCTCTTTTAGGCATCCAAGCACAACAATGTACGACCAGACATTTTCACATTATTATGAAAATTTGGTTTGAACCCAACCCATTATCATAATAATTTTAAATGATTTCGTCGCAAAACTCTCTATTTAAGATACCAAGGAGCAATATATTTTTGCTTTGGAAACTGGTCGTACCTTTCTATGCAAGTGAGTGATTTTTATCCTTTTTTTTTATTTTCAACTATTAATATATAGATTTTATTTAATTAATTTAATTTTAATATTATGAAATAAAGATTGATTTTTTAAATTTTTTTATTTTTAGAATTTAGATTTAAGATTTCTGATGGAGAGAATAGAACATCCAGTTATTTAAATTAAAAAAGCTTGGTCAAGTGAGTGATTATTAATACACTGAATACATGTGTTCCAAAAGTTGTTACTTTTGACAATTAAGTAATCCAAATTGAAACTTTTTTATGGTTTGAAAACCATATTTGCACTTATATCACAACAAAAATAATTGTTTGTTTTCTGAATTATTTCATATATTTTATTAATTTTGATAAATTACTATTATCGTTATTGCACAGTACCAAAAAAAGTACATCAGAAAAATTTATTCACTAGGTTTTGGTACGATTAAGAGCTCAATACTCACCCCTACTCGTTTTTCTTGATCTTCTCGAGCAAATCGATCAAATAGAGCTGACTCAACTCAACTATTTTATTTGCATCCCAAAGCATATGGTCAATTACATAAGTTTGGAGTCATTTGGTTGTTAAATTATTGATATGTTTCTCTAATATTTCTTGTCAAGCTAATACAACTTGAGATAATCTTTAAAATTCTTGTTAGTTAACAAGTAACTCATAAGATTTTGTTCTAATAGTGACATCCCACCTTGAATTTTTGGCCTATCTTCTAAAGAAGCAATTCATTAGATTGAAGGAAAGACCTCAGAAGGTGGCCATGATAGAACAAATAGCTAGTTTTCATCAGGATTAAAGGAAGTGAGAGCAATTAGGGTAGGTGAATTTTGTTGCGGCTCAAAAACTTCTATCACCAAAGACTTGCAAACCAAGCAATAAGGACATGTGTGTTAGTCTCATCGTCCCTCTTCTATATATGACCAAGTGGGGTCTGTCCCTATCCTATGCATAAGCATAACACAGACACTTCCTAACGTTATCCTTTTGATTAAATAGTCATTTGCACTTCACCTAATCTTGCATTGTCATGTCGGTTGTTACATCAAACTGTTTGATTATTAGTGGGTCTAAGGAGTATATAGGAATGTATGTGCTCACCTCACCACAAAACATGTATACCAACAATAATTAAAATATATATATATACAAATTTCCCAGATATTAATATGGACCCCCAAAGGAATTTGAGGGTATGTAAACTTAGGGACAATTAATATGTAAGGTGATTCTATGACCTTTGTGTGATGATATACCTCTCTCGTTTACAATGCCCATTAAACCCATGAGCGTTAGTAGGTTTAGGTAGGTTTAGTCGATAAAGGGATAGCATCAGGCGCAGCTAAGCATTTAGTCATTGTTATTGTTGTTGTTGTTGTTGTTATCTAAACTAAATTTGATATTCTAACATTAGCTTCTATATCGTTTTGACCTTCTCTCTCGATCACGACTCTTCTTTAAAATTAGCGGCCATGTTATGACAGGATGAGGGGGTGAGAAGGAAAGAGGGGAGATCGAGAATCAGATGCAATCTAATTATTCCGGTTATTAGAAAATGAAAAAAAAATGGAAGTATTGAAAAATGAAAACCTAATGACAAAGTAAATATGTGCATAGAAACGAAAATGGCAATAAGTAAACGAAAACAAATACGAAATAATACCTTATAAAAATAAAAAAATATATATGTAAATGTAAAAAGTGTATAAATATAAAAATATAATAATTTTTATATAAATATTAGTTATTTTATAAAAATAATAAAATAGTCATATTTTATAATAAGAATCTAAAATATTTAAATATATAATTATTAATTATAAAAATAAATATTATAATTAAATAAGTAGTTAATTTATTAAATATGAAAAATATATAAATATAAAAAGTTTTATATAAATATTGATTAATTTAATATGTTGATATATTTTAAAAATGAATATCATTGTGAAATCGGCAAACATTTTGATACAATGCACGATGTATTTTTTTTTTTATGTATAAAGAGATATAATTAAATAGTATTAAATTAAAAAAAATATATAAAAATAGAAAGATTCTATTATTTAAATTGTGTTCGAGAGACGCGACGCATTGTCAATTTTAGAAGCTGTTTATCAAAAAAAATTTTAGAAGGTTAACCATCGGAGGGTTGACCAGCCCAGCCCATGGACCGGCTTAGCCCACTGAGTTGGGCCGACACCTTGGGCCGACATTTCTTGATTCTCAAGCGATCGAATAAATCTTCTACCAGAAAATTCATCTACACTTCTTAACCAAAAAAAAAAAATCTACGCTTCATGATATCCAATGATGTAACAACACGTGTCCAAACTCATTGCTCACCCCTATGACAATTTAAGTGCAGGCAAACAGCCCCTTTCTTCTTCCTCACGCACGACTCGCTTTGTTTCTCTCTCCAATTTGCTCTCAGGTACCTCTCTCTCTCTCTCTCTCTCTCTCTCTATCTGATTGGGTTCAAACTTGTGGTTGAAGGAATTTAATTTTAAAATGTTCACCCCTTTTTTGAATAATGCGAAAACGCATACCATGTTTTGAGAGAGTGTAGGCGGAATGGAGATTGCGCTTATAGTTTCCCTTTCAAAGCATGACTATAATTGAAATTGAAAGTCCGTATCTGTGTCTGTGCTGGTGATTTAGAACGTAATAAATTGAATAACAACCATGTGTTTGACAAAATTTCTGTGAAAGAAGTTAGGGTTAGGGTTTGGCAACTGATTGTGATGGTAGTTGAAGGCAATTCTTCTTCTTTTTTTCTTTTTTTTTTTCAATTATTGGAGAGACTTCTGCTTATTTTTGGAATGCGGAATCGTTTCATTTGATAAATCAAAGACATGAATGTTACAAATCAAGTCAGCAACTTGATTTAAACAACTCACTCACTACTAGCCTAGGCCCTCTTTGGTAGAGTTGAGGTCACCAATCAGGCACAAACCCTTCATTTCTTGAAAACTTTTGTAGCTCTAAAACGAACAAATCCACGAGCCTTTTTTTTGGAATAACATTTTGAAAAGTGTTACTATGTGAAATTTCTAACAGGACCCTTTATGATAAAGGGTAAATCCCAAGTGGGTTCGGTGTCTTCATTCATTATGTATAAATATCATCGTAAAATTGATGACTTATATGTCTCTAAAGTTCTGAAGAAGCCTTAATTGAACTTTTGATTGTTGGCTTGAGTTAAATTTGGGTATTAAAAAAAAAAAAAGGTTCACTTCGTGCAGAAAGTGCTCCTCAGCTTGGTAGGGGGTGGGTGTATATGAACGTAGCTTTCTACAAAGAGACTGTTTTTATGTCTCAAACCCGTGATCTCGAAATCACTAAAAGAACAACTCCACCTTTAGACTCACCCTCTTTGAGTTAAATTTGGATATTTATGATTATTTCTACATGGTTTATATCACAACCATGGAACTGGTCTTCAAGCTTTGTCTGGGGTTTTTGAAGGTGCTGCAGTTTTAACTATGGTACTGGTTGTCACAACTATATACCACATCAATTTGAGTTCATTTCACTTCCATTAATGTTATTTTATCTAACCCCGGTACATCTTGCCTTGTTATTGACTTTTGTTTTGTTAAAGCATCAAATTTATTTAAAAAAACAAAAAAAAAAAAAAAAACTTTGTATAGTTGGTTTTTTGTGCTGTGTATATTAGTACAATATTTAGATGTTGTATTTCAAGTCAACAACTTAAAATTTTTTATACCTCCTTTATTTGCTTCAAATTAGTTGCAAGACTAGTGCTTTCTGATTTCCAGCAGCATAACTTGCATTTGCATGTTTGTTATCTCTCGGATATTGAGGATGGCTTTAGTTTCAGTTTGCTGAAAATTTCTCTCTCTCTGTCTTCCATTTTGACTGATCAAGGAAAAATGTCGTTCCATGATATTTGATCGGGTGGAGTTTGAGATTTATAGCATGAACTTTGGCTGGCTTGAATTTGGTTGTAAGGCTGCAGGAACAAATTCATCTGATAGGCCACTTGTCCATTTGGACATGGATCCATGGCTATGTATGCATGGTTTTAGAAAGCGGTCTGCATCAATACTTGATATTACTCTTTTCAATCAATTCATACTAATTTGGAGGAGCTAACTTTAACAAAGATAACTTTATTGATATTATATGTAAACTGAGCACCAAGACTATTTACCATATAAAAGTAAATAATATTATGCCATCTATATATGTCTGTGTGCTTTATGCTGCACATTTAAAATGTGAAAGATACTAGCTTCTTTGTAGTTCTAAGAATGGAAAATTAACTTGAGAGTTTCATTCATTTTATTTGAGTTTAAATATGCCTTTTTACTTGCATTTTTCATTCATTAGCTTGTTTCCAATAAGAAATAATAATTAAAAGAAACTTTAGCAGTCTATCGAGCTTTAGACATTGTCCACGATCTCAAATGCTGTTTGAGGAAGATTGATGTTCCATTCTATGTTGAATGCAACTTTGGTGATGAACAAAATTTTCTTTTGTTCTAGTGTCTTGCCTGGCACAAGTTATAAAATGGTGATGGTGCAAGTTAAATTCATGGCTGCTGTTTGGTCAGAATGTCTTTGATGTTCTTTTGGTAATAGACACATGTCTCAGCATGGCAATCTAAAGAGAGTGACATTCTTCAAGTGCACATCAGATTCTTTGATAAACATCTAAGTGGTACTCCATTTGGGAATATGACAAACCCTTCGGTGATTGTTTTATGAGCATGAGTTTTTTCGTCTTTCCCATTTTTGGTAGGTGAGGGATGCTAAATTTTTTTTCTTCACATGAGCCAGATTTATCATCCTTTCTTGTGCATAAAAAAAAAAAAGCCTGCCGAAGAGCAGTAACTTTTATTTTTGGTTTACAAACATGTTATCACCGGACTCATTGTGGTATTGCTGTCATGGTAGAGGTTTTATTTATTCATTTATTTTTAATGTTGTGATGGTGCAGCAATAATTTTCTGACTTTGAAAGATGGAATCCAGTAAGAGTCAGAGCGAACAAAAACCTTCTCCAGCTATCACAAACCAAGCCATGACTTCATGTCGAAAGAAGAAGTCCGATGATGCGACCTTTATGCAGGATATAAGGGATCACATTGATGAGTTCATCCATGCTTCCATGGATGAACACAAGACATGCTTTAAGAAGACCATTCAAAAGGTTTATTCTAACTCTCTAGTCTCTATGCTTTTTCTATCCTCTGCATTCCAAGTTTAATATTTGCAGCTTCTGATTCATCCTTTGGTTGTTGTAGATGTTTGGGATGTCAAAAGTTGTTGCAGAAAAGACTGCCGAGGCTCAAGGAGTTGAAAGTATCCTTCCCCTTCAAACCACAGTATCCAAATAGAAGAATAGCTTACCATTTTCTGTGGCATTTCTAGCTATGGCTGAAAATAAAGATTGCTGCATGTAAAGTTTGAACTTGTTACTCTTTCCTAGTTTGAACCGAGAACCTATATCTTTAATTGGGTGCTCAGGATACTTGAGGTTTTGGATGAATGAACTTCCTTCTTGTTAGGGATACAGTAATTTGTTTGTAATGCTTTTACTTATACTGCTATTGCAATTAGTTCCAAGCTAAACCTGATTGAGGAGTCTTGTGTTTATGAGCTAAACAGGGCTAAGGTTCATATTAAAAAAAAAAAAAAGTTTAAAAATCTTGTTTACTCTAGTTCATTTAGCTAGTTGAATGTTTGAGTAAGAAGCTGCTGTATATATTTTTGTTCTTTTTTGGAATGAGCGAGCACAGGAAATTTAGCATTGCAAACGCTATCTTGCCCAGTGAGTCATCTAATCTTACCCAAACAGTGCTTTTCAGGGCAAGGGAATTCCTCAAGGTCACCCAATTTGAGGCCTGGTCTGACATGCCCAACAACAGTGCCCTGCCCGAGAAATGGGAGACACTTCATTATTTATACAGCTGGTCTACTAAATGTGACTCGTAATGGTGGGTTCCAAGTTGTTCACCCAATTTATGGAGGATATGATTGATGAATAATATGCAGATCCAATGATAAGATTCACTGCATCAGATGTCAATGTCCATGGGGGGGGGGGGCATTTTGGTTTTATGGTTTGAGGACAAGCTAATTATCATTGTCCTAAGACCATACATTACCTAATTTTAGCTACCTTAGGATTGATATTAGGCAAATATTGGGATTGCTCATGGCTACCAAGAGATACAAGCTAGATGGGGTGAGCATTGATGCCGCGACCCCTTTGGCCATGCCACTCATTCTTGTCAATTTTCATTTCTATGTTGCCACCGGTCCTATGTTATTATTAATACAATTCATTAATTTAATCATATCAAATTGATTATGTAACCGATAATAACCATAAATTTTAGCATCTCCTCTCATTTTAATACTTTCTTGAGAAATATTTATTCTTCTTTCATTTTTTTTTTCTCGCATAAGCAATTTTCAAATAGATGAAAGGAAAATTAGTTATGATAATATTGAATAAAAATTGATTTGAATTTAAAATTTTATTTTTTTCTTTATTGTCAAGTCGTTAGGGGTAGCAAATGCAGAGAAAGAAGTTTAAACAAGAACATGTTTTCCTTAACACATCCAGACTAGAGCTCTTCCTTTGATTTAACAATTAGATATTAGTTATTCCTAACTAGTTCGAATTAAATTCAAGTGATGTAAGTTGAATAAATCGTCACTGATAGTTAAATCTGATTCCATATATAATAAGTTATGCAAAATGAATGCAATTTGTACTTTCCCCCATTTGATTCAATCACGTCAATACTGAATCAATCATCCGAAGTTTGGCTCGCTTGAAAATCTTCCACAGCTATTGGTACAGAGAATGATATTTTATGAGTTTTAGGCCTCAGCAATTAGTGAGGAAGGAGGCATGTTGGTCTTATCTGTACGAGAATGTCTCCAAACTTTTATCATTTGTACGAGCCGCATTTGGCCGGTCAGCTAGATGCGAACCGGGTTTAATGGGGGTGTCAAAAAAAAATCTTTTCCGGTCTGAAGTCGCCAGGAAGGTTGAGGCTATGCTTTGCGCCCTAGCCCAATCAATTGGAATTTTGATTTAAAAGGTATGCTTGAATATTTTTCTTTTGGTATAGGTAGGATCGTATCAGGAAAAAAAAAAAAAAAAAGATAAAAATAGAGGAATCCACCACTTGAATTATCCTACAATGATAGATATGCATGAATAAACTCGTATGAAATTTATCCCCCCGAGTTCTTTCTCCTTCAACACCTCGAATAGTCTGAGGGTGTTTTTCATGACATGATTTATACACACCACAAGTAGATCTCGCACAGATATAGCAGATAGGGACAAAGATTATGTGTAAATTCAACAGAGAAAATAGGATAAAAATTATGTCCGTCGTGAACAAGGTCAATATTAATTTGAAATGGGCCTAAAGGTATTACTTCTGCAATTTGTGCCCACAAGTTAATTCCGATTTGATTGAATCACATCAACAATTAAATCAATTTCCTCCGATTTGGGTTGAGGGCTAATCTCAATTCAATAGTAGAGTGCTTCTTTAGTAATCAAATATCACTTATTTGAAATATAAAATAATTTTTTATAAAAATATAAAAAAAAAAAACTATATACATGCACTCTTCTCCTATCCACACATTAACCCAATAAATACTTTGCGTACCAAATCAACCCTTTTGGGCTGCTTTAAAACCTTCCGTGGCTGTGTACTCAAGTCTATGCAATGCTTACAATTAAAATCTTGCCGACTTATTTATATCTGAAGTCATACCAAATGGAAATCACGAGAGAACAAAATAACAAATAAAAATTAAACTTAAAAATGAAAAATATGAAGAGAATATATAACAAAATCCCAAGGATCACGTAATTTTTATTTTTTTTTCCCTTTTCTTTTTTTTTTTTTGTTGATATTTTATGCCATGATATTTGTGAAAAATGAACCATATACGTGTATGTGTCAAATTTTGATATGTATAATTTGGTTTTTTGGCGTATTTTAAATTCAGAATATTATTTTCAAGGATATGTTGCTGACTCTCCGTAAGAATTTTTGGTCTGCACTGCTCACAATTACTAGAACCATTTGATCTAAAATCCTTAGGGCACTACCTTCATTTTTTTTTCTGGAAAAAAAAAAAAGAAAGGAGAAAAAAGTAACGTTTTATTTTTCTCCTCCTCTACTTAATTAAGATTAATGGCATGAGTTTCACAACTATATCTTTTTATACTCTTAGTGATGCTTTTAGGTTTACGAGCGAAGCCCACTACCCAAATCCTTTCATCTTGGTGCTGGAATCAAAACCTTTTGATTTTACTTTTTGAGAGAAAAAAAATTATTTATTTCCTTTTTAATGCTTGTATTAAGCTTAAGCATGATCTGATCCAAATTAATTTCAATTCAAGATGGAGATTAAACTCTGGCCCCAACATCATAAGGTCCGGAATTCGAATAATTTATACCCAAAAACGATTCATTCCCCCTGAAAGAGTTAAAAAAAATATTCATTTCATATACAAAATACTTTTTGATTTCGTGTAGGAGTAAAGATTAAATATTGATATAACTGAGTTATTTTTTTAATGATCTCAAAATTATGAATTTACAAAATAATACTTTAAATTAAAAAAAAAAAATCAACCCGGTTAAGTTTAATTAACCCTGTTAAGTTTGGTAATTCCTCTGCCACGTGGCAAACTTAACCCTGTTAAGTTGAACGGTCCGTTCCGTTTTGATAGTTTCACGCTGGGTGTTTTCTGCTTCCATTTTTCAAAACAATTTTCCCGCCTCCTCTCCCTCTCTCTCTCTTCATTTTCAAAATTTCGATGCAGAATATCAGAAGAAGAAGAAGATCGAATCGATTCAATTAGCTATAAAAGATGTCCGTGATCTTCATACCCTCTCTCTCTCTTTCTCCATTTTCATAAATTCTTCGAAGAAGACGAGCCGATTCAATCAGCTCTGATTGCAGAGAAAGAGGTCAGTTGATTTAGACATTTTTGGTTTGCGATTTCATAGTTTAGACTAAAAACATGTAGATATATTGCATTGAAGAGAAAAAGAAACTTACAAACAATCACTTTGTGAGGAATCACAGAAGCACTTGTTTGTTTGCTTCTTCTTCTTCCTCTGAAACATTTTACGACAACCACAATGGTCGAAACAAGGATTCAACAACAGAAAGTACAGTAGATAGTGAAACCACTAATGTGATTCTAGGGTTAGATTTAGGTGGCATCAACAGAGTTTGATGCTTATTCTTCTTCTTGCTAGTCGTTCATAGCAGCTGCTTTGGATTTCTCATCCTGCACATGATGTTTAGTGGAAATGAAATCAGTCTCAGAGAGATGTATGACCTTTTTTAAAAACCGTAATTTGATCCTTTTTTTTATATAAAATTTGATCTAATTTAAATTATGTGCGTATTATGAAAGAGAATGTGAAAAGGCTGTATCTGTGAATCCTAATGCGAGTTTGCAAATTCGGCTACATCATGTTTCGTTATATGCCAAAATGACAAGAGAAAGGGAGAAAAGAGGATGATTTGTTGTTGTGAAAAGCTTATAAAGAAAAACAAAGATGAAAATAAATGTTGTGAGGGCTCAGTTTGATGTTAAAGGTTGTTCATGTAGCCAGCTGAATGAAAATAGAGATAGCATGTCAACAGAAGTTTAAAAATCATGATGCAAGTTTTGGTGTCAAAACAACAAAAGATTTTGATTCAATGCATGTCAAGTGAGTGTGAGAAAAAGAAAGATGAAAATGGCGTGAAAATGGAATATGAAGATATATGGGAGTTGCTGAGAAATATGGAAATTGTGGGGGCATCTTGATGTGGCCTCGTATGGAAGATGGTGATGGCTTAACAGACACCAGTAATTATCAAGGTATCTATGTAAGGGTAATCTTTAAGAATGAGTAGCAGATAAGACACTTTTCGGGCCTTTCTAATCATTAGTTGTTGACTGGTGGAAATCATTTTGAAAGATACCAATTATTTTGTGGGGAAATGGTGGTTTGGATCAGTTCTTGAGGTGGGGTTAATGCTCACGTAAGTAAAGTCCCACAAGTATGAAAAACAATTTCTGTACTAGGAAGAAAACATTTTAATATACTACCGGTGGTCCTGTAGTTGGGGAAAGGCACTTGGCCAGACTCAATATGCTTCACATCCTGGACAAGGATCTCGTAATGCCTCTTCACTTCCTCAGCAGTTTTCCCTCCAACAGCCTTGGCAACATTGTGCCAACGGTCAGGGGTGTCCTTGTCATAGACAGCCAGAGCCTTTTCAAAAGCTTTGTTCTGCTTGGCAGTCCAATTGCCAGAGTCTCGGGAGGATATTGAGCTGGATGCCATAGTGGAATTTTAGGAAGGATATAGATTATGTAAATGAGTTGGTAGAATAAATGATGATTTCAAAGTAGAGGAAAAGTTGTGGGAGTAGAGTTCAAAGTCCTTGAAGCTAAGAAAATAGTGAGACCCCGAGAGTTTGTTACCACAAGAAGGATGAGCGAATTAAAGAGAGAAGACTTTAATGAAGGATGGTGTGAGCAAAGAGGTGGCAATACATGCTCTTTTATAAACGAGGGAGGAGGACATGGGGTATTACCAATTGCCATATAATTTTTGTGAAGATGTAGAATTTTAATGACCCGTCTCCTTGAGAACCACATAAAAAAGAACAAGGATTAAGAATCAGTATCTTCAATGATTTTTTTTTTTCTCCTCTTTTGTTCATTTTAAGTAATAAGTCCTTTTCATTCTTTTTCAGCAAAAATCTTATCAAGCAAAATTTTCTAAATTTTTTGGTTATGAATATATACTTTAGAATTTGGTGGATATTTCATACTACAAGTCAGAGAAAATACCTTAAGAACGATATGTTGAATAATTCCAGCCAGTTTGTGTTTTGCCAGTTGACTCACTTTGGTTAAGATTCTAAGTGCTTGGTTATGTAAATCTTACATTACCTGGTTAACTAGGTAATATTTCAAAGGTTAAGGGACAAGGGTGCCATTGGACAAAATGTAAATGAGATTCCTCTAGTTAGGACTACCTGTCAGTTAGGATCTCGTCCAGATCTCCCCACCTGTTTTCTTTCCCATGTGGACCCCTCAAAAACTTTCATGAGCTCTCCACAATCCGTGCCTCTTGTTTAGGAGCTCTGTACCATAGAAATATCCTGATGCTTTTTTCATTACATGCAATCCTAATCTGTACATTGTCCTGGGCAAAGTTCCAAGGTTTTTTAGCTGGAAAAGCCCGTACAATGATTAACATCTATTTCTTTACACGAAAAAATTTCATCTTTAGTGGCCTACTTTTTTTGGCACTCTGGACCCTCTCCTGGACTGATTTGCTTCTACGGGTACAGCTGCTCGTAGAGCACTTAAGTCTTCTAACTGGCATTGATAATGCCAGGTGCTCTCCAAATTTACCTACTTATCAATTTCTTTGGCACATAAAAAAAAAAAAAAAAAAAAAAAAAAAAAAAAAAATCTCTCCTGCATGTATTGTTTCTTTCATGCCCTAATTTGTAACAGAACTACACTTTTTAGATTCCCTCTTCCGTGGAAGATTTTGGATTTCTATGATGACAATAATATTGAAGTGGAAGTTGAACTAATATCCATCCGCCAATTTTTCACTGTTAAATGACAAGCTTGGTTTGGAGTCTGATTGATTATTCATATAATATATCATATGAAAGTAATGTCTTTCTTCTTCATTTACCCAATCGTGTCACATAAATCATGGGAGCCTTGTCACTGTTTAGAATAATCATGAGTTCCCTGAGGAAAATCTTCAATGGAAGGCAATGTGACACAAAAGATCGTACACTCTTTCAGCCTACATGTTATTGAGATTAGTTCCACATGATACATATGTGATTGTTGTTTATTGCTAATTCTAGTCACTGTTTAAGTAATAGGAAAGCAACATGGATTTTTACTTCTTTCGGATGGATACAGGGTTTTGAACCTTTTCGGCTGCTGCTTTACTCTTTAACCTTGTGAGGTGGATCTCCAGTAGTTTTTCAAATGATATCAGGTCAGTCATGGGCAACCGAAATGTAATGATGCTCTAGAATCTTTTTGTTGGCATGCACGCCGGAGTTTTTTTGATCCACTTGGGACATTCTTTTACTATTCACTTGCCAGAGTTAATGCAAGGACCATGCACAGAACCTGCGTTGATACAAAAGTACACTACAAAAAAATATCTTTATAAAAATATCAAAAAAATTTCTCGCTAGATTATTTAGTGACAGATTTAACCTTAGTGACAGATTTAACCACGAACTTATATCCGTGACTAATAATGCGTCGTAAAAATTTAATCACGAATTCAAATCCGTAGTTAAATTCGTGATTAAATTTAGCCACGAATTCAAAACTTAGCCACAAATTGTAATTCGTGGCTAACTTTAGCCACGAATTCAAAAATTCGTGATTAAATTTAGTCACGAATTAATGAATTCGTGGCTAAATCCGTGACTAAATTTTTCATTTTATATTTTTAATTTTAAAATCTGTCAGCCCACCGTCGGCCCCCACCCCGGCCTCCGCTCGTATATGAATCAATTTCCTGCTGCTTTATGTTTTTGTAGAAAATGTGTATTTATTCAGATTTGAACATGTGACTAAGAGTACATCGAAGCGTTCTCAACCTCTATGTCTTATTAACTTATCTGATATACTTTTTTTTTTATTTCATTACTTTCTTTCTAAATTTTATAATTAAAAATACAATTTATTAATTTAATAAAAATATAAAGTATAAAATTATATGTAATAAAAATATAAAATTATATTTAATAAAATTAAAAAACTATCTTTAACAAAAATAAAAAATTATATTTTAAAAAATATAAAAATATATTTAATAAAAATCAATACCCTAATTTAATAAACATAAAAAATATAAATTTATATTTAATAAAAATATAAAATTATATTTAACAGAATTTCAAATTAGTGACGAATTTAGCCACGAACATATTCGTGGCTAATTAGCAACGAATTGAACCACGGACCAAAAATTTGTGGCTAATTAGCCACGAATTTCGAATTTGGGGCTAAATTTCATTAAGTAATTGCAGTGGCTATTTAGCCACGAATTTTTGATCCGTGGCAAAATTTTGCCACAAATTCGAAAATTTAGCCATAAATTTCGAATTCGTGGCTAAATTTTGCCACGAATTTCGAATTCGTGATTATTTAGCGACGGATTATGAATTTTATCGCTAAATTAGCGACGCATAATTATTTTTGTCGCTAAATTAGCGACGGATTTGTGTCAAATTAGCCACGAATTTTTGTTCGTAGCTAAATTCGTGACTAATTTATAACGAATTCTATTTTTGTCGTTAAAATCGTGGGTAAATAGCGCCAAATTTTTTTCGTGGCTAAAATCCGTGACTAAAATCATGTTTTTTGTAGTGGTAATCCTCGTATTAGTTTTTAGGTTTGCTAAAAAAAAATACTAAATTAACACTGATTTAGCGATGAAAGTTTAACAAAATTTTGTCATTAATTTATTTAACGACAAAAAAATTTCATAGCTAAAAACGCGTCGCAAAAATTTAGCGATAGATTTTAAAAATTCGTTACTAAATTTAATCACGAATTATAGAATCCGTGACTAAATTTAATAACGGATTCTAATATCCATGACTAAATTTAGCGACGGATTCAAAAATCCGTGGCTAAATTTTGCATTTTATATTTTTATTTTTAGATTCCGCTAGCCCACCTGCTGGCCCCTGTTACTTGCCCGCCCTTGCGTATGAGTCAACTTTCTATTGCTTTATATTTTTGTTAAAAATATGTACTTGTCCATATTCGAATTTGGGACTAAGGGGACATCTGGAGTGTTCTCAACCACTATGTCATATTAATTTATCTGATATACTTTTTTTTTACTTCATTACTTTCTTTCTAACTCTTACAATTAAAAATACAATTTTTTAATTTAATAAAAATACAAAATATAAAATTATATTTAATAAAAACACAAAATTATATTTAATAAAATTACAAAATTATCTTTAATAAAAATACAAAATTATATTTAAAAAAATACAAAATTATATTTAATAAAAATCAATACCCTAATTTAATAAACATATAAAATACAAATTTATATTTAATAAAAATATAAAATTATATTTAATAAAATTTCAATAACTTAATTAGCGACGAATTTAGTAACGGATTTCAGATCCGTGGCTAAAGTTAGCCACGAATTTTGAATATCCGTGACTAAATTTAGCAACAGATTTCAAATCCGTGGTAAATTAGCGACGGATTTAAAATTCGTGACTAAATTTAGTCACAGATTTTTAATTCCGTAACTAAATTTAGCCACAGATTTTAAATCCGTGGCTAAATTTAGCTATGGATTTTTAAATCTATCGCTAATTAGTCACCGATTTGAAATTCATCGTCAAATTTAACAATGAAAGATAATCACTCGTTAAATTTAACAACGAAAATGTAATCCATCGCTAATTAACGACGGATATAATAGTCCGTCGCTAAATTTAGTGACGGATTATAAATTTTATCGCTAAATTAGCGATGGATAATTATTTTCGTCGTTAAATTAGAGACGAAAATTAATTTATGACTAATTAGTCACGAAATCTATTTCGTCGCAAATTTCATCTCTAATGTGTGACGAATTCGATTTTTGTTGTTAAATTCATAGCTAAATAATGATGAATTTTTTTTGTGATTAAATTCCATCGTTAAAATCGTTTCTTTTTTTTTTTGTTTTTCTTTTTGTAGTGAGCGATCTAATTACATTATGCAAGATCTTGTGAACAAGCCAAAAGGTATTTGTAGCAGGTACTATTATGCTTGTAGCATAATGAATAACTGTACTTAGTTCCACACTGGGCCCGCGAGATAAGCTATGGCCATGATAAAGAATAGGAATAGGACGTATTTCATTTTGTTAGTCACAATTCTTTCTGCTTGAGACCAACGAATTGTAAGCAATTATTTGCTCCTGGTAACAATTCTCATCTTGTTAAGGCTTTCTCCCTTTTCTTGCGGCATATCATAGAGCATCCAGACACCATTAAAGCAAATTCTGTCCATTAGTCATGTAGAGGTCAATGGTCATTCACAGGCTTCTTAGGTTTCTGGGACTTCAGTTTGAAAAGTCATATGTGAAATTTCCTCACATTTTCCCCTAGTAGAATTTATTGAGAAAAATGTAGGTTCAAGTTTAAAACTTTTAAGAATCTTTATAGGATAATCTGGTGATTCGCATATAATAACGATCAAAAGAAAAATCTAGAGAAAGTCAATTTTTATGAAGGTTAATTTATATTATCTCAGCTTTTTTCCTATTACATCAATATGTTAGGTATTTTCTTGACAATTTTTTTATTATTAAATTTTTGTATTACCTTTTTATTTTTCTTAATCCACTTGAATCTTATTTGACATGGATTTTAATTAATCAATTCTGTTTTTTTTTTTTTAATTTGATTGAACTTCATGAAAAAACAGTAATTTATTCTTTTTTTCCCTTACACAGTTTGTCCTCATTGACCAATTTTTCCTGAATGAAGTTACAATAATCCAATCATACGCCAAAGATTTCTAACCTGAAAGACTACACAGAAGAAGAGCAAAATATCTGTATGGAGGAAATATAAAATCTGTAGGAATAACTGATTTTGGTTTTTAGAGGTTGGCAGTGCGATACAATACACTATAGGATGCAAGTTGCTTAAAGTAGCCAGCCCCAGCCTATAGGACCATGTTGGACAGATCTTGCTAGTATATTAGTTTAGTCCATTCAGCACTACAATCCAGTAAGCTAACTTTTGTAGATAATTCTTAGCTAAGCTAGTCAAAAGTTTCTGCCTTGCATCGTCGCAATCAATCAGCCAACAACAACAACAATAATAACAATCAGAATCTTAATTCTAAAATTACCACGATCAATCAGCCAAGGAAAAAAAAATCATCGGACTTGTGGTTCTCCTATTAGAACAATTTATGCCACTTTTTCTCTAAACTAGATTACTTGTCATTAGAGACCGTGGACACTAATTAATTAATTAATGTTTCGGTAAATACTGCATATGATTTGAAACATTATGAAATGTGGTCCCTAGATCAACTTGCATTGATCATGGTTATTGTATATTAGCCACATGTTGCTCGGACTAGCTGTGATCATTAGTTGAAAATTACCTCTGCAACTTTCTAGGAATCTGAATGGAAAAAAAGTGGTGCTTTGAGATATACTATTCTACCTACAATGGAATCCTTATCATCCTGTCCATGTCCTATAGAAAGCAACCTTTGTGGATTCCTCTCTCTTATGGCTGCCCGTCCTGTCTGGTGGTCCTACCCTACGAGTTGGACCTCTATGCTACATTGGACCCTTAATGGTCCATGGCTATGTAGTGCTCATAGATCAGTTAGTTTCAAGGGCTACAGTGAAGAGAAATGATCAAACAAGTTGATGGAGATTAAGCCCTTGAGTTGTTTATAGGCTTGGGAACCAGAAATTAGCAACTTTATCTGGAGAAGAAGGAACTCCACCCGGACATGGCCCCACTAACAACCACTTTCGGCCGGAATCTTTGAATTGAAAGGTCCAATTTGGAAAAATCAAATCATTAGCTGCTGTATTTAGTTGTAGAAAGGAGGGATATGGATCTGTAGATGTCACATCGTGGGAACAAGAAGAGTAAATGCCATTCTTGTGAATGAGAATTGTACACATTGCCTAAATTTGATAAGATTTTGTCCCAGTGCGTGTCGAGATATAATTTCTTGCATGTGAGTCTCAGAAAACCAAATTGAGACTATCTAGGAAGGACACTTAGAGTTGATAACACATATGTGGCTTCTGTCAGTTGGATAAGATTGCACTCATTGGACACGGGCTATTCAAATTTAGGAAGAGAGGCACCAATACTGAGAATCTTCAATCAACCTATCTTACCTCTGCCAATTATATTCAACTATCTAGATGTTTGAAGATCATTTTTGGTTGTTGAACTAGATTTGTCTGTCGGTAAACGAGGAAACCTTTTAGGATCCGAATTTTATCATAAGCACCATGTGCATGTGTCTATGGAGTGATACATGATATGATATGATATATGACGGCTTGAATTATATTGTTTTAGTCTTTATTCATAATTTTTATAAATGTTTTAAACTTTATTTTATAATATTATATTAATTAAATTGGAAGATTTTGTTTTTAGGTAATATTGAGCTTATTTAAATAAATTCAGACCAGATAGATAGTTAGTATTTAAGACATAATTTTCTACTCCAATGTCTAATTAAGATGATTCTTGTTGGGTTGGAAACCAAATTTTAACATCTATAAATCTTATGAAGAGTCTAAAAGTTAATTCAAACAAAAAATATCTAAAAATTAGAAAGAAACTACTACAGTGTTGAAAATCAAAATAAGGATGAAATTTTCAAATTTTGGAAAAACAAGAAAATAATATTTATCAAGAATAAGTCTTTAAATCAACCTAGTTTCCAAGAATTCACGAATTTTTATTGATCTAGAATTTTAGTTCTATAAATAAGAGATAAACCTCTAGGGTGTTCATTCCTCTATCTCCACAACTTTCCCCCCATAGATTCTAGGGTTTTATTTTCTTCATTATACTAACTTAGTTTTTTTGTTTTTAGAACTCATGATTCTACTCTTTCATTAATAGTATGATTTGAATTTATTTTTTTCTTAAAAAATTATTAATATGGTTACTGATTGATGAAATTTTATTGTTGATCTTAATATTTCGAATGTAAAGGTATATACGTTTTGATGATTTGAAATTGAATGCATGGATGATAAATATAATTGTAAGAGATTAATCCAATATAATAAAATCTATATAGGGTTATAAGATCGACGGATGATTAATTATGTGCATTAGATTTTAGGAAAAACTTTAAATTATAGATATTCTATAAAACTTAATATAATTTGATTTAATCAAAATTGTATTACCATTGACTTTTGGTTAGTCGAATTAGGGTTTCATTACATAACCATCAGGTGAATCTAATTTAGAAAAATCTATCATCATCAACAATAATTTGTTAGTTAATAACTTTAAGAGGATTGATAAGATTCGACCATGTAAAAAATTGAAAACAGATAAAGTTGATATCTTAGGGTTTTTATTCATTGATTTAAATATTTTAATATTTTCTTTATTTTTTTAATATCTTTATAATTATGATTCAATTTGTTTAATTTAGATAAGGTAGTTTATAATTTGTACTATAAAATATTCTCATGAGAATAACATTTGCTCACATTATACTCAACACTCGACTAATATAGATTGAACATTATCTTTTATATTTCTTATTTCTGGTTTAGTTTATTTTATGTTATTGTTAAATAGGTATTACAGCTTTTAGAGTTTTCAGAGTCCACAAGGAATTCTAGAATTTCTAGGGTTTTTCTGTAGTTTAAAAATCGACTTAGCAATTAGGGCTAAGCGACTACTATTTTCAAAAGATTTCAGTGTACTGATCAAAACCCATACCTTTACTACGGGTATCACCCTATCTTGGTCAAATTCTACCGTTTTCATTGGTTTTTCTATTTTTCTATTTTTTCTTTATTTTTAGGGTTTTTCGATTATTTTTTTGGTTTTTTTTGCATTATTTTGTTATTTTCTCATGATTTATATTTTTACAAAAATAATATAGACTTTCATGAGTGATTCTTGCAATCTATGTTGAAAATTTAATTTTGTCCTATTTTTTTAATGTCGATACTATATATGCTGCGATCAAAAAGTCTTGAGCTAATTAAGTTTGATTATGAGATAGAGAGAACTTTGAGATCTAGTCGTAAATAAATTAGGGAAGTCAAGGAAGAAGAAATGGTTCAAGACAACAGAGTTACGAGGAAATATTCAATACCTAAATTTCAGGATATTTAGACTAGTATCGCACAATCTACCATAAAAGCAAACAACTTTGAGCTTAAACTGAGTCTCATTAACATGATGCAGACAGATCAATTTGGTGGAAAAACTTTTCAAGATCCAAACAGCCATTTAAAAATTTTATGGAGATCAATAACACTATCAAACTGAATGGAGTTAGCCCTGATGTAAAGGTATGGTTTAACTCATTATCTACTAATCATTTTACAAATTTGGGAAATTTGTCTCAAATATTTTTAATTAAATATTTTATATCTAGTAAAATCGCTAAACTACATAATGATATTACTAGTTTAGACAATTCAATGATAAGTTTTTATATAATGATTATGAACGTTTTAAGAATTTAATTAGGAGATGTCTACATCATATTATACCTGATTGGTTAATTTTAAAAACTTTTTATGATGGTCTTTTACATTCGATTAAAATTATCATTGATACTACGATAGCGGGTGCTTTCATGAACAAATCATATAATGAAACATATGTATTACTTGATGATATAATATGTGATCAATATGATTGGTCTAATGAATGTAAAATTCTTAGACAAAGAGTTGGAGTGCATGAGATCGATAGTTTAACCATATTTAATTGAAAAAAAAAAAGACTCTGATTATTGTTTTAAAAGTCAATCAAATTAATACTGTGACTAATCAAATTTGATATTATGATTATTATAATGATTCTACTTATATGGTTTCTGAGTGTCTACAAATACAATAAGTAAACTATGTCTCTAATTTTGACAAACCACAGAACAATCCTTACTTCAACACATATAATCATGGATGGAAGAACTATCTCAATTTTTCATGGAGTCAAAAAGCACCACAGAAAATGAATCCACAAGACTTTAATTCAGGGAATTCACAGCGAAGAGAGAGCAAAACTTCATGAGAGATTACAGTCAAACATCTTGCGATAGCAATTAATGAATGGTTCAAGAAGCTTAAAAATAAAATTAATCAACTAACTAATGTCTTTCATTCTCATATATCAGGTAGACTGCCAAGTGATACTGAGAAAAACCCCCAACAAGTAGGTTAATGCAATTTCATTGAGGAGTAGGAAAAAATTGCAGAAGGTTTTAAATGCATCCAAGGATGAAGAGGAAAAATAAAAGGTCAAGAAAGAAATCCAATAACCTACAAATAAGAAAGTTAAGGTATCGGATTCTAAATAGTGAAATACTTTATATTTAAGTAAATATAAGCCTCATATCCCTTTTTCATGGGTGTCTTTTACGAGCAAATGCAAAATTTGAAAAATTTTTAAAAATTTTTAAGAAATTACACATTAATATTTCTCTTTTGGATGTTATCAAACAGGTGTCAAGTTACAGAAAATTTCTCAAGGATGTGATTACTAATAAGAAAAAGTTGGATGAAATTCCTACAGTCAGACCTATAAAGGAGTACTCTGTGATTCTTTAAAGAAAGCTACCGCCAAAACTCAAGAGTCCAGAAAGTTTCTCAATTCCTTACACTATTGGCCAAACTAATTTTTCTAAAGCTTTATGTGATTTTGGTACTGGTGTAAATATCATGTTTTATTTCATATTCTCCAAATTAAGATTAAAGTATAAAATATCCAAAAGACATTGTTGAGAAAAGTTAATAAATTTGTTTTTATTGTTGATTTTGTCATTTTGAATATGGATGATGATGATAAGGGTATTTTTTTATTTTAAATTAACCTTTTCTTATCACTATACAATCCTTAATAGATGTTTATGTTAAGAAGTTAATTTTACAAGTTAATAATAGAAAATTGAGTTTAATATTTTTCATTTCAAGAGAAATTTTGATAAACAAGATATTTTTAGAGTGGATTGCTTTAATAGAATTATTGAATATGATAATAAATTTAATATTTTTTATTCAGGCGATCCTTTTGAAAATTATATTATTAATTCTTTACATATAAATCATGACTTATTAAACAATGAATATGTAGATGCATGTATTGTTTTGATTGTGAATTTAGGTGAATTTCAGCCAAAAAGGAGCGTTGACACAAGAAAAGAAGTGAAGTTGTAGTTAAAAGGGCGGAACGAAGCATATGAGAATGCAAGAGTTGATAAGAAAAAGGCAAAGGCATGACATGATGTCATGAATAGATATACTCCGAACATCTATAAGAATGAGAGAATAAGAAGTTATTAAAAAGGAAGTTGTAAATTTATCTACTTTATTAAGAGAGTTTTCTATTATCTTTTATTTATTTTATTATTTTTATTTTTCTTGTACATTGTAAATAATGTTTGGTTAAGGTGTGAAGGGAGCATGCAATCTGATTTTTTCTGGTTTTTTAGAAAAATTTTGAAAAAAAAAAGAAAAAATTTTGAATTTTGCTGAATTTTTTTCATTGTTAGGAAAATTGTTGTTCTCTTAGAATTTTGATGATAAAAAAATATTTCATATTATTGTAACATTTTTATTAAGTGTACAGATTAAGTTTTATTTGGAAATTCATGTAAAAATTGTCCATAAAAGTTGTTATAGAATATACCATGGAGGCGATTTATCTTAAACCATAGAGACTATTACAGAAACAAAAGTTCTGTTCTTTTTATTAATTGAAGATCTAGCTCAGTAATTTAAGTGTAGTTTAGGTACTATAGTTAGTTTAAAAATATGTTAGCATACACTTATCAATCTCTCAACAACTGAATATCAAGTTTGCTGAAATTCAAATTAGAAATTCCAATAGGCAAATTTCCAAGAAGAGTTACATGATCATTTCCATATATTTAGACCACTATATCCCCTTAGGTGATCAAGCAATTTCAAATTCAAAAATTACACATCAAATAAGGTATGTAGAATTATAAATTTAAATATTTACAACATTAAAATCTTGAGGATTAGTCAGAGAAAAATAAATGGAAAGTTGGCAGGTCACTTGACTTTTGTAAGCAAAAAGATTTTTTAGAAGCTGATTTTTTGGAAGGTTTTTGAATTTTCAACAAACTCTATTAATTAGATAAATTCAAATCAGTGATTATAAATATCAAAAGTGAAATTCAAATTTCAAATTTAAATTGAGAAAACTACATGTCAAGTCTATGAATTTTACCCCAAATTCACAAATTAATTCCTGAATTTCAAACGCTACGGTTGAGGACCTAAACTTCAAAATACGTAACTTGTTAGTCTCTCCGTTAGTGACAGCGCCATCCTGGCTGTTAAATGCCTACGTGTATCCACGTGACAGTCTATGTGGAGTCAATGTGGCACATTTTGATGACATTTTACATGACACTTCAGCAGATGTCAGTCGAGGGAACTATTTTTGATGACATGGTATGACACGGTATCAAAAAATGTTGACGTGACATGCCATGTCAGCATGAAGTCGGCATTTAACAAAGGCATGACACTCAATGTTTAATTACCTTAAAAACTTAAAAAACAAAAAACAAATGATGGAACATTAATCGGTGAGCGGGAGAGAGAGAAAGAGATAAGGACTCATCAATTGAAAGCTCTGTTTTTAGAGAGAGAATGAAGATCTCAAATGAGTTTTACTGAAGTTTAGGGATTTTTTTTTTACTGCGTTCGAGGGGAAAGCGATAGTTGAAAGTGGGTCTCGACAAAGTACTTCGATTTTGTTTAAAAATTTTGGCTTGTGGTCCCAGGTTATTGGTTGGCGATCATCATTTTCTTCACGATGGGGTCCTTATAAGGTATGAATATCTAACCTTTGGATTACTATTTCTGTAATATCAAGTTTACTAGGCTTAGTTTAAATTAGGGTTTTGAAAAAGTTAGGGGTTAAAAAAAATTAGGGTTTCGAAAAAATTTAGATTTGAAAAAAAATTAGGGTTTAACAAAATTGACTTTTTTAAATTCGTTAATAAAATGTGATTAAGTCTGTATTATTATAAGATCTGAAAAATTAAGACTTGTTTAAAATTATGGTATGAAAGTAGGGGTTCAAATTAGGGTTTTAAAATTTATGGTTTCTATATAACTATCAATAAAATGTTTTTAAACGTGTAATTTTTGTTGATAGAATCTGTATTATATTGTGTTAATATTGATTGAAGATCTGTAAAATTAGAGTTCGATCAAAATTAGGGTTGGAAAAAAATTAGGCTTTAAAATTAGGGGTTCAAATTAGGGTACAATTTGTTAAAGCTATTGCAATAATTTGTTATTGATATAAAATGTTGTGTTAAGTATTGGTACAATTTGTATTGGTATAATTTGCATTGCTATAATTTCATCTATATCATGTTGCTTTAATTTCAATATTGATTTTTAAGTATGTTCAATGAACTATGTTATATGTGATTGTTGAAATACTGTGTATACAATGTCTTAGCAATTTTCAAATTTTTTCCTCCCTCGGATATGGATTCTTCCAAATTCATTACTGCATTTCATCATGGGAGTAAATTTCTAAACACAAATAGTTACAAATGTGGTGATTTGACATATTTTGATAATTATGATAAGAATAGAATGTCAGTATTTGAATTAAGGCACACGGTAGTAGAGTTAGATTATAAAAACTATGTAAGGTCATGGATGCCTTTGCCTGGAGATGGTTTCAGCCCAATATTGACTAATTCTGCATTATTATATTATTTGGATGAAAGTAAGAAAGATGAGAAAGTGCATTTTTATATAGAACATGGTGTTGATGATGTTTGTGTGTTAGAGGATGATGTTAATTTATTCATTGAAAGTGATGAAGACATTGGGGAAAATGAGGGTTTTAGTGCTGAGATTTTGGTGAGTAGTGATTGTAATTCTGAACAGAGTGATGATGAGAGTTCAAGGGAAGAAAGGGAGGAGTCAATGTCTACTGATAATCCTATAAAGGGTGAAGAGGCCAATGCAAGTGATGAAGAGGTCATTGTAGAATCAGAAGAGCAGGGAAACTTTAGACGTGCTAATTTCTCTGATTATGATGAGGTAGATGAGGAAGAGGAGTTAAAATACACAATAAGAGAGGATGCAAGTGCTGATGAAGACACTTCTAGAAAAAGATGTAGATATGAGGAGTTCAAAACAGATTACAATATTAAATTTATTGAATTTAAGCAGGGCCAAATTTATGAAAGTCTAAATTTTTTTAAAGATGTATTGAAGGATTATGTTAGGTATACTGAAAGGAATATCAGATTTGTTAAAAATGACAAGGATCGAGTGAAAGTTAGATGTGCTGAGAGCTGTAATTGGTTGGATTATGCAAAAAAAAAAAAAAAAAAAAAAAAAAAAAAAAAAAAACACTGAAGGTCATGAGAAGACAACAATGGTAGTGACATGTAACCGTGAACAAAGCTGTGCTAAAAGTTGGAATAATAAGCATGCATCAACTAAGTGGTTTGCAGAGAAATGGGTGAAGAGTATTCAAACTGATCCTAACATAAAAGTGCGTACTCTTCAGCAAAAGGTAAAAGAGAAATTTATGGTCAGCTGTAGCATTTCTTGTGTCCATGCAATTAGTTGCATGTTTGTCTATTAAAAAAAAAACCAGAAAATTTTGTGTTTAATTGTTATAATCCAACCTATTATGCGTAGTGCTATGCACCGATTGTTTATCCTTGTAATGGATCAAATATATGGGACAAATGCCAACTTCCAAACTTGTTACCTCCTAACTACAAGAGAAAGGTAGGAAGGCCATTAAAAAAAGCGAAGAAAGGATCCGATTGATGTCCCTATTCAATGTCTAGGGTAGGAACCATCATCATTAGGTGCATTCTTTGCAAGCAAGCAGAACACAACAAGAGATCCTACGGCTCCAATGCAAATAACGTTATTTATTGAATTTTGATCCATAAAATGTTTGTAGCACTATTTGGTAGATGGAGAACTAATCTAATTATTACTTGCAGGGTCAGACATGTGGTAGTTCACAAGGTGCATCCCATGGTTCCTAGCCACCTTCATCTCAATAATGATTTAGATCCAAGAAGACCTGTGTTTATGAACATGTATTGATGATTTGAACAATGATGTGTTGTAAACATGTGGCTCCGCCACTGGCTAAATGCAGAAACATTTGCAGAAAACAGCACCCAATCCAAAGAGAAAAGCTGGAAGCAGATGAAAGGAATGGGTCCAAGTTAAAAACTTCACCATAGACAGTAAAAGAAATGAAACTCACCATTAATTCTGGAAAAATGCTAACAGAATAGAGATAAAAAATCACAGCTTTTCCCTGAAAGTTGTGAGCTTTCAAGAATGGAACCAACAAATCAGCCCTATTAGAATCACCTCATCGCACAACCATGCAAATGGCCTATGAATTCCAGGTTTTTGCAAGTACACATGAATGGGTATTCCATTTTTTGTGTTTTTTAGGTTAATTCTCTTCCTAGTCATTGCAGGGACTTTTGTTCCTAACCATCAGTAATTAGAAAAATTTTGTTATTATTCCTATTTTTCAGAATCTGAATCCTCGGATTACATATGCCAGAACTGGTAACAGGTGAGTAACTAAACGCATTGAGTAGGCCAAGGACGCCCCTAATGAAAGTAAAGCCAAAATTCTGTTACTATGGTCCTGTATGGGTGGTTCTCTGCTTCCCTCTCCTCTGTGATGGTGATATACATTTTATCTTATTTGACAATATTTTTGGACTAAAACAAAAAAGATATGCATAGAAAGGTAAGTTTTTTAGAAATAATATACATATGTATATGTATGTCTCTATTAATAAGTGTGAAATGCTAATTATACCAAAAAATTATGGCATTGAAGAATAAAAAAACTGGGAAGGGAAGAAAAGTGGGAAGGACGCCGAAGTGGGCCATAGTATAATCCTTTGTAGGTTTTTTTTTTTTTTAACTTTAGAATTGATCTTGAGATCACATGTTATGAGAGAAAGTTATGATCACTAAACTATCCCCTTAGGAATATTGAGTACCAAAATTAAAGGTGTGGTTGAGTTGTCGGATACTTTATCCCTTTAACTATAGATCTCGAGTTTGAGTTTTGGAAAAAGAAAAAAAGGATTTAGGAGAGTTAATCCTAGAAATAAATCTCATAATATTCAAACTGATTAGTAGGTTGAAATCTGAATGTCGGTAAGTGAAAAGATAAATAAATAAATAAATGAAGGTGGGGTTATACATAAGCCAGGTATGTTTGGGCTGAAATTAGGACTTTGCGAGGTTTTGTAAAGGCCTTGTAACCTGAATTTAGATCCTGAAGCTGTTACTTGGGAAATCGCACTGTTTTGCTTGGAGGCCATTAGCCCACTTTAACCTGAATCACCGGAGACCCAAAACCTCGTACCTGGCTTGTAGCACACAACTTTGATCCATGCCCTTTCTTGCATAATTTTTCCACCTAATTGTACTCATCTCTTGGGCCTCTCTTTTTTTTTTTTTTTATTGGTAGAAAAAGAAGCAAGCAAAAAAAAAAAAACACAAACAAAAACCTCGAGACTGACTTGCAAACACCCAGCCAAAAAAAAAAAATTTACTCAACAGATTTCTTTTTTCTCCTCACCCACGCTACTCCCTCAGCGTCCAACTTTAGGAGGGATTGCACTTCCATAAGAGGAGTCAAAACTTCATGCAAGCCACTGTGGGAGCTCATACCAATCGCCGCCAACTTGTCTGCGCACCTGTTGGCTTCTCTAAAGATATGGAAGACCCCACTAATATTAAGCTCAGACATCATCTCTCTGCATTCCAAAACCAAGATCTTTCATGGATGATTATCAGCTACCCCTTTGTTCACCGCATTGACAACTGTAAGGGAGTCACTTTCCACCACAAGGTTAGAGAAATCCATCCTTTTGGCTATTAACAAACCCTCTCTCAGGCTCCAAATCTCCGCCATCTCTCTATTCGTGGCTCCTACATTGACCCAAAAACCATGGATTCACTCACCGTCATAGTTTCTGAAAATGCCTGCTGCACTGGCCCTCTCTCCCCCAACCGAAGCTGCTCCTTCCACATTTAATTTGATCATTCCTATCGAAGGTGTAGACTAGCAAACCATAGTCACCACTGCTTCTACAGAAGCCATTCGATTCCTCTCTGAGATTCCTCTAGCCACACTGAACACCCTATTAATAATCTGAAAAGCGGGCTCCCACTTCTTTTGGTGGAGCACATCACACCTAGATTTCCAAACCTCCCAAGTTGTTAACGTGAAACGCAAGGATCCTTCCTCAATCCCCAGCTTAAACTTCTTGGCAGCACCCTGATTAAGCCAATTAAAGATGTCCTCACTCCAGAAATCCAGTCTCCTATCTATCTCTTTATCCAGCTTCCTCCAAATGGTCTTAGCATGTTTGCAATCTCTTAGAGCATGCTCTGTAGTTTCGTATGTCTCCTCACAGATAGGAGCCTTTCTCTGTAATTCCCTTTCTTTCTAGAGCAGTATAGGTCAAAATCCTTCCTCTCGCTACAAACCAAATGAAGATTTTAAGTCTCTCAAGGCACCTCAATCTCCAAATCCAACTCCAATCCCTCTCCCCTCCTGCGAATCCTCTGCAACCTTCTTTTGCAATCTGTAAGCTGACGCCACTAAAAAATCCCCATTGGGACACTCCTTCCAAAACAAAGCATCGCATCTACTCCTGTTCCTAGGAATAATTACAACTTTAATTTCTTCAACATTGTTCCTTTGGAGAACAGCAACCAACTCTTCCATCCTCTATCTACCCTCCTCATCCCAAAAATGACTAACCTTCACATCTTTACTGCCCTTCCCAAGAGGGATTAGAGCCTTCCCTGCCAACTCCTCCTTACCAATCCAAATATCATGCCAAAATCTGATTTTCTTCCTATCTCTCACTTTCCATTTAGATCCTTTTCTCAACTACTCCCTGCTGGTGCAAATACCCTTCCAAATCGCAGAAGTGTTTCGCTTCCAACGATTTCTTTTTTTTGTACAATGTCTTGGACACCACTCGGTATTCAGGGTTTTACCTTAATTAATCCAGAACAACCATTGCAGTGACTCTTTTCAAAGAGCGGGTCTTCTAACGCTCCATACACATAAGGGTCCAATACTCACAACAGAAATCGAACCTCGATCATATTTAAGAATATTCAACCTCACATCCAATTAAGTCAACTCACATTGGCCTTCCTACGATAATCTAAAGGACTTTCTCCTTTAAGATACTTACTTTAAAGAATTTTAACCCACAACGCCTTCTCGTTCATCATCAGTCTCCAACCAAACTTAGCCATTAACTCTCTCTCTCTCACTCATATTACGAATTGATTCATTAACACATGGTTGCTTTTACAGTTATATAGATATTCTAGGTAATCATTACACAGAAACTTTAAACGTTAAATATTATAATATTTATTTTCTATTATTATAATTGTTAGTTAATCTTTAATTTTCAATGAATTAGCAAAAAGAAAAAAAGTTTATGGTGTTTTTAATTATAAAAAGAATGATGTTTTTCAAATTCCTTTTTTTAACAATTTATAAAATCACTAAATAAAAGAACAATTATTTTCTAATGTGACTTATAATAATATTATAATTAAAATTTTATACAAGTTTAACGTCGTCAAACGCTATATTATTTATATTATAATTTTATCCTTCAAATAAACTTCAAGGTCGGCCACGAAATACAGAAAAAGATGCAAGTAAAACATTCATTCCATTTTCTAGTAACATAATCACAGAACCATCACTAGGTGTCAATTCTGAGAATCCCGAACAGAAACCGAACCATAACCTAAAACTACAGAGTAACATTCACCAAACCGAACCATAAGCCGAAGCAACAGATATCAAAAAGTCGAGAACACACCACACCATAACAGTGATCACAAACCTAACCCTAATTTCTCCAGTTTCCACCATCAGCGGGGGCTTCCACCTCCGCCTCTGGAGTACCTAGAACCCCCACCATAACCGCCACCGCCACCTTCACGACGACCCCCATAACCACCGCCGCCATATCCACCGCCACCACGGCCATATCCACCGCCACCCTCACGGCGACCTCCATAACCACCACCGCCTCCTTCACGGCGTCCGCCAAAACCACCGCCGCCGCCGCCGCTACCGCGGGACTGAGCTTCGTTGACGGTGATATTACGACCATCGAGGGACTGTCCATTCATTCCTTCGATGGCATCTCTCATCGACTGCTCGTTACTGAAAGTAACGAACCCGAAACCTCTAGATCTACCAGTCTCACGATCATTGATCACCTGAAAAAGAACAGATCTACTCAGATCTACAAAGGTCTAAGCTTAAAATAAAGAAACTCAAAAATCAAAGCGATCGATCTTCATATCTTTGGTAGAAAAGATTGAAGATGACATACCGTTTGATGATGAGAGAGATCAATAAAAGAACAGTAACATAGCAGTTAACACAGAGCAAGAATCACATCACAGAAAGAGTAACACAGTAGATCAGATCAATCAATCAGGTCAAACCCCTGAAATCGGATGATCGGATACTCCGGTTTTCAAAACGGACCTTCGAGTCGAGAATTTCACCATACTGACTGAAGGCTTCCTCAAGAGATCGGTCGTCGGTAGCCCAGGCAAGACCTCCAACGAAGCAACTGTACTCAACTTCTGCAGAAGCCATTGGGGAGAGAGGGAGTGAAAGAGAGAGAGAGAGAAAAGGATATAGAGGGAATAAAGAGAAAAGAGGGGTACCCAAAAACCCACCTCCAGGGAAAGCTCGAGTCTTTGTTTGAAACCCAAACCCTAATTTTATAGTGAGAAATGGTCGCCAGACGCCAACTAGGGTTAGCGTGGGCGCATTGCACACTCCCTTGTAGGGTTTGGGTGCGGTTTAGGGTTTTGTTTGGTTGCATGCATCTCCTCCGGGGATTCATCATTTGAGTGAATTTATTCACTCGTTTGATCCAAATTAAATTTGAATTATTTGATTTGAAAAAATAAAAATGATTTAACTCAATTAAAAATTCAGATGAATGATTCGGATATAAAAATAAAGATTTTTATTCAGAGTCTATCCAAAATCCGAATAACATATTCTCACATAATATATTATGCCTAATCCGATTAAAATCCAAACCGTTTAACTCAAATTATTAAAGAAATTTTTCATATGTGGTTGATGGAGGTAGGTTATGGTTCTACAGATACCGACTCCTTCTTGACTCGAACAGTAGTTGCCGATGGTGGATATACCTACAAAAACCGTCGGAAGGTGCTCCTACGGGGAGACTCCGATACTCAAGTCAATAAAGAGTGGTTTTCATTTGAAAGAAACAGACTGAGAGTAGAGGGAAAGTGGTTCCTTGTGTTCTGTGTACCACCTGTGTTAGGCTTAGAGAGCGTACCTGATGTCGAGGGTTTTGAGACCTCTTATACCTGTGAGAGTCGTGCGTTGCTAAGGAACTTCCACCCTACCTTCTTTATCGAACCGATTCAGGGATCTCGAAAGTCAATATTACGAATTGACCATGATCCTCATATATCGGGAAACATTTTTCTTTGGGAGGAATGCTTTCCTTATCTAAAAGATTTTGGAATTGCTGTTACGAAATAAGAAACTGAAATCAAGAAAGCTCTTCGGAAGAGTCTTCGGTGACGCAACCTTCTGCTTCCATTCCGGGTGAAATTTCGGGACAATCCCATTAGGGGTCTCGCTTTTAGTCGATGTAACAGATGACTATTGCGTTCCTCCGCCTATTTTGATTGGAGAATGACGAAGTTCTGAAGAAAGATCAGTGACAGTCTTCATGGGAGTCACAATTTCAATCTTGTTGATCCACAGGAGGGGTCATAGTCGGCTGAGAGTTTCCAACTTCCTCCGAAGTCCGCCCTTTGGAAGATGTCTCTCGAGTGTACCGACAGGGATATCAAATCCCTATGCCTTACGGTAAGTACTTTCTTTATGTGAGTTGAACTTTTATCTTTACTGTAACACCGACTCTCGGTGTGTTCTATAGTGAATTCCATTTCATATATATATGTATATATATATAATGTTTCAACTACTATGTTAATGAATTTTCACTAAGAAAATTTTCCTGGTAAATCAACCTTAGATATTTGACGGTAAAATACAAATCGGATCAATTTTGACTCAAAGAGATTCAAAACCTTAATTTCACATTAAATAAATTTAATTAGGTCTAATATAAGATTTTGGGCCTAGTGTGTAATTATTGAAATTTTAGGGGTCAAATTAGAATTTTTATAAGTCAAAGGACTTGTTAGCAATTAACAAAACTTAAATGAAATGTGACAAGTGTATTCTTGTATTGAACAAGTGTTATAGTGAGGAGGACAAGTGTTGGCCAAATGGAGATGAGAAAGGCAAGGTGGACCAATGAGAACACATGCACATGAAAACCAATGAGAACACATGCAATAGCAAAATGATCCTATGGTTTAGATTAATTGGAGATTTGATCCTAGGGTGGTGAGTTATTAACACAATAATAAAAGAAGAAGGCCTTAGAATGCTTGTTCATTCTTCCCAATTCGTGAGAACAAGGAGAGAGCAAGAGAGGAAGACCAAGAAAGTGAGGTAAGAAATTTTATCATGTCTCACTTTAAATTTTATTTCTGTCTGTGACTTCATCTCTATTTTAAGGCATCTTAGAGCCAGAATTTGAAAATGTGCTAGTTATATGAATTGTAGATAAAAGTCTTATCTTTCCAACGAGATAAGAATCACCAAAATCCGATGCCTGTGCTAAAAGTTATGGCACTTTTCCTGAAACTCGACATAGAAGTGTCCTGTTTCGAACCTTGACAGTAGTGAGTAAAAACGACCCCTCTTCAGTCTTATTTTGAAGAAACACAAAACATGAAAGTTATAGATATACTTCTTGCCTATAACATATAAAAATTTCAGCCATTTCGCACGAGGAAATTGAAAGTTATACAATTTTCCTTAAAACTGTGTTGACAGAAACTTTATGTTTCACTAAAACGTATCAGTCTTGTTCATGAATTTTGTTGAACCCCTTCCAGGCATATTTGGATAAAACTCAAAACACGAAAGTTGTAGATCTACATCTTAGCTATAACGTGTTAAAATTTCATTAGACTTTAGTGAGTAGAACGAAAGTTATGGCTTCTGCACAAAAACTGGACAGAATCCAAAACTTAAATATGACAGTAACAAAATTAGGCTTACCGGGAATTCTGTGATTTGAATCCGAGGAAGTGTGCAAAATGAAAGTTATAGTGCTATCTCTTAGCTTTAAAATGAGATAAGAATCATCTGATTTGGACTAGTATAGCCAAAGTTATAGTCTGTTTTCCATGACTGCGCAGGTTAAAAAATCTGCAGACTGTTTGTCTCCCTAAGAGTTATTTGAGTTGAACGGAGGGAGCACTTGATTTACACTTTGTGGAGATATTGGGGAGTGTATTATCCTCCCCTAACAGTGAGTGGGACTTGACATCTACTTTTAATTGATACTGTGTTTTAAAAAGTTTTCAAAGGCATGATTTAAAATGGTATGATTGACCTATTTCCCTAGATTTATGAAAATGTTTTGTGATATATGGAGTGTCCCAACTTGTTTATATCGATATGCATCCATGATTTTGACACTTGATGATTGTGCCACATTTTAATATATCCACATGATTTTATACTTCCATTGCATATTGGCACATGATTTTGACATGTTATGGCTTGAGATATGTGATTTGGGCTGGATGCCCCTGTGGATACTGTGATGATGATGATATGCTTCCTATGGCATTCCGTAGCTACGAAGGACATTTGGTAGAGGCACCTGTTGTGCCCGGATACGCCTCTGCAGGGGGTATCCGCCAGATTGTCATACATATTGTACGGACAGTCGTCGGTTGAACCACTTCGGGGAGGACCTTGGTAGGTCTAGCACCGGCGGGTTTCCATACACGCTTGATCCTTGATACGTGTGCGATATATATATACAGGCTAGTTGGAGTAGTCTGTGGCCAACGTTGGGGTGGAGAGCCTTATTTTATTACTTGCACCATGAAAACCCCCAACGTTGCCCGCCCTTGGCCATGGTTGGCCTTTGCCGGGATATTTTCGGCCGGCTCTACATGATATGACGGACATGCATAATGGATGCATATTTGATTTGATACGTATGCCGTGAATGATTTATTGAGATGTCATAATATTTTTGCATACCATAGATTTATTGGGACATAATTTTGACACTCCTAATTCACCCAAAAATTAATTGTAGCATGTCATCCCCCCGACTTGCTGAGTACCAACCCCCCTCTCTATGGTACTTACCCCTCACATTCCCCTCCTACAGGTGTAGACTCAGACTGAGAGATTTGTGCGCATTGTTGTATTGGACATTCTTGGAGACTACTGGGCTGGGGTATGACTACCCGCTCTTCCGCTATATATATTGAGGTTATTGTATCATTTGAGGAAGTTAGAATGACCATTATATTTGTTTAAATTGGGATGACTGTATTTAAAATTTTTCTAGTCTGTATAAGTTTATCTCTCACTTGTTTTAATTTGCATTGAGGCATACATGTATTAGTTTTATTTCTTGGGGATCTCTGTGATTTGGAAACCTGGATTTTGTGAATGTCGACAGCCTTACGGTGCTTCGATGTGCGGGACGTGGTGCCCATGCATCGAGGTGCCGCGGCGGGCTGGTCACGTGCCCGGTTCGGGTGTGGGTCGGGGCGTGACAGGCCTCGGTTGGTATCAGAGCTCTTGGTTAGAGCTAAGTGTGAGAAACTGATTTCGAAAATATCCTCAAGTAAATCTGATTTTGAAAGTCCTCAATGCATGTGAGAGTTATAGAGCAGTCATGAAATCCCAGTACATGGTCATAGGCAGATAAGTTCATCCATTTTTAGAGGGTTGGATACGGGTCATATCTAACCTAGTATACCTTATCCATTGTTTCCGATGCCAAGTTGATTTCTTTTAGGGGGTTAGTTATTCCATAACTAACCCTAATTCTTATATATCTGCCTGATTAGTGTCTTTTTCTTCGCAGAAGTATGACGAGTAGGCGAGGTACCCACTTCTTACCTATTGAGCCCCCCCGGCGCACTGGGAGAGGACATGTCTTCCTCACACGGTTCTCCTTCAGTGCCTACACCACCGGCCACCACGGCCGCAGATCTACCACCACCGCCACCGTTGGACACCTACCGACAGGTGTTCGAGTGGTACGCTGCCCATGGCATTCAGATGCCACCACCACCACCACCACCGATGGCCGAGCCAACCCCTATGGCCGTGCCACGACCGGGCCGCACCGGAGCCTCCACCGGTTATCGGTCTATCTGCAGTTTCTAGACCCAGCGACGGTACTTCTTCGACGTTGAGACGTATTCACGAGCTCACTCAGCTCGTGAAGGAGGCGAGACAACAGGGTCTGCACCGAGTTTTCGGGGTGGGTGATTCCACTACTTGCGAAGCACCTGGATCAACCGCACCCGTCGAGTGTTGACAGACCTTGGCTTGAGTGAGGAGTTCAGACTCCGAGTGGCCGAGAGATTATTGGATGGAGATGCCCTCTCGTGGTGGGAGGCAGTTTGTGATGATGCAACGGAGCCCAGGAGTTGGGAGGACTTTTTGCGGGAGTTCAACCGCAAATATTTTTCAGTGTTCCAGCAGAACAGAAAGAGGACAGAGTTCCACCACCGGGCGGGGGGGACTCGGACTGTGACCGAGTATGAGGCTGAGTTGAGGAGACTGGCTGCTTTTGTTTCGGACCTAGCCACACCCAGTCAGTTGAGGTTCAAGTTTGAGGATGGCCTCAACTTGAACATCCGGAGGTATATGACGGTGACCCCTAACTTCTCATTTCCAGAGATAGTAGACTCGGGACTCGGCCGAGGAGATCGTCCATGCCGAGGGACGACGAGAGAGAAAGGAGCAGAGGAGGAAGAGGGCTGAGTTTTCTGGGGGCCAGAGTTCGAAGAAGGGGAGGACCTCAGGGTTTCACGGGGACCCTTCTCAGAGGCAGGGATCGCAGTCCCAGGGGTTTAGAGCACCAGCCCCGAGTGTCTCCACTCAGACTACAGCCCGACGACACCCTTTTTTTTCGTCGATGCGGCAGACATCACCCCTTCGGAGCTTGTGGGGTGACAGTGACTTGCTTCCAGTGTGGGAGACCGGGGCACATCAAGAGCCAGTGCCCTGATCTTGGAGCAGGGGGTCCGACAGTTTCTATTCAGTCGAGTGCTCCACGAGGGGGACAGCAGGGAGCACCGGCACACTCTACCCCCATAGCCCCACGAGCAGTAGCTGGGAGTAGTATGGCACCAGGACCATCGCGGCAGCAGCCGAGGGCTCAGGCCCGAGTGTACGCGATGACGCAGGAGGATGCGCAGACGAACCCCGATGTCATTATTGGAACTATGAAGATTTATGGAGTCGACGCCCGTGTCCTTATCGACACCGGGTCAAACTACTCATATGTGAGAGCGTCCTTTGCCCACCTGATGGGTAAGCCTTTGACGCCACTTGGAGAGGAGATATTGGTTTTCACACCTCTTGGTGAACAGCTCTTGAGAGATTCAGTCTATAGAGGGACAGAGGTCATGATTGGAAACACCGTACTTGAGGCAGATTTGATCCCTTTGGACTTGACCGATATTGATGCCATCCTTGGCATGGATTGGTCGACGGCACACGAGCCTCCGTTGATTGTTTCACTAAGGAGGTTGAGTTCCGGAGATCGGAGGGACTTGCTTTGAGGTTTTCCCGGCAAGAGGAGAGTATTCGCCTGTTGTGTTATTTCGATGATGGAGGCCGAGGGGTTAATACGCCGAGGCTGCACGGCGTACTTGGCCCATGTTGTGGATACTACTATGAAGGAACCGAGGAATGAGGATGTCCCTGTAGTACAGGAGTTTGCAGATGTTTTCCCTGAGGAGCTACCCGGCCTTCCACCGGCTCGGGAGTTTGACTTTGAGATCGACATAGCTCCGGAACCGCTCCTATATCTATTCCGCCATACGAATGGCGCCACCGAGGCCGAGAGAGCTCAAGGTCCAGCTACAGAATTACCGGACAAGGGTTTTATCCGTCCGAGCACTTCACCTTGGGGTGCTCCGGTGTTGTTTGTAAAGAAGAAGGACGGAACCCTACGATTGTGCGTGGATTACAGGCAGTTAAATAAGGTGACCATCAAGAACCGGTATCCTCTGCCACGTATTGATGACCAATTTGACCAGCTTCAGGGTGTATGGGTCTTTTTGAAGATCGATTTGCAGTCTGGTTATCACCAGTTACGGATTCGGGCCAAGGACGTGCCCAAGACTGCATTCCGCACTCGCTATGGTCACTTTGAGTTTTTAGTGATGCCGTTTGGGTTGACTAATGCTCCAGCGGCTTTTATGGATTTAATGAACCGGGTCTTTCACGACTACCTGGATCGGTTCGTCATCGTATTTATTGATGACATTCTGGTATACTCACGGAGTGATGAGGAGCATGAACAACACTTGAGGGTGGTCTTACAGACTCTCCGTGAGTAGCAGTTATATGCCAAATTCACCTAGTGTGAATTTTGACTAAGGGAAATTGGATTTCTAGGCCACATTGTTTCTGCGGAGGGGATTTTTATTGATCCACAGAAAGTAGAGGCCATATTGAGGTGGGAGCAGCCACAGACCGTTACTGAGGTCCGGAGTTTTCTTGGACTTGCTGGTTATTATAGACGATTTGTAGAGGGTTTCTCGAGGATTGCTGCTCCACTCTCCCGATTGACGAAGAAAGACGTCAAGTTCTATTGGGATGACCGCTGTGAGGCGAGTTTTCAGGAACTCAAACAGCGACTGACGTCGGCACCTATCTTGGCTCTCCCTACAAGCGGCAGGGAGTATGTTGTGTACAGTGATGCCAGCCGGCAGGGGCTGGGTTGCGTATTGATGCAGGATGGACGGGTGATCGCTTATGCTTCGAGACAGTTGAAGAAGCATGAGGCGAACTACCCGACTCACGATCTTGAGCTGGCAGCCATAGTCTTCGCACTGAGGATATGGCGACATTACTTATATGGAGTTACCTGCAGGGTCTTCACAGACCATAAGAGCTTGAAGTATTTATTTACTCAGAGAGAGCTAAACCTAAGACAGAGGAGATGGTTAGAGCTCGGAAAGACTACGACTTGGTTATTGACTATCATCCGGGTAAGGCAAATGTAGTAGCGGATGCCTTGAGCCGAAGTCATCTTCTTCTACCACTTCTCGGGCAGAGAGAGCCTACATCTCCCGCTTGGTAGGACTTCGAGCTTTGGGAGTCGCCATGGCCAACGATGAGCGGGGCACAACTGCTAGCTAGATTTGAGGTACGGCCTACACTACTTGACCGCATCGAGAGCTTCGGGGTACGATCTGAGCCCGGACTATTCACGATCGGATCCGCCGCGGAGAGGGCGGGGATTTCCGAGTCCGTGCTGATGGACTCGTGGTGTTCAGAGACAGAGTGTGTATTCCAATGATGTTGAGCTTCGACATGCTATCCTTGAGGAGGCACACTCTTCGGCTTATGCTATGCATCCCGGGGGTACAAAGATGTATCGCACCATTAGAGGCAGTTATTGGTGGTCGGGCATGAAGCGGGAGATAGCAGAGTTTGTAGCACGGTGCTTGGTGTGCCAGCAGGTGAAGGCTGAGCACCAGAGACCAGCAGGTATTTTACAGCCGCTTCCCATTCCTGAGTGGAAGTGGGAACATATTACCATGGATTTTGTGATGGGGTTACCGAGGACATCCACGCAGCATGATGCGATTTGGGTGATTGTCGATCGACTCACCAAATCTGCACACTTTATCCCCATCCGTGGTGACTACTCCTTGGAGGTGCTAGCACGTCTCTATATGGACACCATAGTACGACTTCACGGGGTGCCTGTGTCGATTGTTTCAGACAGGGACCCTAGGTTCACGTCCCAGGTTCGGCCCGGTTGCGGGAGGCATTGGGTACTAGGATCGAACTTTAGCACGCCTATCATCCTCGGACGGATGGCCATCCGAGCGTACGATCTGAGACACTTGAGGATATGCTTCGGGCTTGTATTATTGATTTTCATGGTAGCTGGGATCGGCATTTACCACTTGTAGAGTTTGCATATAATAACAGCTACCAGGCGAGTATCGGGATGCCTCCATACGAGGCATTGTATGGGAGGCGATGCCGCACACCTTTATGCTGGGACGAGGTCGGTGAGAGGCACCTTAGCAGTGTGGAGCTTGTTGAGGAGACGAGGGAGAAGGTCAGGATTGTCCGACAGAGGATGAGAGCCGCCCAGGATCGACAGAAGGCATATGCAGACCGTAGGCGGCGACCACTGGAGTTTCAGAAGGGAGACATGGTTTTCTTGAGGATCTCACCAGGGAAAGGGGTGATCCGTTTCAGACAGCGGGGCAAGTTGAGCCCCAGGTATATTGGGCCCTTCCGTATTCTTGAGAGGATTGGAAGTGTGGCGTACAGATTGGAGCTGCCAGAGGAGTTGGCACGTATTCACGATGTGTTCCATGTCTCGGTGCTTAGGAGATATATGCCTGACCCTTCTCATGTTTTAGAACCTCCACCAGTTGAGCTACGGGAGGACCTGAGTTTACCTATACAGCCTGTAGCAGTCCTTGACCAGCAGATCCGTAGACTGCGAAGCAAGGATGTTCCGTTGGTACGCATTTTATGGCGTAGCGACCAGGTCGAGGAGGAGACTTGGGAGCCCGAGGAGACTATGAGGGGACAGTACCCTCATCTATTTACTGAGTAATTTTCCTTTCCCTATATGGTTTTCTTTTAGTTTCGGGGACGAAACTTGTTTTTAGGGGGTTAGAAAAATGTAACACCGACTCTCGGTGTGTTCTATAGTGAATTCCATTTCATATATATATGTATATATATATAATGTTTCAACTACTATGTTAATGAATTTTCACTAAGAAAATTTTCCTGGTAAATCAACCTTAGATATTTGACGGTAAAATACAAATCGGATCAATTTTGACTCAAAGAGATTCAAAACCTTAATTTCACATTAAATAAATTTAATTAGGTCTAATATAAGATTTTGGGCCTAGTGTGTAATTATTGAAATTTTTGGGGTCAAATTAGAATTTTTATAAGTCAAAGGACTTGTTAGCAATTAACAAAACTTAAATGAAATGTGACAAGTGTATTCTTGTATTGAACAAGTGTTATAGTGAGGAGGACAAGTGTTGGCCAAATGGAGATGAGAAAGGCAAGGTGGACCAATGAGAACACATGCACATGAAAACCAATGAGAACACATGCAATAGCAAAATGATCCTATGGTTTAGATTAATTGGAGATTTGATCCTAGGGTGGTGAGTTATTAACACAATAATAAAAGAAGAAGGCCTTAGAATGCTTGTTCATTCTTCCCAATTCGTGAGAACAAGGAGAGAGCAAGAGAGGAAGACCAAGAAAGTGAGGTAAGAAATTTTATCATGTCTCACTTTAAATTTTATTTCTGTCTGTGACTTCATCTCTATTTTAAGGCATCTTAGAGCCAGAATTTGAAAATGTGATAGTTATATGAATTGTAGATAAAAGTCTTATCTTTCCAACGAGATAAGAATCACCAAAATCCGATGCCTGTGCTAAAAGTTATGGCACTTTTCCTGAAACTCGACATAGAAGTGTCCTGTTTCGAACCTTGACAGTAGTGAGTAAAAACGACCCCTCTTCAGTCTTATTTTGAAGAAACACAAAACATGAAAGTTATAGATATACTTCTTTCCTATAACATATAAAAATTTCAGCCATTTCGCACGAGGAAATTGAAAGTTATACAATTTTCCTTAAAACTGTGTTGACAGAAACTTTATGTTTCACTAAAACGTATCAGTCTTGTTCATGAATTTTGTTGAACCCCTTCCAGGCATATTTGGATAAAACTCAAAACACGAAAGTTGTAGATCTACATCTTAGCTATAACGTGTTAAAATTTCATTAGACTTTAGTGAGTAGAACGAAAGTTATGGCTTCTGCACAAAAACTGGACAGAATCCAAAACTTAAATATGACAGTAACAAAATTAGGCTTACCGGGAATTCTGTGATTTGAATCCGAGGAAGTGTGCAAAATGAAAGTTATAGTGCTATCTCTTAGCTTTAAAATGAGATAAGAATCATCTGATTTGGACTAGTATAGCCAAAGTTATAGTCTGTTTTCCATGACTGCGCAGGTTAAAAAATCTGCAGACTGTTTGTCTCCCTAAGAGTTATTTGAGTTGAACGGAGGGAGCACTTGATTTACACTTTGTGGAGATATTGGGGAGTGTATTATCCTCCCCTAACAGTGAGTGGGACTTGACATCTACTTTTAATTGATACTGTGTTTTAAAAAGTTTTCAAAGGCATGATTTAAAATGGTATGATTGACCTATTTCCCTAGATTTATGAAAATGTTTTGTGATATATGGAGTGTCCCAACTTGTTTATATCGATATGCATCCATGATTTTGACACTTGATGATTGTGCCACATTTTAATATATCCACATGATTTTATACTTCCATTGCATATTGGCACATGATTTTGACATGTTATGGCTTGAGATATGTGATTTGGGCTGGCCCCTGTGGATACTGTGATGATGATGATATGCTTCCTATGGCATTCCATAGCTACGAAGGACATTTGGTAGAGGCACCTGTTGTGCTCAGATACGCCTCTACAGGGGGTATCCGCCAGATTGTCATACATATTGTGAAGAAGCGGACGGTCGTCGGTTGAACCACTTCGGGGAGGACCTTGGTGGGGCCTAGCACCGTCGGGTTTCCATACACGCTTGATCCTTGATACGTGTGCGATATATATATACAGGCTAGTTGGAGTAGTCTGGGGCCAACGTTGGGGTGGAGAGCCTTATTTTATTACTTGCACCGAGAAAACCCCCCAACGTTGCCCTGCCATGGTTGGCCTTGTTGGATATTTTCGGCCTCTACATGATATGACGGACTTGCATAATGGATGCATATTTGATTTGATACGTATGCCGTGAATGATTTATTGAGATGTCATAATATTTTTGCATACCATAGATTTATTGGGACATAATTTTGACACTCCTAATTCACCCAAAAATTAATTGTAGCATGTCATCCCCCCGACTTGCTGAGTACCAACCCCTCTCTCTATGGTACTCACCCCTCACATTCCCCCCCTCCTACAGGTGTAGACTTCGACCGAGAGATTTGTGCGCATTGTTGTATTGGACATTCTTGGAGACTCTTGGGGTATGACTACCCGCTCTTCCGCTATATATATTGAGGTTATTGTATCATTTGAGGAAGTTAGAATGACCATTATATTTGTTTAAATTGGGATGACTGTATTTAAAATTTTTCTAGTCTGTATAAGTTTATCTCTCACTTGTTTTAATTTGCATTGAGGCATACATGTATTAGTTTTATTTCTTGGGGATCTCTGTGATTTGGAAACCTGGATTTTGTGAATGTCGACAGCCTTACGGTGCTTCGATGTGCGGGACGTGGTGCCCATGCATCGAGGTGCCGCGGCGGGCTGGTCACGTTCCCGGTTCGGGTGTGGGTCGGGGCGTGACATTTACTGTCTCGTGACTCTGACCATTGCGTCTTTTGTCCAGACTTCTGCCCTGACTGAGTTTTAATAAAAGCTAAGGGCTAAACGAGATGAGCAATTTTCCCGTATGAGCGACCAAGTGTTGGCGCTGAAGGACGCTTTGGAGAACCAAGAGAAGACCATTGGGGAGGTCAAAGACAGGCAGATCGAGCGCCTTCGGGAAGAGCTTGTCTCGGTTCAAGCTCGTTGCAAGGAATTGGAAACAGAGGAATGTGCTTGGAAAGCGCGGTTAACAGCTGCTGAAATGTTAGCCCGTTTACGAGAAAAATCCCTTCGAAGGGCTGAACAGGAGATAGTTGACCTCAAGGTTTCTGCTGCTAAAGATGTCGTCGCCCTACAACTTTCTCAGCGTAAGTTGCATGAGCGTCTGAAATGTGCCGAAAAGGTTTTTCGAGAGATTGGTCGATACAAAGCTCTGCCCCCGCTTAAAGGATCAGCGGATTCAAACTCTGCTCCTACTGTTTCTTGTGTTCCTCCTACTCTTTTTGTAATTTCGTGGAATGAGGATATTTTACCCCCTGATTTATTGAGATATAATAACCACCAAAGGATTTCTGATTTTTTGCTAGCCAAGATAGGTCGGGGGAATCTCCTCTGATGATGTGCTCGTTCTAGAATGTTATTAAAAGCTCTTGGAATCAAGGTTACTTTGGTCCGTTCTTAGAAGATTGATTTGGAGATGCTCCTTTGAAAGATCCAGGCGACTGAGGCCTTCCAATCGATTAAAGTCTTTAGAAATCAGGGTCGTGTCCGCCCGTTCGGGGAGCGACACATTCGTTCGGAAGATCTGGACGGCTGAGACCCTTCGGTCGATTAGAGACTTTAGGAATTAGGGTCGTATCCGCCCATTCGGGGAGTTCCATCCCATATTAGCGACACATTCGTTTGAAAAATATGGGCGGCTGAGACCCTTCGGTCGATTAGAAACTTTAGGAATTAGGGCCATGTCTGCCTGTCCGGGGAGTTTCATCCCATATTAGCGACACATTCGTTTGGAAGATGTGGGCGACTGAGACCTTTCGATCGATTAGAGACTTTAGGAATTAGGGTCGTGTCCACCCGTTTGGGGAGTTTCATCCCATATTAGCGACACATTCATTCGGAAGATGTGGGCGGCTGAGACCCTTCGGTCGATTAGAAACTTTAGGAATTAGGGCTGTGTCTGCCCGTTCGGGAAGTTCCATCTCATATTAGAGACACATTCGTTTGGAAGATCTGGGTAGCTGAGACCCTTCGGTCGATTAGAGACTTTAGGAACTATGGTCATGTCCGCCCGTTCGGGGAGTTCCATTCCATATTAGCATCACATTCATTCGGAAGATATGGGCGGCTGAGACCCTTCGATCGATTAGAGATTTTAGGAATTAGGGTCGTGTCCGTCTGTTCGGGGAGTTACATCCCATATTAGCGACACATTCGTTAAGAAGATCTGGACGGCTGAGACCATTCGGTCGATTAGAGATTTTAGGAATTAGGGTCGTGTCCTCCCGTTCGAGGAATTCCATCCCATATTAGCGACACATTCATTCGGAAGATGTGGGCGGCTGAGACCCTTCGGTCGATTAGAGATTTTAGGAATTAGGGTCGTATCCGCTCATTCGGGGAGTTCCATCCCATATTAGCGACACATTCATTTGGAAGATCTGAGCGGCTGAGACCTTTCAGTCGATTAGAGACTTTGGGAATTAGGACCGTGTCCGCCCATTCGGAGAGTGTTTCCTTTTGAAGTCTTAGGCCACACACAGTCAATGAGTAATGGCAAATATCGAGATTTTTATTAAAGGAAAAGTGCTGGAAAGTCCGAGTCATATGCTGGACAGATACTAACGGGAACATAAGGCTCGTGCCAGCCATCTCCATGTTGGACTTGGAGGATCACTCCTCTTGATTCCTCGCGTGGTAGCCTGGGATCTAGCCTATGAAGTGGCTCATTCTCCCTTGGTGCGTCACGCCTGTTTGGGGAAGGCATGTTTCTTCCTTCTAAACTGATAAACTTCTGTAGTTTTCTACTACAGACCAAGAATTCCAATTCATCCTTGAGTTTTTTACACTCATCGGTCATGTGGCCGTAGTTCCTATGGAAATGACAATACTTAGATTTGTCCTTTTTAGGATCTTTTTCTGTCAGAAGAGGGGGCAATCTGACATAAGACTTGTTCTTTATTTGATACAAAACCCGGCTTGAGGTTTCGCTTAGTGAGGTGTAGACGCTGAACCTTTACGAGGGTGGAGTTCCTGGTTTACCTCTTTTCGGGGAACATCGGCGTGACGACCGGCTGCGTTCTTTTCTGCTATGGTGTCATTTTTGTCGATCAAAGGCATATGCTTCTTCCATAGCGATATATTTCTCTTCTTGGGAGTAAAATTCTTGGATGGAGGTTGGAGGCTTTTTTGTGATGGAGACCTTCATATCAGAGGAGCACAAGCCCGTTAGGAGTGCGGCCAGGGCGATGTTATGGTCCAGGTCGAGGACTTTCAGCATTTCCGTCTTGAATCTTTTCATGAAGTTCCTGAAAGGTTCCTCCTTCTATTGGTGTAACGATAAGAGGGACGTAGATTTCCGTTTAGCCCCTCGACTGATTACAAAGTGGGCCTCAAACTGTTGTCGGAATTGTGCAAAACTCTTGATACTGAACAGGGGAAGAGAATTAAACCATGTTAGGACGTTACCCTTAAGGGTGGTAGGAAAGTGTTTGCACATCACAGCGTCTGAGAGGTCTCTAGAGACTATCACTGATATAAAGTGGGCGGAATGGTCACGGAGGTCGTTTGTCCCGTCATACCGCTCCATGGGAGGCAAAAGGATATCTCTTGGTGTCGGTTCTGACAAGATTTTTGTGTCGAATGGCGATTCGCCCAAGGAGCGTTGGGGATCTTCCCTGTCCGTTACTCCCACTCGTTTTAGTTCGGCAGCCACTAGCTGTTCAATCTGCTTTTTAGGCCCTAGGGGTCGTATTGGGAGGCTACCGATAGTTCCGAGAATTTTTATCCCCGGGGTTGTTTGTATTCGGATTCTGTATCAGACGAGTAATTGTCCGACCCAAGGGCTCGACTGAGTCCTTCTAGCTGTTTACTCATTTTTTGAATTTCAGACACTAATCTTTCTATTTGGGGATGGTTTGCTTGTCATGGTTCTGGGGCCATGACTTGTTGTTCTTGACTTGCATATCGAGGAATTAACTCCGGATTCGACGATAGGGGGGAAAACACAGGATTGAGAATTGAAAGATTCGTCACTAGAGGAACGACAGGTTCGGCGGGCATAAGGATGTGCCCTTCTACAGCAGGGGCGGCTCTAAAGGATGCTCTAGTCCTTGGAGGCATGGTTATCAAAACTTCTCTAGTCTATTTTCCCACAGACAGCGCCAATCTAATGGAGATAGGTTATGACTCCACAGATACCGACTCTTTCTTGACTCAAATAGTAGCCGCCGATGGTGGATATACCTGCAAAAACCGTCAAAGGGTGCTCCGACAGGGAGACTCTGATGCTCAAATCAGTAAAGAACGGTTTTCGTTTGAAAGAAACAGACTGAGAGTAGAGAGAAAGTGATTCCCTGTGTTCTATGTGCCCCATGTGTTAGACCTAGAGAGCGTACCTGATGTCGAGGGTTTTGAGATCTCTTATACCTGTGAGAGTCATGCGCTACTGAGGAACTTCCACCCTACCTGCCTTATCGAACCGATCCGGAGATTTCGGAAGTCAATATTACAAATTGATCACGATCCTCATATATCGTGAAACCTTCTTCTTCGGGAGGGATGCTTTCCTTATCTGAAAGATCTTGAAATTACTGTTATGAAATAAGAATCTGAAATCAAGAAAGTTCTAACCTTCCTTCATTAATCTATAGGGATGCTGCCCCTTGTTCAGTTGTTCGACCGATAAAGGATCTTTCGAGACTCTTCCGATTAGAGGATTGATATTTGCTTAATTGGAAGAGAAGTCTGTCTCCGATCGGTTAACGAGACTACTGAGATCCTATCGTTCGGTAGATCCGGGCGACTGAGACCCTTCGGTAGATTGACTAGAGCGGGTATGGTCCTTTGGTTGATTGTTGTTGTTGACGTTAGATACTGATCGGCAGACCCCTTTCGTGGGCCTTCAGGGAATTGATTGTCCTGGTTTGGGATTTTGGGTCAAGTCTCATCAGTGGTTATTTAGATAAATGAAAGTCAAATAATCCAAACCGAATAACCCGAATTTAATTTGGGTAAATTGATTCGACTTTTATTTTATTCGGTTTGATTGTCGGTTGCATTGAATATCCTCCAAAACCCGAATAACCTAAACCGAATAATCCGAAAAACCATTGACTCGCCCGAATGAACACCCTAATCTCCTCAAAAATGATTTTTTTTTAATTTTTTTACAAAATGAATGATAGTTAAATGAAAAAAAAAAAAGAAGAAGGCAATGATCTATTTGGAGGACGAATTTTATTGTGTAAATAGAACGTAGTTTAATGATTCCTTCAGGGTTTAGGAAAAATTAGGAAATTTCCTTTTTGAATATAAAAAAATAGAAATATTTTAACTAATACCTATATTTGGATTGCAATTGATTTACAAATTTCCCATTTTACTAAAGAATTAATTTTACTGATTATTATTACCTGTTGTTATTTGGTAATATATATAAATATATAAATATTTGAAATTTGAATTGTTTCCTTTTTCATGTCAAAAATAAAAGGAATAGCGGGGGTAATAATTGAGAAAACCTTTCTTTGAGAGAATAAAAAAGAAAATAATAAAATATATAAATTTTTAGTACGAATTTTTGTGCACTCCAGAACTTGGAAACTAATTGAAGCATTGGGACCAGCGAGTCACCGGGTCAACTCAACTTCTCAAGGCTTCTTTCATTTTTACAAAACAATTATTTTATTATCACAATTCGCAGATATGGCTTTTAGTTTTTGTCTTAATTACTTTTTGCCCCACCTTTGGATACGTTGATGAACTAAAATCTCCTAAATTTAAATATCTCTTAAATTATAAAATCAAGACCTTACTCCATTCTTATTTTATTCCCCAAGGTTTTTTCCCAGAGAAGAGGAAAAGAAGATGTTCTAGAGACTGAAATAGGTTTCGAATAACCTAAAGGGTATCCTGCTAGAAGTGCTGAGAAATCCATATTTGACACGCGTCGGAGTTCTATTTGGTAGATGTATTGTCAGTGACCTAGCTGATTGCTTCTGATTTAAACCACGGTTAAGGGTTTAGTTTGCGATGATATTTATGAGTGGGACCCAGAAGTCACGTGATATCATGGGCCAGCCATCGGGTCATTGTCCAAGAGTGGTGCCGTTCATATTAACAACATTTAAATAATTTAAAATTTAATTAAAACATAAATATTTTGAAAATTAAAAAAAAATAATTAAAACACATAAAATTTATTCTACTTAATATTTGATTTATTCGAAGATAAAAGTGGGCATAGAGAGATCTAGGGGGCAAAGCTACTGCAAGGAGATAGAAGTGCTGGCCTTGGTTGTCTTTGTCCTCAGCTATGTTTTTTGTTTTTGGTGTTTTTAGTTTCTCTTTGTTTTTGTTCCTTAGTTATTATTTTTTTTTACACCGTATAAATTGAGTCATATTTTGACTAATTTAATTTAAAATTTTCAGTGATTTATTCAAAAAGCTGTCCTTCTAGTATAGTCTTTTTCATTTACAAAACTCAAACTCAACACCTTAATTAAGTGATTCAATACCATATTCTATTAGACCGACTATCCGTTGGTTTTATTCATTTGTTATATAATAATAATAATAATACCTAATTCCTTTGGATTAAGTGGTTGGATAATTTATTCCAATCAGATGTCTCGAATTCAAATCCTGATAATGGAAAAAAAAGATTTGAGAGAACCAACCTCTCAATGAGTCCTACAGTGCTCAGACCAGATTAGTCGACAAAACTAGAATATTGGTCGATGAAAACTAAAAAATAATAATAATAATAATAATAATAATAATAATATCAACAACCAGAAGAGGCAAGGATGTAAAATAGGACCCATGAAGGAATGTAGTCTTCGGCTCATGTAGAGTTTATATTTAAGGGCCGCTGACCCAACAAGGCTTAATGTTTTGGGCTAACTAAATAGTAGCCCATAAACATTAATGGGCTGTTGTTCTTCTGGTACGAGGAGGTAGAAAGAAAAAGAATGGTGAGCTTGGGCCATCACAGCGGAAATCAATATTTGAAACAATACTTTGGACATGTGGTCCAATATGAATTTTTTTATCACGTGGAAAGAAACTAAAATCGATTTCTTTTTTTTTTTTAATTTCTATTTAGAAAAAGAAGATTATTTTGACCCATATACAAGGATGTTACGCACAAATCAAAACACTTTTTCGAGAGCATAGATAATACTATTTTTAAACAAATGAGATATAGTTCAATTGACATCATTCTCCTCCGCTTAGAGGTCTCGAAAAAAATGATACTATTTTTAAACTGAATTTTGAAATTTGATTGAGCAAGAATATAGGCAAGCAATATTGAATGACGATTTCGACATTTTTTATTTTTCAAGAAAAAGAGAAGTATTCTTGAGGATTATTTAATTGAGAACATACATCATCTATCCGCATATTAAGATTATTCTAGATCCTTCAATCTTTCTTGATAGTCACTATGTACCCACAAAAAAAAAAAAAAATTCTTCTACATTAAGCTGAGTGGGGAAGAGTATTTGCAAGTTCCCGTATCGGCCTAAGATAAGCCAAAATAGTATCTAAGTTGATGACATAGTGATTATAGCCTCTCTCCTAACACGATGATCTCGAATTCAAATTGTGATATAAAAAAAAAAAAGAAAAAAATTAAGCCAAAATAGACTTTTGCTTGGTTAATGGACTCTCCCTTTCACACCCATTTGTTCAAAAAATGAAAATCAAACAATAAAGTGGATAAACTTTGTAATCAAAGTCAAACTAGTATTAGCCTAATCCAACAACAACGTGATCACAATTAGTCAAATGCTTTAAACAATTCAAATATTCCAGCCCAAAGTTTACCAAAAATTGGTGGCTTGTCCTTGTACTCTTCTTTCATTGCCTTCTCTTGAGCACCTAATCATCCATTGATATTGAAAAAATCTAATCATCCGTTTCATGTGAAAAGCTACCCTTTTGCTTTTAATTTTTATTTTGGAAAATAAAATACAATATTTTATTAATAAATTATTTGTTGCGAGAATATTAGATAATGAATTTTTGGGACTATAAGTGTGATGCAAATATAAGATTATTACAACTATAAAATAATTAAACTTATGAATTATACGATGAAGTTATTGAATAGAGTAATAGAGTATAAATTGAAACTTGACATAAATATATCTCAAAACCAATTTGAATTTATGTCAAAATAATCTACTACCGAAACAATTCACTTGTTAAGACAGTTGTTTAAGACATTTAGAATGCAGAAAAGAGATCTACATATGTTATTCATAGACCTAGAAAAAACATATGATATGATTTTTAGGAACGTATTGTGGTAGGTGTTGATAAAGAAAATGATTTCTTTGAAATATATTAATTTTGTTAGGAATATGTATGAAGGAGTTATGACCAATGTAAGAATTCGCAAAGGTCTGAACGATAACTTCCCTATTAACATTGAGTTCTATCAAAATTCGACATTAAGTTCCATACTATTTGCAATAGCAATAGATGAAATCATAAAAAATATTCAAAATTAAATACCATGGTGTATACTTTTCGTAAATGATATAGTATTGGTTGATAAAACTAGAGAGAGTATTAGTACTAAATTAGAGTTATGGAGAGTTATATTGGAGTCCAGAAGATTTAAATTGAGTAAATCCAAAACTGAGTATATGAGATACAAATTTAGTGACAACTATCAGAATAATGAGAAAACGATTAGATTAAAGGGAAAAGAAGTATCAATAAATGAATGATTTAGATATCTTGATTCTATCATTAAGAATTATGACAATATATATGAGAATGTGAATAATAGAATTCAAGCGGGTTTGATGAAGTAAAGAAAGGTATTCGAAATTTTCTGCAATCGCACAATACTATTACATTTAAAGGGGAAATTTCATAGAATCGCAATAAGACCTACACTATTATATGGTACTGAGTGTTAGGCAAATAAACAGCAACAAAAGTAAAAAATTGTTATCGTTGAAATGAGAATATTTAGGTAGATGTATTACAAAATTAGAAAAAATAAAATTAAAAATGATAAAATACGTAATAAGTTAGGAGTTATTTCAATTGTAAATAAAATGCGAGAGTATCATTTGAGATAGTTTGGGCATGTGTAATGAAAACCAAAGAACATACCTGTTAGGAAAATCAAAAACTTAAATATAGGAAATTTAATAAAATGTTATAAACTATTAAAAATTTAGATATAATTTATTCGTAAAGACATGATAATTATGTATTTAGTTGAGGAGATGGTTTTAGATAGGAATGAGTGGCGTAGAAAAATCTGTACAAATTAAATCAATTTTTTTTTCATATTTGTTTCTCATGTGATTGATCCCAAATTTTTGATATAGAAAGTTTAAATTGTTATTGTTGTTGTTACAAGTGTGATGCAAATATTTCACTATTTAATAAAATTTTATGATATTAAATTTTGAAAAGTAATACAAAACCCATTTGATAACAAATTGCAACTTCAACTTATGACAATTCCATGAAAGCATATGTTCATAATCAATACACAATTTCTTTCTTTATAATATGCTTTTGGTTTGACCAAGGATTTCTTCCAAGTTCCATGTCTTAGGGTTTGAAAGTCAGAATAAAATTAAAATAATCTTTTATTTTTCATGCATCGTTTTCCATTGGGCAATTCACAATTAGAAAGTATAAAGTGAAATATTTATTTGTGAAAAATTCCTTCAGTTGTAGACTATCGGAATTGCTCCCGTTTACTTCACCCTCAATAGTAAATCTGAAAGGAAATCCTATGGTGATTATGATTCCCATTAATTTTTTTTATAAATATTTATTTTTGATAATTATATTAAATCTAATTAAATTCGATTTGAATTGGATGAGATCCTTTCCAATATTGTGGTAAAAAATTTTGTCTGAAAATTAACTTATTTAAATTATAAATAATTTAATAAATAATTGAAATTAGGTTTAAACAAAACTTTTGGATCAACATTCTTTTTTTTTCTTGTTTTTTTGGGGGGGGGGGTGTTTGATTTTGTTGGGTTCTAATTGAATTGAGTGGAACTATTCATGAGGAAACAATGAAGCACGCCAATATCATTTTCTTTTTCTCTTTTCTAGCCCGAAATTTTTGAACATTTCATGTCAAACTCCTTCACGTTGGTAAAACAATCCATATCTAATAAACAACTTCCTCCTATTGTTGACCAACTAGGAACTAGGAAAACATTGTTGACCTTGCTTTCATAACCAGTTATACATTTTTTTTTTCTTCCTCCTATTTTTGAACTATGACTTCTGACCAATTTTTACAAGAGACAGAGGGAAAAGAAATAGAGAAATGAAAAAAATATTATTCACCCTCTTCTCATAATTAGTTATAATTTTATTTTCTTATGAAAAAGGATGGTGAAGACGAGTATCTACACCGGTCGTAGAATATCAAAATTGAATCATAATACTATTCTTTAAGTCAGTCTATCACCACCAACTCACCAAAATATAAAAGAGTCACAAAACTCTTAATAATTCAAACTTTATAGAAATATTTTGTAAGAGTTGGGGGAGAGGGATGTGACCACTAAGTTATTCTTTTGGAAATATATAAATTTAAATTTTCAAAATTATGAAATATATATTAGATCCACTCGAAATATCATTTTACAAGTGATAAATAATTAAAACTTGGAGATAATTTTTTATCATTCCCGCAACAATTAAGACGAAGTTGTCACATATGCAATTATATCACTCGTAACGACTATCGTAATTGGTCAATCTTTTTTTAAGTGGATAATTTGTCACAAATCAATATCTGAATTTCATTCAACCAATCTGGTTCAAGCATTGAGAGCCCTCTGTGAAGGGATTGACTCTCCAAAATTCTATTTTTTCATTTTGATGACTTGAACCCAAAATTTATAGTTAAGAGAATACAATATCTCATTATTACACCCATAAAAGCTTGGTGTAATTGGTCACCTTTGACTAAACTTTTCTTAGACATGCTCAAGGAAAAGGAAGAATTGACATTTTCCTAGCAGCCACTTGGAGTGCATCTAGTGCTAGGTCTATTATATTTATGCAGATGCTCAAATTGATGTTTATATCTCATTTGCCTTTAAAGCATATAACCTAGACCAGAGACAAACAAGCTATTGGAGGTCTGATATTCTCCTTCCCCTTGATCAACCTATTACTAGAGACATGAAAGTGACCAAACAACTACCAAATACATGCTTTAGGATCCTATTTTCCAACCCTTGACTAGCAAACTTTAGACAACATTAAAAGGCAAATTTGGCAAGTGGGAGATACACAAAATTGATGCTATAATTCGCATACTAGATGTGACTTTCTACTTGTATGACACATGCATTACAATTAATAAATAAAAAAAAAAGACAAAAACAAAGTATGATGTAATAATCTTATTGTAGCATAAAATTTTTCAAACCAGCACAGATTATCGAGTATTCAAATTCATTAATTTTCTAAATAATTAAGGCAAACCCGAGTTTACCAATACAAACGAGTCTAAATCTATACTTAACCTTAATTCATTTTAAAACCGAATTAACATTGCATTTGGGTTTGATTTATTTAACTAAATGAATAAGCTAAATCAAATTCTTATTAAACAAGCCAATTGTAGTTGTATTCTTTTTTTTACAATAATAAAATTAATAGATACATGTAATAACTCTTAAACTATTCATACTAGACAATAATTATCTTTAGACTCACCAAGAAGAGATTTGATCCCTAATCACTTATAACCAAAGTTGGAGAATCAACAAACATTAACTCTCATAATTTCCTATAAATTTTCTCTTCGTACTTGGTCATGAACATATAGTTATACAAATAAACATGGTACATATGTATGTGTGAGCATATATATATATAAACCAAAAATTGTATGGTTAGTGAATTTATAACTCAACAAATTGATATAATGGTGGTAGCGTATCACAGTATGCATGGTGACCCACATCAAGTTATGCATTTTGATGGTGACAAATGGCATGACATCCATATATATTATATTAAGGGATTCTTTGTCTAATATAAATATTGGCGTCCATGTGTCTCCTTTTCCTTTCCTTCAGACCTCAATGTTTAGTTGTAGCTTTATATTTAATCTTCTTGGAGTAGCTGGCGAGCCTCATTTTGCTAGATTAACCTAACACTTTTTCCATTGTTGCATGTAATAATTTGCACATGAGAGTGAGAAAGAGAGAGAGAGAGAGAGAGAGATCCAACCAACCGAGCTTCATCTTTGTAGATTTGGGTTCTCGAGGGGAATCTAAAGTGAAGTTGAAAGTCTGGGGCCACGTGGAGGTGGGGTCTATAGACAAAGCATATTAATGAATTAGTATCCAACATGCTTGTCCAAGGGAACAGTTTTTTTATCACATCCTCCTCCCAGACTCTATAATCAGAAGATTTAAAGCTCATTATAAAAAAAAAAAAAAGAAATTAATATCCAACACACTTGCCTTCTACCTCTCCTAAGCCAATGAGAGTGCAATTATTAGCAAAATGAATATAAACCCGATGTATATAAGAGAATAGTCTAATGATAATAATTCTATTCCTTTGATTTTTTAATTTGAGATTCAATTCATATTATAATAAAAAAATAATAAATCACGCCCCCACCCACACTGAATCACTATCATTCGCTCTCTTCTTAGGATGGAAAGTACACATATAGTCTAGGGAATTATAGCTAATATTTGGACTAATTGCAACTACCATTATTTTTAATAAGTTATGTAAGATTAATTTTCTTTTTAATTCCAAGGCCCACAAAATTTTATACCGATACTAAACTATATTGACCCAAACTACTTTGACCACAGCTGCTTCATTAGGTCTTTTTTTCGTGGAAATATATTTTATATTTCACTCGAATTTGTTAATTGCTCTTAATAAATGGTCATACAATAGTGATGAATGGTTCACCTCAAATTTCTTCATTTCAATAGTTAATTTTTAAAATAATAATCAATTATTAAATATGATATTAGAATCGGATTCAACTCAATTTTATGATATGTTTTTACGATATGTAAAATTTTAATTATGATAAAATTAAATAATTAAACTAATAGTTTATATCTCAATTATCGTTTTTTATTTTTTTTTATAAAAATCTCGACTTTAATGCTTCCTATATAATTAAAATATATATATATCAAACGATTGAGATCCCTAATACTCGGAGACATTATAAGTCGAACTTTTTAACCACCTTCTCCTATGGTCCCTTGGCCTGAAGGGCAGTGACGCCACAAGTTTTGGGATATCAAAGTGGTGATAAAATGTAAACCTAATTTTGAAGGCTGGTGTAAGAGAAGAGAATGATGGTCATTCATTAGTCTTGTCATTGTCACTTTGGAAGTCGTTGTTCACACACTTGCATTGCATCATGCACAAATCATTTCAAAATGACCACTCGACCAAACTGTGACATATTATTATAACTCTTATTTTATTAAATAATTATCTATTTTAAAATTTCAAAATTATAAAAAATATTATTAATTATTTTATATCTTAATAACACTTGAAAAAAATTTATTTTATTAATATAAAATTTCAAAATTTTAGATTTTAAAATACTACCAAATTATTGTAATTAATTGATAGGACGTGACCCAAAAGTGTAAATCAATCTCAAAAAAACCTATGAAAGGTGCTCACGGACATGTATCTGACAATCGTCACAATAATCTACCGAAAGACCTTAGTCGTCCGAATCAATCTACCAAATGATCTCAGTCGTCCGGACCTCCCGAACGACAATGCCTCAGTCGTAACGATATCCAATCCGGAGGAAAACCCCCTGGGGGCGCCGGGGGGGGCCCCGCCCCCCCCAAAAAAAAAAACAACACCCACCCCACCCCCCCCCCTCCCCTCCCCCCCCCCCCCCCCCCCCCACCCCCACAAAACCCCCCCCCCAACAATTTTAAAAATATATAAACCTTCTTTTTTTTCCCCCTTTTTTTTCCCCAAATCCCCAAATTTTTTATAAAAAAAAAACCCCTCTTTAAAATGGTAGTTCCATCGATAAATAGGGATCGTAATCAATTCATAGAATTAACTCTCGAGATTTCTGGATCAATTCGATGAAGAATGTATGGTTAAAGTCCCCCGGCGGCGCACGTCTCTCAGATATATAAATCATCCCTAAAGGTCTTAGAACTAGGGACGCTCTCTAGGTCTAACACTCTGGGCACACTGGTCACAGGGAACAACCTTCCCTCAACTCTCAGTCTGTTTCTTTTAATTGAAAACCGCTCTTTACTGACTTGAGCGTCGGAGCCTCCCCGCCAGAACACCCTCTGGCGGTTTTTGCAGGTGCATCCACCCATTGACGGCTACTGTTCGTGTTAAGAAGGAGCTGGTATATGTGGAGTCATAACCCCATTCCAACAGATTGACACCGTCCGTGGGAACAGACTAGAGAAGTTTCGATCATTTCGATAATCATACCTCCAAGGACTAAAGCGTCTTCGAGAGCCACCCCTACTGTAGGAGGGCACATCCCTATGCTCGCCAAACCTATCGTTTCCTCGGTAACGAATCCTCCAATTCGCGATCATGTGTTTTCTCCCCGACCGTCCCGTTCGGAGTTAATTCCGCAACATGCAACCCAGGAATGACAAGTCATAGTCTCGGGACCAAAACAGGCAGACCAATCTCAAATAAAAAGATTAGTGTCAGAATCCAAAGAATAAGTAAACAGTTGGAAAGACTCAATCGAGCTCTCGAGCCAGACAACCACTCATCCGCTGCAGAATCCTAATACAAGCAGCCACCCAGACGAGAATTCTCGGAACCATCGACGGTCTCCCAATATGACCCCCAAGATCTGAAAAGATAGATTGAACAGTTCATGACCGCCGAACTTAAAAGAGTGGGCATGAAGAATAAAGATGATCTTCTGCACTCTCTAAGCGAATCGTCATTCAATGCAAAGATTTTGTCAGAACCAATGCCAAGGGATGTCCTTCTACCTCCCATGGAGCAGTATGATGGGACAAGTGACCCCCGCGATCATGCTGCTCATTTCATAACAGTCATGGTCTCCAGGGACCTCTCGGATGCCACGATGTGCAAACACTTCCCCACCACTCTTAAGAATAATGCTTTGGCTTGGTTTAATTCTCTCTCACCGTTCAGTATCAAAAGTTTCGCACAACTTCGATAATAATTTGAGACTCACTTTGTAATCAGTCGAGGAGCTAAACAAAAATCCACATCCCTCCTATCATTGCGACAATGGAGGGAGGAGCCTCTCACAGACTTCATGGAGAGATTTAAAACAGAAATGTTAAAAGTCTCTGCTTTGGACCACAATATCGCTTTGGCTGTCCTCCTAACGAGTTTGCGTTCTTCCGATATGAAGGTCTCTATCACAAAGAGGCCTCTGGCAACCATCCAAGAGTTTTACTCTCGAGCGGAGAAATATATTACCCCGGAAGAAGCAGAGGCGTTCGATCGACAAAGCAACCGCCTTAGCAGAAAAGAACACAGCCGATCACCCCGTCGACTCTCTCCTATGAGAGGCAAGCCAAGAGTTCCGCCTTCACAAAGGTTCAACGTCTATATTCCGCTGATCAAGACCCCAAGTCGGGTTTTGTATTAAATAAAGAACAAATCATATGTCAAATGGCCCCCTCGACTAACAGAAAAAGATCCTAAAAAAGACAAGTCTAAATACTGTCATTTCCATCGAGATTACGGTCATACGATTAATGAGTGCAAAAGACTCAATGATGAACTGGAATTCTTGGTTCGTAACGGAAATTACAGAAGTTCATCAGTACGGAAGAAAGAAATTTTCCTTCCCCTGACAAGCGCAATGCACTGCGGAAAATGAGCCACTTCATAGGCCTGATCTCAGAATGTCACGAGAAGAACTAGGAGGAGTGATCCTCCAAGTCCACAGCAAAGACGGTTGGAATGAGCCGTACATTCCGACTAGTATTTGTCTGGCCTATGAGCCGAACTTCCCAGCACTTTTTCCTTGGTAAAAGATTCAATTGTTTTCTACTACTTGTCGACTAAACGCGTCCTGAGATTTCTAATGTCCAACGAAGAAAGCATTCCCCGTTGGGCCTCAGTCGCCCAGACCTTCCGAAACAATATGTCATTAAGTTGGGATGAAACTCTCCGAACAGGCGGATACGGTCCTAACTCCTAAGGTTTTTAACCAGTCGAAGGGCCTTAGTCGCCAAGACTTTCTAAACGAATGTGTCATTAAGTTGGGATGAAACTCCCCGAATGGGTGGACACGGTCCTGACTCCTAAAGTTTTTAACCAGTCAAAGGGTCTCAGTCAACAAAACCTTCCGAACGAATGTGTCATTAAGTTGGGATGAAACTCACCGAACGAGCGGACACGGCCCTGACTCCTAAGGTTTTTAACCAGTCGAATGGTTTCAGTCATCCAGATTTTCCGAATGAATGTGTCATTAAGTTGGAATGAAACTCCCTGAATGGGCAGACACGGCCCTGACTCCTAAGGTTTTTAACCAATCGTAGGGCCTTAGTCGTCCGGGCCTCCTGAATGAATATATCGTTAAGTTGGGATGAAACTCTCCGAACGGGCAGACACGGCCCTAACTTCTAAGGTTTTTTAATGAATTGAAGGGTCTCAATTGCTCGGGTCTTCCGAACGAATGTGTCATTAAGTTGGGATGAAACTCCCCGAACGAGTGAACACGAGCCTCCTAAGGTTTTTAACCAATTGTAGGGTCTCAGTCGCCCGGCCCTCCCGAATGAATGTGTCATTAAGTTAAGATGAAACTCTCCGAATGGGTGGACACGGCCCTAACTCTTAAGATTTTTAGCCAATCGTAGAGTCTCAGTTCTCGAGCCTCCTGAATGAATGTGTCGAAACTCTCCAAACGGGCGAATATGGCCCAAATTCCTAAAGTCTCTAATCGATCAGTAGGTCTTAATTGCCCAGATCTCCAGAACAAGTGCATCACAAAAGTTGGAATAAAATTCCCCAGATAGGCAAACACGACCGTGGAAGTCCCCCACTGAACACCAGATCCCGATTAGTCAGGTACACCATCGAAGAATAAAATTCTAATTAGAGCAGTGGATGAAATTCTCGAGGGTTCTTTACTAAAAAATCATTACACACCAATGAGTTAAGGAACAAAACATTCCCTCAGAAGACACAAAAGTACAAGAAATCAAAGGAAGCACTGGAAGCAACTTAGGCAGAATCTAAACCCGTTGACTCCTCAATAGGAGGAAGAGCTTCGTATTGCCTGACTTCCCGGAGAATTTCCTCGGCACACTTCAAACGTTTGAGCAGCCTACGCTGAGAAAGTTAGAAATTGACAGTATTTTTGGTAATGAAAACCTTAGGATCGGCTATTTCTCGTTCGGCACTCCGAAGAGACTCCTCCCGAATGCTAGCTAATGTCTCAGCGACTATTAACCGCGCCCCTCGAATACACGCCTCTATGTCCAATTCTTTGTAACAAGCTTGAGCCAAAGTAAGGTCTTCATGAAGACACTTGATCTGCTTATCTTTTTCTTCTCTGATGGTCTTCCCCTGATTCTCCAAAGCATCCCTTAGCACCAGCACTCCACCCATATGAGAAAACTGCTCATCACGCTCTGCTATCAATTTCCTTTGAAGCTCAATCAAGGCCGAGGCTTTAAAAGAGGTGAGTTTATTAGAGTCGCTAGGTAACAAGAACTCAATGTAATTCGAATGAAAGAGATACTTACCGTAAGACAGAGAGAATGGATGGTCTTGTCAATATGATCTGGAGGCATCGATCGAAGAGCAAGTTACGGAGGGAACTCGAACCACTCTACCAGTCGTAGCGCCACTTGAAGATCGATAAAATTAAATTGACAACTCCCCACACTGATCGCGACTGACCCCTCCTCAAAATCCTACTCCTCTACCATGTGAGTGACTCAATTCAAATGGGCAGTGGGGTACTACACTCATCTGGTATATCTTGCAGGAGATACCCAGACTCCTGAGGAGACCGTCCCGATGTTCCCTTTGAAGTAGGGGGAGAAACATGTGTTGCCAGGACCTCTTCTTACTACTGAGAGGCTGGGTACTGAGCACTTCCAGTTGTCTTTAAGGGGCCCTCCTTCGGAGTACCTTTCTCCCCAACTCTGATGGACGAACCAAGAATCACCGGACTATTGACTGGCAAATGCTCTTCTGTCTTGGAATGCACCTAAAACAGTTCATATCCTCTAGTTTTCATCGACCCTCCTTCTTCCACAGGAAGACTAGACGGTCTAGCTTTCGACCTTTTCTGACGAGACTCGACAAAAAGGTCACCCGCACTCCTCTTCGCGTTTGGCCGCATTTCCCGATCGGTAGAAATCTCCTTAAGAAGATGAGAATCTACGACCGATATAGAATCCACCCACGATACTCCCTGTCGCGCCAACAAAAGGAGCCTAGTGACTCGTCTCGACTCACCCATAAGCAAGCCAGACAATATCAACATTTCGTCTTCTACCAAACCATCTATCCACAAGCTCCTACGGTGGACCACACAATAACGGACCACAGCACGCAAAAAACAGGAGTGGCGAAGAAGAGGTGGGATTTTCTCATTCAAAAAAAGCACCTGGTTGGCGTCTGAAAATACAGGGAAGAAATCTCTATACAGAAATCTGATGAAGAAAAACTTTCGTATCCAGTGTTTATCCTGAAACTCACTATAGAAAAATTTTCAGCGAGACTCCCGACGGGTCTGAAATTTATACCAACCGTGAGTAGATCCTTTGGAGCTACATCGCCATAAGGAAAATAGAGCCCTAAAATCTCCAGGTCAAAACGAATACGGAAAAACCCTAACAGGAAAATTAGGGTAATCACAAATCTCCAAATACTTGGGATAAGCAATGAGAGGTGAATGTTCTAATATCTCAAAACCTCCGTTAGTGGATTCGTATATGGAATCTTCAAGCCGTATTTTATACACTGTTTGTACATCAGGACACAACTCTCGGGGGCAAGAGTCACTCTATCCCCTTTGCCGGGCAATACGAATTTGAAGTCGCTTCCTAGCGACATTTCCTTTTGAACTTCTATCAGATCTTCTTCGGTCATAGTACTCTGAATGTTGTCTATATTACGCGATGAGGAGACGTCTGTCGACATTTTTGTTGGAAGAGAAAGCTTTTCGAAGAAAGGGGGAAAGTGATATTTTCTAAGGAACGTAGACTCTTACGAGACGTGTGGGAGACAGTTCGTGAAGATTGAAACAACGAAAGTCAAATTAAAAAGGGACATTCCTTTTTCAAGGATTGTTACTCATTATGCTTTTTCATCCAAAAAAACCATGAGTCGGAGGCAAATGATGAGACGTGGTCCAAAAGCCCAAACCAAAAGAGTCAATTCTTAAAAAAAAACCCACGAAGGGTGCTCACGGACCTGTGTCTAACAATCGTTATAATAATTTACCGAAGGACCTCAGTCGTCAAGGATCAATCTACCGAAGGGTCTCAGTAGTCCGCATCCTCTGAATGATACTCACCGAGTGAAAGCAGTCGCCTCGATCAGGCAAACAAATAACAGCATACTAATCGGACGAGTCCCAATTGACCCTATATCGGTCAAGCGACCAAATGACAGGTAACACATCTAACGATTCTAAAAGAAAATCAGAACTTCCTTAACTTCAGTATCATATTTCATAACGGAATATCCTGAATCTTTCAAGTAAGAAAAGTACCCCCTCTTTAAAATGGTAGTTCCACCGATAAATGATGATCGTAATCAATTCATAGAATTAACTCCCGAGATTTTTGGATCAGTTTGATAAGCAAGGTAGGGTTGAAGTTCTCCGGTGGCGCACGTCTCTTAGAGATATAAATCATCCCAAAATGTCTCAAAACCAGGGACACTCTCTAGGGCTAACACTTTGGGCATACTGGTCATAGGGAACAACATTCCCTCAACTCTTAGTCTGTTTCTTTCAATCGAAAACCGCTATTTACTGACTTGAATGTCGGAGTCTTACCGCCGGAGCATCTTTCAGTGGTTTTTGCATGTACATCCACCCATTAACGGTTACTATTCAGGTCAAGAAGAAACTGGTATCTGTAAAATCATAACCCCTCTTCAACATTAGTAATTAGGTTTTTCAAATTTTGGGTGCACTATGCCCTCAGGGCCTTCAAAAGTTCCGGCCACGACAGCAAGGTAAACCTCCATTAAATAATAAAAAAAAGTAAAAAAAAAAAATCTCTACATTTAAACTTCATGAAAGTATTTGCTCTTTGAAAAACATTCTCCAACAAACACAATAAAGAACATAAAAATTTGGAGAAAACTATGAACTAGGTGGACCATGATTAATGATTCTTAACTTAACTATGTAACGGACGCGTAAAGGTACAGATGTTCTTGTGTTTTTTTCAAAAACAAGTCGTGCCACCCCAATGAGAAATTCAATCAAGACAAAAAGGCCTATCGAAAGAGATTGAATAGCATATTTTTATATACTTTGAGGACTTAGAATTTTATGTATTCTTTTTTTCTTATTATTAGTTGAACAACGTTATGAGACTTAGATCACAAACCCCACTTGACAAAAATAAAATTTGATGATCAATGTTTAGTTAATCAATTGATCTTTAATTTCTCCTAAATAAAATTTTATATTTAAATCTTATATATAGAGAAACATATATTAGAAAAGCTTTATCCCTTAAAACTTCATTTTGATTCGAATCGATTTTAGTTGATCTCAACATGATTATAAAATACCGATAGTTATTTAAAAAAAAATCAATAGACCAAATGAGAAGCTTTTTTTCCCATTTTTACTCTTCTTCTTGGCTAAATTCCACAAAAAACAATAATAATAAAAAATAAAAAACCGTGTAATACATAGTAGGGTGAAATTTCGAGATATCTTACCATGTGAAAGGTTGGATCTGTGGATCTCTGTATTAATCTTAGTGGGTTGAGATGAGGCAGCTAGGGGTATGGTCTCCTTCATCAAAATAGCAAGAGGTAGTTTTTGGTGTCATTTTTTATTTATTTATTTTTTTCTATTTACGTCTCTTCATTGTGTTTTTCCTCTTTTGCATTAAAGCCCAAAGTGAGTTGACTTGGTAACTTGTAAAAGTGGTAAACTTAAGTTGTTGACCCACCTCTTGAGAGGAAGAAAATGTTTAGTATTTTGAATCACTAGTTTAGATATTTTTAATATTTTAATATTTTTTTTCAACTCAAAACAAAAAGTCAAATTTTCAAATATAACTCAAATTTGGATTGAACTAAAATTTCCAAATTCCCAAAAGTTTTAAAATTTTTATATATTATTTTTTTTTATTCTCGTGTCTTAATTTTAGATATGGGTATTAATTTATGAAAAAAGTTTATAAAACAAAAATAAAAGGAGATAATAGTTAATTGGGTGAATATTTAAAGTGGATCCTAAATATTAAAATAAAATAAATGCTTTGGCAGGTGATTAGTTAAGAGATCAGATGATCCATAATTAGTATATTCTCATTCACAGATACCCATCTCTTCATTCCATATCATGCCAAGCCAATTTCTAGGGCTGTTCATTTCCCCCAACCCCCCCCCCCCACCAATTGGAAATTTATTAGAATTTCAACCCCTAATACAAAAAATTATTAGCATCAACATTTAGTAAGTTTCAGGCTAGTTCTTTCCCTGTCCACCCTGGCAAAAGGCCAACAAAAGTCTTCTTGGTAGGCCAAAGTTCAAAAGCGCTCTCTATCAAATAACCTTGTAATTAGTGGACAATAAGACCACCATGAAGTTCAAAGTCTTTTTTTTTTTTTTTTAATTATAGAAAGGCTCAAATTCCAGATTTTAAGAGAACGGAGAATTGTACTGATTAAGTTTTCACAAAAGTTTTTGGACAAATTAGTGATGAAAAATCTATCGGAAATAATTCTGTCGCTAATATTAGTAATGAAATTATTTCCATCGATAATCTGTTGCTGAAACGTGAGCAAAAATCCCACGAAAATTTTCGAACATATTAGCAACGAAAAAATCCGTTGGAAATAATTCCGTTGCTAATCCGTCATTAATCTTAGCGACGGATTTATTTCTATCGGTAATCCATTGTTAAAACAAGTATGAAAAATCCAACAAAAATTTTCAGACAAATTAGTAACATATGTAGTGACAAAAAAATCCGTCGAAAAAAATTCCGTCGCTAATTTTAGGAATGGAATTATTTCTGTCCGTAATCCGTCGCTAAAACTTGAAAAAAAAAATTATATGTTTATTAAATTAGGGTATTGAATTTTTATTAAATATAATTTTGTGTTTTTATTAAATATTATTTTGTATTTTGTATTTTTATTAAATTAGGGTATTTTTTATTAAAAATAATTTTATATTTTTATTAAATATAATTTTGTGTTTTTATTAAATATAATTTGGTATATTTTATTAAATTAGGGTTTTTTTTATTAAATATTTTTTATTAAATTAGGGTTTTTTTATGAAATATAAATATGTATTTTATTAAATATAATTTCGTATTTTTATTAAATATAATTTTGTATTTTTATTAAATATAATTTTGTATTTTTATTAAATATAATTTGGTATTTTTATTAAATTAGATTATTGTATTTTTATTAAATATAATTTTGTAATTTTATTAAATTAGGATATTGTTTTTTTATTAAATATAATTTTGTATTTTTATTAAATATAATTTTGTATTTGTTTATTAAATTAGGGTTTTGTTTTTTTATTAAATATTTTTTATTAAATTAGGATTTTTTTATTAAATATAAATTTGTATTTTTATTAAATATAATTTTGTATTTTTATTAAATTATAGTTTTTTAATTAAATATAATTTTGTGTTTTTATTAAATTAGGGTATTGTATTTTTATCAATATAATTTTATATTTTTATTAAATATAATTTTATATTTTGTATTTTTATTAAATTATGGTATTTTTTTATTAAATAAAATTTTGTATTTTTATTGAATATAATTTTACATTTTTATTAAATTAGAATATTGTGTTTTAAATGTTGAGAGTGAGATAAAAAGTAAAAAAATAAAAAATAATAATAATAACATATAAATTATTGTGGTATAATGGTTGAGATAATTTAAAATATGCTTTAAACCCTAGATTCGAACCCAAGTGAGAGTATTTTTTCAACAAAAAAACCAAGGGCGCAAGCGTGGGCGGCGATTTGTGTGCGGGCGTGGACAACGGCTTGTGCGCATGCGCGGGCGAGCATGGGTAGTGGCTTGTGCGCGTGCGCGGGCGAGCGTGAGCAGCTGTGTCTGCACGGGTGAGCGTAGACAAGGGCGTGCAAGCGTGTACGCCCTCGTTTGAGCGTACAACTTTCAGTAATGGATTAGTGACGAAAATTTTCCATCAGTAATTTGGAATAATTTGAAAAGTGTTAAATTAAATTACCGACAAAAATTTTTAGCAACGGAAATTTGTCGCTGGAATTCGTGTGACATTTTCAAATTACCGATAGATTAGCGACGAAAATTTTTAGTTGCTAATCCGTTGCTAAACTTTCTGATAAAAATATTTCCGTTGCTAAATTTAGTGAAAATACTTTTAGCGACGGAATTTTTGTTGCTAAAAACTTCAGCGATGGAATATTTACTATTAACGATGGATATTTTCGTCGCTGAAACTCATTTTTCTAATAGTGATGTCACGTTTGGGTCAAATTTAGATTATGAAGTTAAAAGACTTAATCTCCTACTTTGCTCAATAATGATAATTGAGAAGAGCAAGGCTTCAACATTTTGTGATGTTTGACTTGTATGATTGATTTCATATAGTATAGATTATGTAAGTTACTTGAACTTTAACAATTTTGATTTAGAAAAAATTGAATTAGAGTTGAATTCTAACTTCCAATAATATAAAAAATCAATTTAAATAATGAAGAATTTCGCTCGACTTGACCTATTTCTTATCTTTGTTGAAAAATAGGCCATACTTGTATGTTTATTAATCACATAAAGGAATTGAATAATTTCGGTCATACCAAATGATTCGAAGACCAAATAAACCATATCTTTATAGTCTACGGTTCTTAATTTTTTTTTATTTGATTTGAAAGATATTTTAACTAATTATAAATTTACTCAAATTTAAAAATTTTTATTTTCTGTTGATACAATTTTTGATCGTTTGATTTTTGACTCATTTGATTTATATTGTATTATTGTGAGACTGGGAGGTCTTTTTCTCCCATAGTTTTCACTGGGTGATAAGTTTCGGATATTGGTGGGTGGCTCTCAACATTTTCAAAGATAATAAGAATTGAATTTCTTGGTATACATTTAGGGTTCTATCATATTATTTTTTTAAATTGGGATGTCCTCAATTTGAAATTATTATTATCCCCATCAAAAAAAGAAAAATTTATAATAAGTTACTGGCAAGGGTGCTGATGCCCACTACCAATTGCATTGATGGGCCATTGTTAAGGGTTTAAGGTATTAGGTAAGTGCACAAATATATTTTTAGGGCACCATGAGAGTCACTATTAATGGAATTAAAAATCTGTATTAATGTCTGGGGCCCAGAAATTAAACCAAATTTTAAAATAATAATGACATTATTTTATTCGAAAAGCCCAGCCATTACCAAATCCTGTCTCTTATTTTAATTGTTATTGTCCTGGCCCTATTAATTGTCATTTCAATGAATTAAAATCCAAGGTTGATGGAAATCACCCATTTCCAATTCTGAAAATGATTTTAATTGATATTCCTTCCGATTTTTTCCTAGTATTTCCTCAATGGATTTCTACAAAAATAATAATAATTTTAAATTTCGAATTCCTTGTAAATTAATTACTAATTTGGATGAAATATAAGATTCAAAGGGTATTTAACGTCATATAGAATAGATTCGGAGTCCAGTCTCATACTGTATGCACAAAAAAAAACATCATATGGGTTTAAATATTAAAATTGTATTTTTTTTGAACTTGTACAATATTTTTTTTATTACAACAGTAATCGAATTTCGAATCATGAATTCTGGGAAGAGAGCTGTTACTATCAATGTTTTGAAAATCGGACCGGAATACAAACCGGTCACGTCAATGGTCAATGGGTCAAACCAATCGGATCGGACGACAAACTCAAGGGTGACGTCATAATGATATCATAAATAAATTTAAATTATAATATATTAATAATTCAAAAAATTTATATATTTAATTACAAAATATTATCAAATTATATTCAAAATTTATAATATTAATAAAATAAAATTTATTTATCTAAATATCTTACACAATTTCATATGAAATATTATTTAATTATATTACAACTTAATTTAAATAATAGGTTGAATATGTCAAAATCTAATTTAAACAATAAGAAAAAGTCTACAGAGAAAGAAAAGGAAAAAGAATAACCAAGGTGAAAAATAATTAAAAAAACAAAGAAAGAAAATTAAAAGATGAGAGTGAGATAGAAAGAAAATGAGAAAAAAAAATCACTTCATAGCATTGCTATCCGGTGGCTTTCACAACTCAAAAAATATTCAATGCATTCCTAATTCTCAGGTTGGTATCAGCACAGTAGTATTTTTTTGCACCAATTAAAAAACCCGGGTTGGACCGGGTCAATTCCCAGTCCGACCGCCCAGTCCGAACCGATTTTATTAAAATCCGGTTTTGCTATGAAACCCAGACTGGCCACTGGTCCGGTTCCCAATCGAACCGACCAGTCCGATCCGGATTTGAAAATACTGATTACTACTGGACTGTCCCATTAGAAATGAACCCGTATAATATAACACTACCAAAACATTTGATTTTTTTTTCAAAAAATAATTTACCAATAATACTATTGAATAAACATGGAATACGAATATTTGTGTTTATCCATCCAACAACTAAGGAAAAATATTTGCATGACCAATATAATTACAAGAGATTAATCTAATACAATAAATTTCATATAGAATTATGAGATTGATAAAAAATTAATTTCATGTGTGTAGTTTTTGGAGAAATTTTAAATTATAGATATTTCATAGAACTTAATGTAATTCAATTTAATTAAAATTATATGACCATTAAATCTTGGTTAGTCGAATTAGAGTTTCATTGTATGAGTATTAGATGAATCAAATATAGAAAAATCCACTATCATCAATAATAATTCTTTGGTCAATAAATTTAAGGAGATTGAAAAGATTTGACCATATGAAAAATTAAAAACAGATGAAATTGACTTTTTAGAGTTTGTATTGATTGATTCAAATATTTTAATATTTTCTTGAATTTTTTAATATATTTATAATTGTGATTTGATTTGTCTAATTTAGATAGGATAGTATATAATTAATAGTACAAAATATTCTCATGAAAACGATATTTGTTCGCATAATACTTAACACTCGATTAAGGTATGTTTACTCAAAATCGTGATATCAAAATTGCGTATGAATATGCTATTCATTTTGATGAAACTAAACCTAATCACGGATATTAATTTTTGTAACCACATTCTGCTTTCAAATGGTCTTCTGTCCCAAAGTGCTCGCTTTAGAATCATGGAATAATACCACAGATGTAAGTTTGAAGTCCGCCTACATCAATGTTGGCAGGATTATGGCTAGGAGGAGAGGAACTCCTATTGTGTGGCTCAATCACCTTTTTAACCCAAAAAATATATGTGGGTTGCAAAGTCAATGCATCTTTATCTTGTCTATTTGCTGAATCTCCAATGGAAGACTTGCAAAAATCTCCCTCCTTAACACACTATGCCCAAGTTTTGATTGCTGATTAACTTATTTTACTGTATGAACAGATCTGCCTTCTAGCAAGGTGCTCCAAAGCACCAAATGCATTATATTATTCAGTAATATGGACAGAAACCTGTAGGTGCAAGAATGAAAAATAATTTTCTAAGATTACGATTAAGTGTAATAGGCTTAAAAACAGGGAAGAGCGTAGGTGAGAAGGGCACTCTTATTTAGTAATCATAGATGAAATTCCATACTTCTCCCTTGCTTTACTGTTGCTCTTTCTAAATTTTGAGAAAAAGAGAAAAAGAATTTGGGAGAACTAATCTCAAAAATGAATCTCACAGTATTCGAACTAGATTAATAGAATAAAATCAGAATATCGGTCAGTAAAAAAATAAATAAATAAATAAATGTGGGGTTATACATAAGCCAGGTATGTTTGGGCTGAAATTAGGACTTTGCGGGGTTTTGCAACCTGAATTTAGATCCTGTAGCTGTTCCTTGGGAAATCACATTGTTTTGCTTGGAGGCCATTAGCCCACTTTAACCTGAATCACCGGAGACCCAAAGCTTCGATCCTTGCCTGTAGCACACAACTTTGATCCATGCCCTTTCTTGCATAATTTTTCCACCTCTCTCTCTCTCTCTCTCTCTTTGGGCCCTAGACTATGTCTACCACCCGGTTTTTGGAGTTTTGCTCCGATTATTTCAAGTCGAACCCTGAAGTCCCTCATAGGATAGAACTCTCCTTAATATGATTTGCTCCATCTAAGATTGAACTCGAGTTCTCTAGATGAGATTTAGTAACTTATCCACTAGACTGTGTTGGGTTCTCTCTCTTATTACGGATTGGTTCATTTAACACATGGTTGCTCTTACAGCTATAGTTGAATTAGATATTCTGGATAATCATTCACACAGAAACTTTAGACGTTAAATATTATAATATTTGTTTTCTCTTATTATAATTGTTGATTAAACTTTAATTTTCAGTGAATTAGCAAAAAGAAAAAAAATTCATGGTGTGTTTAATTATGGAAAGAATGATATTTTTTGAAAAACGTTTTTTAAGAAAATAAATTTATGTTTAAATACTCCACTTTTAATTTTTTAAAAAATAAAAAATAAAAAATAAGATTTTTCAGAGAAATAAAAAACTATTTTCTATTATAAATAAAAATCATATTTTTCAAAATTTAACAATTTTGATAGAAAAAATTAGAGATATAAGAATATATATTTTTTAAACATAATTTTTAATTTTTCTACTGTTTTTTTTTGGAGAAAAAGAAATATAAAAAAATAAAAAACGTGAGTTTTGAAAAAACTGCAAAAAAACATACGATTTTAATTTTACAAAATTGTATTATTTGATCCAAGTAGGGTAATTTAGAATCTTAAGGGGAATTATTTTCTATCCTTTAAATAAAGTGGTATTCACTTTTTGAGTCTAATGTGTTTAATTAAATCACTGTTGATTATTTTCTATAAATTTAACCCCTAGTATTTTTTTAGATAAATAACCAAAGAAGTTGATTGACCCGACCCGACTGTTTGCCAAAGAAACCATTAGAACTTTAATTTATACAAATGCTAAATAACTAATTTTATAAAATATAAAAAATTATAAAATACATTAATTAGTAATAGGATTAAATTTGCTGGCACAATAACCATATAATGCATTTTCAAATTCTTTTTTTTAACAATTTATAAAATCACTAAATAAAAGAACAATTATTTTCTAATGTGACTTATAGTAATATTATAATTAAAATTTTATACAAGTTTAACGTCGTCAAATGCTATATTATTTATATTATAATTTTATCCTTCAAATAAACTTCAAGGTCGGCCACGAAATACAGAAAAAGATGCAAGTAAAACATTCATTCCATTTTCTAGTAACATAATCACAGAACCATCACTAGGTGTCAATTCTGAGAGACCCGAACAGAAACCGAACCATAACCTAAAACTACAGAGTAACATTCACCAAACCGAACCATAAGCCGAAGCAACAGATATCAAAAAGTCGAGAACACACCACACCATAACAGTGATCACAAACCTAACCCTAATTTCTCCAGTTTCCACCATCAGCGGGGCTTCCACCTCCGCCTCTGGAGTACCTAGAACCCCCACCATAACCGCCACCGCCACCTTCACGACGACCACCATAACCGCCGCCGCCGCCATATCCACCACCACCACGGCCATATCCACCGCCACCCTCACGGCGACCTCCATAACCACCACCGCCTCCTTCACGGCGTCCCCCAAAACCGCCGCCGCCGCCGCCGCCGCTACCGCGGGACTGAGCTTCGTTGACGGTGATATTACGACCATCGAGGGACTGTCCATTCATTCCTTCGATGGCATCTCTCATCGACTGCTCGTTACTGAAAGTAACGAACCCGAAGCCTCTAGATCTACCAGTCTCACGATCATTGATCACCTGAAAAGGAACAGATCTACTCAGATCTACAAAGGTCTTAGCTTAAAATAAAGAAACTCAAAAATCAAAGCGATCGATCTTCATATCTTTGGTAGAAAAGATTGAAGATGACATACCGATTGATGATGAGAGAGATCAATAAAAGAACAGTAACATAGCAGTTAACACAGAGCAAGAATCACATCACAGAAAGAGTAACACAGTAGATCAGATCAATCAATCAGGTCAAACCCCTGAAATCGGATGATCGGATACTCCGGTTTTCAAAACGGACCTTCGATTCGAGAATTTCACCATACTGACTGAAGGCTTCCTCAAGAGATCGGTCGTCGATAGCCCAGGACAGACCTCCAACGAAGCAACGGTACTCAACTTCTGCAGAAGACATTGGGGAGAGAGAGAGAGAGAAAAGGATATAGAGGGAATAAAGAGAAAAGAGGGGGATCCAAAAATCCACCTCCAGTGAGAGCACGAGTCTTTGTTTGAAACCCAAACCCTAAATTTATGGTGAGAAATGGTCGCAGACGCCAACTAGGGTTAGTGTGGGCGCATTGCACCCTCCCTTGTAGGGTTTGGATGCGGTTTAGGGTTTTGTTTGGTTGCATGCATCTCCTCAACAATGATTTTTTTTTATTTATTTTTTTACAAAAGGAATGATAGTTAAACGAAAAAAAAAAAAAAAGAGGCAATGATCTATTTGGAGGACGAATTTTACTGTGTAAATAGAACGTAGTTTAATGATTCGTTTAGGGCTTAGGAAAAATTAGGAAATTTCCTTTTTTGAAGGTAAAAAAATAGAAATATTTTAACTAATACCTATTTTTGGATTGCAATTGATTTACAAATTTCCCATCTTACTAAAATAATAATTTTACTGATTATTATTAACTGTTGTTATTTGGTAATATATATAAATATATAAATATTTGAAATTTGAATTGTTTACTTTTTCATGTCAAAAATAAAAGGAATAGCGGGGGTACTAATTGAGAAAACCTTTCTTTGAGAGAATAAAAAAGAAAATAATAAAATATATAAATTTTTAGTACGAATTTTTGTGCACTCCAGAACTTGGAAACTAATTGGAGCATTGGGACCAGCGAGTCACCAGGTCAACTCAACTTCCCAAGGCATTTTTCATTTTTACTAAATAATTATTATATTATCAAAATCCGCAGATATGGCTTTTAGTGATGAAATCCGTGTTTGACACGCGTCGGAGTTCTATTTGGTAAAATTGTTGCAGTGATGTAGTTGATTGCTTCTGTTTAACCACGGTTAAGGGTTTAGTTTGTGATGATATTTATAAGTGGGACCCAGAAGTCATGTGATATGGTGCGGATGGACTGGACTTGCACGGTTTCATGACCTGTTGAATCGGGCGGGCATGGGCCAACCATCGGGTCATTGTCCAAGAGTGGTGCCGTTCATATTAATAATATTAATTTAAGTAAAAATAATTAAAACACATAAAATTTATTCTACTTAATATTTGATTTGTTCGACGATAAAGTGGGCATAGGGAGAGCTGGGGGCGAAGCTACTGCGAGGAGATAGAAGTGCTGGCCTTGGTGGTCTTTGTCCTTAGCTGTGTTTTTTGTTTTTGGTGTTTTTGTTTCTTTGTTTTTGCTCCTTTGTTATTATTATTTTTTTTATATCATATATTCTGAATTATCCAATTCAGAACTTACAATGACCTATTTCAGAAACTATCTTTCTAGTATAATTTTTTTCATTCCCAAATCTCAAATCCAAGATCTTAGTTAAGGAATTTAATATAATATTTTACTAAACCAACTATCCATTAGTTTTGTTCTTTTGTTATATAATAATAATAATAATACCAAACTCTTTTAGATTTAATGATCTGACACTCAACTCTTTTAGACCTTAACCAGAGGTCTCGATTTCAAATCTGGGGAATGAAAAAAAATGATTTGGGAGAGCCAATCCCTCAATGAACCCTACAATGTTCGGATCATATTAGTCAAATAAAATCTAAATACCAATCGATAAAAATAATAATAATAATAATAATAAGAACAACAACAACAACAATGCTTAATGTTTTGGGCTTACTAAATATTAGCCCATAAAACATTAATGGGCTGTTGTTCTTCTAGTACGAGGTGGTAGGAAGAAAAAGAATGGTGAGCTTGGGCCAAAACAGCGGAAATCAATATTTGAAACAATACTTTGGACATGTGGTCCAATATGAATTTTTTTATCATGGGGAAAGAAACTAAAATCGATTTCTTTTTTTTTTTATTTCTATTTAGAAAAAGAAGATTATTTTGACCCTTATACAAGGATGTTACGCACAAATCAAAACATTTTTTCGAGGGCATAGATAATACTATTACTAGAGACATGAAAGTGACCAAACAACTAAAATCTTATTGTAGCATAAAATTTTTCAAATCAACATAGATTATCGAGTATTCAAATTCATTAATTTTCTAAATAATTAAGACAAACCCGAGTTTACCAAATGAATGAGTTTGCATTTTAAAATCGAATTAAGATTGCATTTGGGTTTGATTCATTTAACTAAATGAATGAGCTAAATCAAATTCTTATTAAACAAGCCAATTGTAGTTGTATTCTTTTTTATACAATAATAAAATTAATAGATGCATGTAATAACTCATAAACTATTCATACTAGACAATAATTATCTTTAGACTCACCAAGAAGAGATTTGATCCCTAATCACTTATAACCAAAGTTGGAGAGTCTATAAACATTAACTCTCATAATTTCCTACCTCCTCGTACTTGGTCATGAACATATAGTTATACAAATAAACATCGTCAATGTATATATATATATAAACCAAAAACCGTTTGGTTAGCGAATTTATAACTCAACAAATTGATATAATGGTGGTAGTGTATCACTGTATGCATGGTGACCCACATCAAGTTATGCATTTTGATGGTGGCAAATGGCATGACATCCATATAAATTATATTAAGGGATTCTTTGTATAATATAAATATTGGCGTCCATGTGTCTCTCCTTTTCCTTTCCTTCAGACCTCAATGTTTAGTTGTAGCTTTATATTTAATCTTCCTTGGAGTAGCTGGCAAGCCTCATTTCGCTAGATTAACATGATACTTTTTTTATTTTATTTATATCGTCGATATTTAGAATCAAAATTCGATTAATTTGATTTGAGATTTATAGTGGCCTATTCCGAAAACTATCATTTTAATGTAATGTTTTTTATTCTCAAAATTTGAATTTAAAATATTAATTAAGAAATCTAATGTCACATTTCACTAAATCATCTATCCATTTAGCCTAATACTTTGTCCCTTGTTGCATGTTGATGGGACATGGTTTAAGGTCCAATTGGAATGGTCAATTTTTGAAAAGCCCATAAAGAGCGCTTATTGACTGGCGTCCAACGATTTACGATTGCCACGACAACCTACTGAAGGGTCTTAACCGCTCAGATCTTCTAAACGATAGGGTCTTAGTCGCCCCACCAACCGAACGTAGTACACCAAATAAAGGGTGATAGATCGGAGCAGTATTCCTGGGATCTTTTAGTCAATGAAAGTATCCCTCTTGAAAACGAAAATTTTCTCAAAGGATGAGAATCACAATCAATACAGAATATTGAATTCCTAAAATTTTCGGATCAACCCGATAAGGAAGGTATGGTTGAATCCCCTAGCGGCACACGACTCTGGAAGGTATAAAATCTCTCAAAACCCTCCAAACCATGTATGCTCTCGAGACCAATCATATTGGGCACACCAATCACAGGGAATCACTCCCTCAAACTCTCAGTCTGTTTTTTCATTCGAAAACCTCTCTTTACTAACTTAAGCGTCGAAATCTCCCTGTTGGACCACCCTCCGACAATTTTTGTAAGTATTTTCCTCTCTACTGACGGAGACCGTTCGAGTCTACAAGGAGCCGGTATATGTGGAGTCATAACCCACCTCCAATAGATTGACGTCGTCCGTGGGAAACAGGTTAGAACAACTTTTGCCATTCGAACAACCATGCCTCCGAAAACCAGAGCATCCTCAAAGGCTGCCCCCATTGCGGAAGGGTACGCCCCTATGTCCACCACACCTATAGCCCCTCCGGCATCCCCCCATTCGAACCACGATCATATGTTTTCTCCTCGACCTTCCCGTCCACAGCCGATTCTGCAACCTATAGCACCGGAGCAGCCAGCCATGGCCTTAACGCCTAAGCAAGTTAATCAACCCCCAGTGGAAAAACTAGGGTCAAAACTCCAAAGAATGAGTAAACAATTAAAGGAGCTCAGTCGAGACCTCGAGCCGGATGGCCACTCATCTGCCGCTGAGTCCGAGTACAAGCGACCACCGAGACGAGAACTTCTTACTAACCTCGAGCCATCAGCAACTGCTCAGCATGACCCTGAAGACTTGAAAAGGTAAGTCAAACAACTCGTGACTGTTGAACTGAAGAAGAAAGGTGTTAGGGATGGGGAAAACCCCCTACGTCCTTCAGGCGAATCACCCTTTGATTCTAAGATATCCTTAAAACCGATGACGAGAGACGTCATATTACCTCCCATGGAACGATATGATGGAACAACTGATCTCCGTGACCATGCTGTCCACTTCATAACAATTATAATCTCCCAAGATTTATCAGACGCAGTGATGTGTAAGCACTTCCCCACCACTCTAAAGGGAAATGCCCTGACATGGTTTAATTCTCTTCCACCGTTCAGTATCAAGAGTTTCGTCTAACTCCGACAGCAGTTCGAGGCTTATTTCATAATCAGTCGAGGGGTCAAGCAGAAGTCTACTTCCTTGCTATCGTTGCGACAATGGAAGGAAGAGTCTCTATAGGACTTTATGGAAAGATTTAAAATGGAAATACTAAAAGTCTCTAATTTGGATCACAACATTGCACCAGCTGCCCTCCTAACGGGTTTAGGCTCTTCCGACATGAAAGTCTCTATCATAAAAAAGCCCCCAGTGACCATCCAAGAATTTTACTCCCGAGTGGAGAAATATATTGTGGTAGAAGAAGTAGAGGCATATGACCGACCAGAGAACCGCCCAGTAGAAAGGAACGCAGCCGATCGCCCCGTCAACCCACTCCGAAAAGAAACAAACCAAGAGTTCTGCCCCTGCAAAGGTTCAGCATCTACACTCCGCTGAACGATACCCCAAGTCGAGTTTTTTATCAAATAAAAAACAAGTCATACGTCATGTGGCTCCCTCGTCCCACAGAAGAAGATCCCAAGAAAGACAAGTTCAAGTATTGTCATTTCCATCAGGACTACAGCAACACAACCGATGAGTGCAAAAGGCTTAAGGATGAGTTGGAATTCTTAGTTCGCAGTGGTAAACTATAGAAGTTTATCAGCGCAAAGGGAAGGAATCTAACTTCTCCCAACAGATCCTAGGCCACTGCACAATGAACCAAGAAGGATGATCCTTCAAATCCATGGTGAAGACAGTTGGCACGAACCTTATGTGCCCACTAGCATCTGTCCGGCCTACAACCAGGATTTCCCCACACTTTTTCTTGAAAAGGGTTTCGACTTTCTCCTATTATTCATTGATAACACGTGGCATGGGATTCTTAATGATTCGTGGAGAAGAGCACCAAATCTAATCTGTCGAAGGATCTCAGTCGCCCAAATCTTCCGAACGAATGTATCGTTAAATTGGGATAAAACTCTCCTAACGGGCAGACATGACCCTAATTCCTAAGGATTCTGATCTCCGAAGGATCTCAGTCGACCAGATCCTTCCGAACGAATATGTCGTTAAGTTGGGATAAAACTCCCCGAATGGGCGGGTACGGCTCTAACTTCAAAAGCCTTTAATCGGCCGATGAGTCTTAGTCGCCAAGATCCTTCCAAACAAATGTGTCGTTAAATTGGAATAAAACTCCCCGAACGGACGGACACGACCCTAACTCCTAAGGATTCTAATCTGTCCAAAAAGTCTCAGTCGCCTAGATCTTTCCGAACGAATGTATCGTAAATTGGGATAAAACTCCCCAAACGGGCGAATACAGCCCTAACTCCTAAGGATTCTGATCTCCGAATGGTCTCAGTCGCCCAAATCTTTATGAACGAACGTGTTATTAAGTTGGAATAAAACTCTCCGAACGGGCGGACACGACCCTAACTTCAAAAGCCTTTGATCGACCAATGGGTCTCAATCGCCCATATCATTTTGAACAAATGTGTCATTAAATTAGGATAAAACTCTCCGAACGGGCAGACACGGCCCTAACTCCTAAGAATTCTAATTTGTCGAAGGGTCTCAGTCGCCCAGGTCCTTCCGAACGAATATGTCATTAAATTGGAATAAAACTCTCCGAACGGGTGGACACGACCCTAACTCCTAAGGATTCTAATTTGCTAAAGGGTCTCAATCGTCCAGATCCTTCCGAACGAATGTGTTGTTAAATTGAGATAAAACTCCCCGAACGAGTGGACACGACCCTAACTCCAAAGGATTCTAATTTGTCGAAGGGTCACAGTCATTCAAATTCTACCGAACGAATGTATCGTTAAATTGAGATAAAACTCCCCGAACGGGTGAACACGGTCATAACTCCTAAGGATTCTAATCTGTCGAAAGGTCTCAATCGCCCAGATCCTTCCAAACGAATGTGTCGTTAAGTTTGGATAAAACTCCCTGAACGGGCAGACGCAACCCTGACTTCTAAAGTCTTTAATTGGCCAACGGACCTCAATCGTCCAAATCTTCCGAACGAATGTGTCGAAACTTCCCAAACGGGCGGACACAGCCCTGACTCCTACGGTTTCTAACCTACAGACGGGTCTCAGTCACCCAGACTTTCTGAACTAGTATGTCGGGACCAATCTCCCCGAACAGGTAAAAATAACCCTAACCTTAGAGGTTTTCAATCAAATATCAGATATCGGACAACCTGGCTCAACCAATCGGACACTTATCAAGAGGCTAAATCTCCCCGATCTCACCTGACTAACAGATAAAGTTTTCAAAAGTTTCTCGAAGATCATTACATTTTAATGAGTTATGGAGTAAAAATTTCTTCACAAAGTCACAAGGGAGCAGAGGGAGCAATGGAAGCGACAGGGGCAGAATCCGAATCCGTTGATCCCTCTAGAGAGGGCAAAGCCTCATACTGACTGACTTGTCGAAGAATCTCTTCAGCGCACTTCAGAAGCTCGAGTAACCTGCGCTGAGAAAGTTGGAGGTTAACAGTGTCTCTGATAGCAGACGCCTTGAGATCGGTCATTTCTTATTCGGCCCTCTGAAGGGATTCCTCCCGGAGACGAGCTAATATTTCAGCAGCTTTCAATCGCGCTCCTCGAATGCGTACCTCCGCTTCCAATTCTTCGCAACGAGCATGGGTCGAAGCAAAGTCTTCCTGAAGACGCTCAAGTTCTTTATTTTTCTCCTCTGCTATGCGCTTTCCTTGGTTCTCCAGAGCGTTCTGTAGTGCCAGCACTTGGTCTCCCACGCGGATAAATTGGTTATCGCGCTCCCTCCTCCATTTCCTATGAATTCGGTCAGAGACAAGACCTGGAAAGAAATGCATCGGTTAGAATCATAGGATAGCAAAATCGAGCTTAACTCTCAACAAGGAGAATGCTTACTATAAGGCAAAGAGAATGAATAGTCTTGTCGATACAATGTAGAGGCATCGTTCGGAGAACGAGTTTCGTAGGAAACTCAAACCACTCAGCAAGTTGCAATGCCGCCTCGGATCAATAAGATTAAAATCACGACCCCCCACCGAGATTACCACCGATCCTTCTTCAAAGTTACGTCCCTCTCCACTAACGGACTCAACCGGAATAGGTGATAAAACGCAATAGTCATCTACTATATCTTCCAAGAGACACTGGGATCTTTGGAGAGACTGTTCCAATCATTCTCCTGGAATAGAAACAGTGATCTGTGTCGCTGGAGGCTCATCCCACTATTGTGAATCTTAAGTCAGAGCACTCCTAGCCGTCTCAAGGAGTCCCTCATCAGGGGCACCTCCCTCTTCAATTTCAATGGGCACGTCAAAGGTCCCCAAGTAATCCATCATTTGGTTTCCCCCCGTTTCATAATGCTCTTGGGAAGGCTCATGCTCTCCAGTTCCGGCCTGCTTTTCCTCTTCAACATGTAGGCTAGAAGCTTGAACCCTGGACCTTTTCTGCTGGAACTTGGGAGAAGTATCAAACGCCTCCCTCTTCACATGCGACCGCACTTCCCGTTCGGTAGAAATCTCGTCGAAAAGATGGGCGTCTACGACTAACACAGTGTTAACCCACTCCATTTCCTGTCATTCCAATAAGAGAGCTTTTGGTGATCTGCCTTGTCTTGCCCACTAGCAAGCCGGATAACAGCAACATTGCATCATCTACTAAAGAATCTACCCAAAGACTCCAGTGATGAGCCTCACAATGGCACGCGACAATCTGTAGAAAGCGAGAATGACGAAGGATATCAGGGGTCTTCATGTTTAAGGAAGATACTTGACTGGCATCTGGAAGCGCTGGAATAGGATCTTTGTTCAGAAACCTCACATAGAAAAATTTATGCATCCAGTTTTTATCTTGAGATTCACTATAAAAGAACTTCCAGCGAGACTCCCTACGAATTTGGAGTTTATACTAACCACGGGTGGAACCCTTGGAACTGCATCACCCCAAAGAGAAGATGGCATCCAAAATCTCTCGGTCGAAGCGGACGCAAAAAAACCCTAGTAGGGAAATTAGGGCAATCACAAAATACCGAGCGGTTGGGATGAGCAACGAGGGATGAATGTTCCAATACCTCAGGACCTCTACTAGCGGGCCCGTGTGTGGGATCTTTAAGTCGTACCTCACACACTGTTTATATATTGAGACACAATCTTCGGGAACATAACTCGCCCTATCCCTCTCACCTGACAATACAAACTCGAAGTCGTTTCCGAACGACATTTCTATTTGAACTTCCCTCAAGTCCTCTTCGATCATGGTGCTCTGAATACTATCCACACTTTGCAATGAGAAAGAATCTTTCGACATTTTCTTTGTGAAAGAAAGCTCTTCGGAGAAGGGTTAAAAGAACAGTATAACTGATGGAGTATACAATTCTTTGATAAACTTAAATCCTTATAAAGCGTACAAAAGACGATTCACGGATACCGAAGTAACAAAAACCAAGTCAAGAAACGTTCCCCCTTTTTTTTTTTGAAAGTTATTACTCATGGCGCTTCTTTTTCTAAAAATACCATGAGTCGGGGGCAAATGATGAGATATGGTTCAAGGCCCAATTGGAAGGATCAATCTTTGAAAAGCCCATAAAGAGCGGCTACTGACCGGTGTCCAACGATTTACGATTGCCATGATAACCTATCGAAAGGTCTAAGTCACCCAGTTCTTCCGAATGATAGGACCTCAGTCATCCTGCCAACCGAACGTAGTATACCAAGTAAAGGGTGATAGCCCCGATCGGAGCGGTATTCCTGGGATCTTTTAGTCAAAGAAAGTATCCCTCTTGAAAACAAAAATTGTCCCAAAGGATGTGAATCACAATCAACACAGAATATTGAATTCTCAAAATTTTTGGATCAGCCCGATAAGGAAGATAGGGTTGAATCCCCTAGCGGCACAAGACTCTAGAAGGTATAAAATCTCTCAAAACCCTTCAAACTAGGTACGCTCTCGAGACCAAACACATTTAGCATACCAATCACAGGAAATCACTCCCTCAAACTCTCAATCTGTTCTTTTATTCGAAAACTGCTCTTTACTGAATTAAACGTCGGAGTCTCCCCGTCGAAACACTCTCTGATGGTTTTTGTAGGTATTTTCTTCTCTACTGACAAAGGTCGTAAGAGTTTATAAAGAATCAATATCTATGAAGTCATAACCCACCTCCAACACTCACGTAATAATTTGCACATGAGAGAGAGAGAGATCCAACACACTTGGCTTCTACCAGCTCTCCAAACCCAATGAGAGTGCAATCGTTAGCAAAATGAATATAAACCCCGCCCTCACCCACACTGAATCACTGTCATTCGCTCTCTTCTTAGGATGTAAAGTACACATATATTATTAGCTAATATAGGGAATTATTTTTAATAAGTTATATAAGATTAATTTTCCTTTTAATTCCAAAGCCCACCAAATTTTATGCCGATACTAAAACTACTTTGACCACAGCTGCTTCGTTAGGTCTTTTTTTCGTTTAAATATATTTTATATTTCACTCGAATTTGTTAATTGCTCTTAATAAATGGTCATACAATAGTGATGAATGGTTCACCTCAATTTTCTTCATTTCAATAGCTAATTTTTAAAATAATAATTAATTTTTAAATATAGTATTAGAATCAAAGTCAAGTCAGTTTTACGATTTATTTTCATAGCACATATATAAAGTTACTCATATGTAAAATTTTAATTAAGATAAAATCAAACGATTAAACTAATAACTTATATCTCAATTAGTATCCTTGTTTTTTTTTTATAAAAGTCTCGATTTTATTGCTTCCTATATAATTAAAAATTATGCATATAAAAAGGTTGAGTTCCATAATACCAGAAGATTCTATCATTATAAGTAGTGCGGGAGAAAAAAATAATATGTTTTGAAAATAAAAAATCTTAAACTTTTAAAAGAAAAATATCACTCTTAAAAAAAATATTATTAATCATCAATGTTAAAATAATAAAATACTATAAGTATTTATAGGAAATACAAATCTTATAAATTAGGATACTATAAAAAATTAAAAAAATTAAAAAAATTAAAAAATTAGAAAAATTAAAAAATTTCAAATATTAAGAAATTATATAAATTAAAAATTTCATCTGAATAATTTTTAAAGTTAAATTTTTTAATCACCTTTTGTACTTTTTTTAAGAGATTTTAACGATTCGATCTGTATTAGTCGAAATGAAATTAAAAAAATTGGATCGGGAAGCTAAGAAAAAAAAATGTAAACCTAATTTTGAAGGCTGGTGTAAAGGACAGGAGAATGATGGTCATTCATTAGTCCTGTCATTGTCACTTTGGAAGTCGTTGTTCACACAATTCATTGCATCATCTCCAAATCATCCAAAAATCACCACTCGACCACACTGCGATTCGAATCGAGGTTTAAAAAAAAAAAAGATTGTATCGTTTGCACTGTCTTTATCTTTATGAGATCACTCGATCATATTGTGACAGTATTATTAGAATTCTTATTTTATTAAATAATTATCTATTTTAAAATTTTAAAATTATAAAAATAATATTATTAATTATTTTATATCTTAATAATCATATTTAAGAAAAAATTATTTTATTGATATAAAATTTCAAAATTTTAGATTTTAAAATACAATCAAATTATTGTTATTAGTAATTAAGTTTTTCAAATTTTGGGTACACCATGCCCTCAGAGCCTTCTAAAGTTCCGGCCACGACAGCAAGGTAAACCTCCATTAAATAAAAAAATAAGTAAAAAAAATAAAAATTCTCTACATTTAAACTTCATGAAAGTATTTGCTCTTTGAAAAACATTCTCCAACAAACACAATAAAGAACATAAAAATTTGGAGAAAACTATGAACTAGGTGGACCATGATTAATGATTCTTAACTTAACTTTGTAGCGGACGCGTAAAGGTACAGATGTTCTTGTGTTTTTTTCAAAAACAAGTCGTGCCACCCCAATGAGAAATTCAATCAAGACAAAAAGGCCTATCGAAAGAGATTGAATAGCATATTTTTATATACTTTGAGGACTTAGAATTTTATGTATTCTTCTTTTCTTATTATTAGTTGAACAACATTATGAGAGTTAGATCACAAACCCCACTTGACAAAAATAAAATTTGATAATCAATGTTTAGTTGATCAACTGAACATTAATTTCTCCTAAATAAAATCTCATATTTGAATCTTATATATAGAGAAACATATATCAGAAAAGTTTTTTCTCTTAAAACTTCATTCTAATTTGAATCGGTTTTAGTTGATCTCAACATGATTATAAAATACCAATAGTTTATTCTAAAAAAAAAAAATCAGTAGACCAAATAGGAATCTCTTTTTTCCCATTTTTTCTCTTCTTCTTGGCTAAATTCCACAAAAAAAAAAAAAAAAAACCGTGCAATACATGTAAGGACAGGAGGGTGGTCCATCCCCCTCCATACCCTGTAAGTTCATTCTTAAAAATTAAAAATTTTCACTCACCAAAGGGGTAACAAAAAATGGACCTTAATAATGATTGTTGATGGCACAACCATGGCAACCATAGCAAGGGTCTTTAAGTTCAATTCATTAGTCACACACCATCTAAAGATAGAATTGAGAGTTTGAAAGGTTTCTTACACAGCATCCCTAATAAAAAAAAAAAAATTTATTAGCATCAACATTTAGTAAGTTTTAGGCTAGTTCTTTCCCTGTCTACCTTAGCCAAAGGCCAACAAAAGTCTTCTTGGTAGGCCAAAGTCCCAAAGTTCAAAAGCGCTCTCTTTCAAATACCCTTCTAATTAGTGGACAATAAGACCACTGTGAAGTTCAAGTCTTTTTCTTTTTTTTTTTTTAATTATAGAAAAGATCAAATTTCAGATTTTAAGAGAAGGGAGAATGGTACCGATTAAGTTATAGTTAATTGACCATCAAGTCCAAGTCTAACATGCACAACTAGAAAATAAGGCATCAACGACGAATAATTATCTGTCGCTTAGCGACAGAATTGTGATGGATTACTTATGGATAGATTAGTTACTGAATTAACGACGAAAAAATTCATCGGAAATAATTTCATCGCTAATTTAGCGATAAAATTATTTCTGTCGGTAATCCATCGCTAAAATACATGCGAAAATTTCATGAAAATTTTCGGATAGATTAGCGACGGAAAATCCATAGGAAATAATTTCGTCATTAATATTAGTGACGAAATTATTTTCGTCGATAATTTGTCGCTAAAATGCAAGCAAAAATCCCACGACAATTTTTGGACAGAATAGCTACGGAAAAATCCGTAGAAAATAATTCTGTCGCTAATCCGTCACTAATCTTAACGACGGACTTATTTCCATCGGTAATCCGTCGTTAAAACGCGCGCAAAAATCCCGCAAAAATTTTTGGACAGATTAGTAATAAAATTAGCGACGAAAAAATCCGTCGGAAAAAATCACGTTGTTAATCTATCGCTAATTTTAAGGACGGAATTATTTCTGTCGGTAATCCATCGCTAAAACTTGAAAAAAAAATTTGTATGTTTATTAAATTATGGTATTGTATTTTTGTTAAGTATAATTTTGTGTTTTTATTAAATATAATTTTATTTTTTGTATTTTTATTAAATTAGGGTATTTTTTATTAATAATAATTTTGTATTTTTATTAAATATAATTTTGTGTTTTTATTAAAAATAATTTGGTATTTTTTATTAAATTAGGGTTTTTTTTAATTAAATATTTTTTTATTAAATTAAAGTTTTGTATTTTTATTAAATTAGAGTATTGTATTTTTATTAAATATAATTTTGTAATTTTATTAAATTAGGGTATTGTTTTTTTATTAAATATAATTTTGTATTTGTTTATTAAATTAGGGTTTTGTTTTTTCTATTAAATATAAATTTGTATTTTTATTAAATTAGGGTTTTTTAATTAAATATAATTTTGTATTTTTATTAAATTAGGGTATTGTATTTTTTTCAATATAATTTTGTATTTTATTAAATATAATTTTGTATTTTGTATTTTTATTAAATTAGGATATTGTGTTTTAAATATTGAGAGTGAGATAGAAAGTAAAAAAGTAAAAAAATAATAATTATTTTAATAACACATAAATTATTGTGGCATAGTGGTTGAGATAATTTAAAATATACTTGAAACCTAGATTCGAACCCAAGTGAGAGTATTTTTTCAACAAAAAAAGCAGGGGCGCAAGCATGGGCAGCGGTTTGTGTGCGGGCGTGGGCAGCGGCTTGTGTGCGTGCACGGGCGGGCGTGGGTAGTGGCTTGTGTGCGTGCGCGGGCGAGCGTGGACAGATGTGTGTGCACGGGCAAGCGTAGGTAGGGGCGTGCGAGCATGTGCGCCCTCGTTTGGGTGCACAACTTTCAGCGACGGATTAGTAACGAAAATTTTCTATCGGTAATTTGGAATAATTTGAAAAGTGTTAAATTAAATTACCGGCAAAAATTTTTAACAACGAAAATTCATCGCTAAAATTCGTGTGACCTTTCTAAATTACCGATGAATTAGCGACAGAAATTTTTAGTCGTTAATCCGTCGCTAAACTTTCCGACAGAAATATTTCTGTTGCTAAATTTAGTGAGAATACTTTTAGCGACGAAATTTTCATTGCTAAAAACTTTAGTAAGGGAATATTTACTATCAACAATGGATATTTCCGTCGCTGATACTCATTTTTCGAATAGTGATGTCACGTTTGGGTCAAATTCAGATTATGAAGTTAAAAGACTTAATCTCCTACTTTGCTTAATAATGACAATTTTGCTTAATAATGACAATTGAGAAGAGCAAGGCTTCAACATTTTGTGATGTTTGACTTGTATGATTGATTTCATATAGTATAGATTATGTAAGTTACTTGAACTTTAACAATTTTGATTTAGAAAAAATTGAATTAGAGTTGAATTCTAATTTCCAATAATATATAAAATCAATTTAAATAATGAAGAATTTCGCTCGACTTGACCTATTTCTTATCTTTGTTGAACAATAGGCCATGCTTGTATGTTTATTAATCACATAAAGGAATTGAATAATTTCGATCATACCAAATGAATGGAAGACCAAATAAACCATATCTTTATAGTCTACTGTTCTTAATTTTTTTTATTTGATTCGAAAGATATTTTAATTAATTAAAAATTTACTCAAATTTAAAAATTTTTATTTTCTATTGTTACAACTTTTGATCGTTTGATTTTTGATTCATTTGATTTATATAGTATTATTGTGAGACTGGGAGGTCTTTTTCTCCCATAGCTTTCACTGGGTGATAAGTTTTAGATATTGGTGGGTGGCTCTCAACATTTTCAAAGATAATAAGAATTGAATTTCTTGGCATACATTTAGGGTTCTATCATATTATTTTTTTAAATTGGGATGTCCTCAATTTGAAATTATTATTATCCCCATCAAAAAAAGAAAAATTTATAATAAGTTACTTGCAATGGTGTTGATGCCCACTAACAATTGCATTGATGTGCCATTGTTAAGGGTTTAAGGGTTTTAAGTAAGGGCACAAATATATTTTTAGGGCACCATGAGAGTCACTATTAATGGAATTAAAAAACTGTATTAATGTCTACGGCCCAGAAATTAAACAAAATTTTAAAATAATAATGACATTATTTTATTCGAAAAGCCCAGCCCTTACCAAATCCTGTCTCTTATTTTAATTTTTATTCTCCTGGCCCTATTAATTGTCATTTCAATGAATCAAAATCCAAGGTTGATGGAAATCTCCCATTTCCAATTCTGAGAATGATTTTAATTGATATTCCTTCCAATTTTTTCCTAGTATTTCCTCAATGGATTTCTACAATAATAATAATAATTTTAAATTTCGAATTCCTTGTAAATTAATTACTAATTTGGATGAAATATAAGATTCAAAGGGTATTTAACGTCATATAGAATAGATTCGGATTCCAGTCTCATACTGTATGCACAAAAAAAAACATCATATGGGTTTAAATATTAAAATTGTATTTTTTTTGAACTTGTACAATATTTTTTTTATTACAACAGTAATCGAATTCCGAATCACGAGATCTGGGGAGTGGGCTGTTACTACCAGTGTTTTGAAAATCGGACCGAAATATGAACCAGTCACGTCAAGGCTCAATGGATCACTGGATCAAACCGGTCGGATCGAACGAAAAATTCGGATGACGTCATAATAATGTCATAAATAAATTTAAATTATAATATATTAATAATTCAAAAAATTTATATATCTAATTACAAAAAATTATCAAATTATATTCAAAATATATAATATTAATAAAACACGATTTATTTATCTAAATATCTTACATAATTTAATATGAAATATTATTTAATTATATTACAACTTAATTTAAATAATAGGTTGAATATGTCAAAATCTAATTTAAACAATAAGAAAAAACCTATAGAGAAAGAAAAGGAAAAAGAATAACCAAGGTGAGAAATAATTAAAAAAACTAAGAAAGAAAATTAAAATGTGAGAGTGAGATAGAAAGAGAATGAGAAAAAAAATCACTTCATAGCATCGCTATCCGGTGGTTTTCATAATTCAAAAAATATTCAATGTATTCTTAGTTCTCAGGTTCGTATCAGCATAGCAGCATTTTTTTGCACCAATTAAAAAACCCGGGTTGGACCTAGCCGATTCCTAGTCCGACCGTCCAATCCAACCCAGATTTGACTGAGTTTGACCGTTTTTATTAAAATTCGATTTTACTATGAAACCCAGACTGGCCGCTGGTCCGATTCCCAGTCGAACTGACTGGTCCGATCCGGATTTGAAAACACTGATTACTACTGGACTGTCCCCTTAAAAATGAACCCGTATAATATAACACTGCCAAAACATTTGATTTTTTTTTTCAAAAAATAATTTACCAATAATACTATTGAATAAACATGGAATATGAATATTTGTGTTTATCCATCCAACAACTAAGGAAAAATATTTGCATGACCAATATAATTATAAGAGATTAATCTAATACAATAAATTTTATATAGAATTATGAGATTGATAGGAAATTAATTTCATGTGTGAAGTTTTAGGAGAAATCTTAAATTATAAATATTTCATAGAACTTAATGTAATTCAATTTAATCAAAATTACATGACCATTAAATCTAGATTAGTCGAATTAAAGTCTCATTGTATGAGTATTAGATGAATCAAATATAGGAAAATCCACTATCATCAATAATAATTCTTTGATCAATAAATTTAAGGAGATTGAAAAGATTTGACCATATGAAAAATTAAAAACAGATGAAATTGACTTTTTAGAGTTTGTATGGATTGATTCAAGTATTTTTAATATTTTCTTGAATTTTTTAATATATTTATAATTGTGATTTGATTTGTCTAATTTAGATAGGATAGTATATAATTGATAGTACAAAATATTCTCGTGAAAACGATATCTGTTCGCATAGTACTTAACACTCAATTAAGGTAATTTTATTCAAAATCATGATATCAAAATTACGTATGAATATGCTATTCATTTTGATGAAACTAAACCTAATCACGGATATTAATTTTTGTAACCACATTCTGCTTTCAAATGGTCTTCTGTCCCAAAGTGCTCGCTTTAGAATCATGGAATAATACCACAGATGTAAGTTTGAAGTCCGCCTACATCAATGTTGGCAGGATTATGGCTAGGAGGAGAGGAACTCCTATTGTGTGGCTCAATCACCTTTTTAACCCAAAAAATATATGTGGGTTGCAAAGTCAATGCATCTTTATCTTGTCTATTTGCTGAATCTCCAATGGAAGACTTGCAAAAATCTCCCTCCTTAACACACTATGCCCAAGTTTTGATTGCTGATTAACTTATTTTACTGTGTGAACAGATCTGCCTTCTAGCAAGGTGCTCAAAAGCACCAAATGCATTATATTATTCAGTAATATGGACAGAAACCTGTAGGTGCAAGACTGAAAAATAATTTTCTAAGATTACGATTTGAAGTGTACTAGGCTTAAAAACAGGGAAGAGCGTAGGTGAGAAGGGCACTCTTATTTAGTAATCATCTGGAGATGTAGATGAAATTCCATACTTCTCCCTTGCTTTCCTGTTACTCTTTCTAAATTTCGAGAAAAGAGAAAAAAAATTTGAGAGAACTAATCTCAAAAATGAATCTCGAACTAGATTAATAGGATAAAATCAGAATATCGATCGATGAAAAAATAAATAAATAAATAAATGCGGGGTTATACATAAGCCAGGTATGTTTGGGCTGAAATTAGGACTTTGCGAGGTTTTGTAACCTGAATTTAGATCCTGTAGCTGTTCCTTGGGAAATCACATTGTTTTGCTTGGAGGCCATTAGCCCACTTTAACCTGAATCACCGGAGACCCAAAGCTTCGATCCTTGCCTGTAGCACACAACTTTGATCCATGCCTTTCTTGCATAATTTTTCCACCTCTCTCTCTCTCTCTCTCTCTTTGGGCCCTAGACTATGTCTACCGCCCGGTTTTCGGAGCTTTGCTCCGATTATTTCAGGTCGAACCCTGAAGTCCCTCGTAGGATAGAACTCTCCTTAATATGATTTGCTCCATCTAAGATTGAACTCGAGTTCTCTAGATGAGATTTAGTAACTTATCCACTAGACTGTGTTGGGTTCTCTCTCTTATTACGGATTGGTTCATTTAACACATGGTTGCTCTTACAGCTATAGTTGAATTAGATATTCTGGATAATCATTCACACAGAAACTTTAGACGTTAAATATTATAATATTTGTTTTCTCTTATTATAATTGTTGATTAAACTTTAATTTTAAGTGAATTAGCAAAAAGAAAAAAAATTCATGGTGTGTTTAATTATGGAAAGAATGATATTTTTTGAAAAACGTTTTTTAAGAAAATAAATTTATGTTTAAATACTCCACTTTTAATTTTTTAAAAAATAAAAAATAAAAAATAAGATTTTTCAGAGAAATAAAAAACTATTTTCTATTATAAATAAAAATCATATTTTTCAAAATTTAACAATTTTGATAGAAAAAATTAGAGATATAAGAATATATATTTTTTAAAAATATCTTTTAATTTTTCTACTGTTTTCTTTGGAGAAAAAGAAATATAAAAAAATAAAAAACGTGAGTTTTGAAAAAACTGCAAAAAAACATACGATTTTAATTTTACAAAATTGTATTATTTGATCCAAGTAGGGTAATTTAGAATCTTAAGGGGAATTATTTTCTATCCTTTAAATAAAGTGGTATTCACTTTTTGAGTCTAATGTGTTTAATTAAATCACTGTTGATTATTTTCTATAAATTTAACCCCTAGTATTTTTTTAGATAAATAACCAAAGAAGTTGATTAACCCGACCCGACTGTTTGCCAAAGAAACCATTAGAACTTTAATTTATACAAATGCAAAATAACTAATTTTATAAAATATAAAAAATTATAAAATACATTAATTAATAATAGGATTAAATTTGCTGGCACAATAACCATATAATGCATTTTCAAATTCTTTTTTTTAACAATTTATAAAATCACTAAATAAAAGAACAATTATTTTCTAATGTGACTTATAGTAATATCATAATTAAAATTTTATACAAGTTTAACGTCGTCAAATGCTATATTATTTATATTATAATTTTATCCTTCAAATAAACTTCAAGGTCGGCCACGAAATAGAGAAAAAGATGCAAGTAAAACATTCATTCCATTTTCTAGTAACATAATCACAGAACCATCACTAGGTGTCAATTCTGAGAGACCCGAACAGAAACCGAACCATAACCTAAAACTACAGAGTAACATTCACCAAACCGAACCATAAGCCGAAGCAACAGAAATAAAAAAGTCGAGAACACACCACACCATAACAGTGATCACAAACCTAACCCTAATTTCTCCAGTTTCCACCATCAGCGGGGCTTCCACCTCCGCCTCTGGAGTACCTAGAACCCCCACCATAACCGCCACCGCCACCTTCACGACGACCACCATAACCACCGCCGCCGCCATATCCACCACCACCACGGCCATATCCACCGCCACCTTCACGGCGACCTCCATAACCACCACCGCCTCCTTCACGGCGTCCCCCAAAACCGCCGCCGCCGCCGCCGCTACCGCGGGACTGAGCTTCGTTGACGGTGATATTACGACCATCGAGGGACTGTCCATTCATTCCTTCGATGGCATCTCTCATCGACTGCTCGTTACTGAAAGTAACGAACCCGAAACCTCTAGATCTACCAGTCTCACGATCATTGATCACCTGAAAAAGAACAGATCTACTCAGATCTACAAAGGTCTAAGCTTAAAATAAAGAAACTCAAAAATCAAAGCGATCGATCTTCATATCTTTGGTAGAAAAGATTGAAGATGACATACCGTTTGATGATGAGAGAGATCAATAAAAGAACAGTAACATAGCAGTTAACACAGAGCAAGAATCACATCACAGAAAGAGTAACACAGTAGATCAGATCAATCAATCAGGTCAAACCCCTGAAATCGGATGATCGGATACTCCGGTTTTCAAAACGGACCTTCGATTCGAGAATTTCACCATACTGACTGAAGGCTTCCTCAAGAGATCGGTCGTCGATAGCCCAGGACAGACCTCCAACGAAGCAACGGTACTCAACTTCTGCAGAAGACATTGGGGAGAGAGAGAGAGAGAGAGAGAAAAGGATATAGAGGGAATAAAGAGAAAAGAGGGGGATCCAAAAACCCACCTCCAGTTAGAGCACGAGTCTTTGTTTGAAACCCAAACCCTAATTTTATGGTGAGAAATGGTCGCAGACGTCAACTAGGGTTAGTGTGGGCGCATTGCACCCTCCCTTGTAGGGTTTGGGTGCGGTTTAGGGTTTTGTTTGGCTGCATGCATCTCCTCAACAATGATTTTTTTTTATTTATTTTTTTACAAAAGGAATGATAGTTAAACGAAAAAAAAAAAAAAAAGAGGCAATGATCTATTTGGAGGACGAATTTTATTGTGTAAATAGAACGTAGTTTAATGATTCGTTTAGGGTTTAGGAAAAATTAGGAAATTTCCTTTTTTGAAGATAAAAAAATAGAAATATTTTAACTAATACCTATATTTGGATCGCAATTGATTTACAAATTTCCCATCTTACTAAAATAATAATTTTACTGATTATTATTAACTGTTGTTATTTGGTAATATATATATAAATATTTGAAATTTGAATTGTTTCCTTTTTCATGTCAAAAATAAAAGGAATAGCGGGGTAATAATTGAGAAAACCTTTCTTTGAGAGAATAAAAAAGAAAATAATAAAATATATAAATTTTTAGTACGAATTTTGGTGCACTCCACAACTTGGAAACTAATTGGAGCATTGGGACCAGCGAGTCACCGGGTCAACTCAACTTCCCAAGGCATTTTTCATTTTTACTAAATAATTATTATATTATCACAATTCGCAGATATGGCTTTTAGGTTTGTCTTAATTACTTTTTGCCCCACCTTTGATGCCTTGATGAACTAAAATCTCCTAAATATAAATATCTCTTAAATATAAAATCAAGACTTTACTTCATTCTTATTTTATTCCGCAAGGTTTTTCCACAAAGAAGAGGAAAAGAAGATGTTCTAGAGACTGAAATAGGTTTCGAATAACCGAAAGTATATCCTGCTGGACGTGGTGAGAAATCCGTGTTTGACACGCGTCGCAGTTCTATTTGGTAAAAGTGTTGCAGTGACGTAGTTGATTGCATCTGTTTAACCACGGTTAAGGGTTTAGTTTGTGATGATATTTATAAGTGGGACCCAGAAGTCATGTGATATGGTGGGGATGGACTGGACTTGCCCGGTTTCATGAGGCCAACCATCGGGTCATTGTCCAAGAATGGTGCCGTTCATATTAATAATATTAATTTAAAATTTACTAAATTGATTTAAGGGCATGTAGAGTTATATTTAAGGGCAGCTGACCCAACAAGGCTTAATGTTTTGGGCTTACTAAATATTAGCCCATAAACATTAATGGGCTGTTGTTCTTCTAGTACGAGGTGGTAGAAAGAAAAAGAATGGTGAGCTTGGGCCATCACAGCGGAAATCAATATTTGAAACAATACTTTGGACATGTGGTCCAATATGAATTTTTTTATCACGGGGAAAGAAACTAAAATCGATTTCTTTTTTTTTTTTTTTTTTAATTTCTATTTAGAAAAAGAAGATTATTTTGACCCTTATACAAGGATGTTACGCGCAAATCAAAACACTTTTTCGAGGGCATAGATAATACTATTACTAGAGACATGAAAGTGACCAAACAACTATCAGATACGTGCTTTAGGATCCTATTTTCCAACCCTTGACTAGCAAACTTTAGACGACATTAAAAGGCAAATTTGGCAAGTGAGAGATACACAAAACTGATACTATAATTCGTATACTAGATGTGACTTTCTACTTGTATGACACGTGCATTACAATTAATAACAAAAAAAAAGACAAAAACAAAGTATGATGTAATAATCTTATTGTAGCATAAAATTTTTCAAACCAGCATAGATTATCGTATTCAAATTTATTAATTTTCTAAATAATTAAGGCAAACCCGAGTTTACCAAAAGAATGAGTTTGCATTTTAAAATCGAATTAAGATTGCATTTGGGTTTGATTCATTTAACTAAATGAATGAGCTAAATCAAATTCTTATTAAACAAGCCAATTGTAGTTGTATTCTTTTTTTATACAATAATAAAATTAATAGATGCATGTAATAACTCATAAACTATTCATACTAGACAATAATTATCTTTAGACTTGCCAAGAAGAGATTTGATCCCTAATCACTTATAACCAAAGTTGGAGAATCAACAAACATTAACTCTCATAATTTCCTATCTCTTCGTACTTGGTCATGAGCATATAGTTATACAAATAAACATCGTCAATGTATATATATACATAAACCAAAAACTGTATGGTTCTACTTTTATTAGAAAGACACCCATATGCACAAATTTCTAGAGAAGAGAGAGAGAGATTAAAAAAGAGACTTAGAAGGCCTAAGATGCCTCTTTTTCTAAACTTGACAAAAAGCTTAAACTCAAACCACAATAAGAGCTTTTTACACTATTGGCATTGCAAGATGGGGTTGGGTGGGTGAGAAGCACAAGGACCTCACCTCCCATTATCTTTTTATTCAAACATTTCTTTAGGTCTCTATCAATCATTCAAAGCTCTTCTTAAGTAACCATCCCTTTATCTTTCTCCTAACAAGCTTTGCCCAGAAAAGTAAAAAATAATAATTAAAAAAGAAAAACCCAATTTTATGAAATCAAACTTGTCACTAGGGTTAGGCTAGGCTAGGTTAGGTTGATTGATTACTTTAACAACCGTTGAATTGCTTTTTAGGCTTTCCATATTCGAAATCAATTTCATAAACAAGGGCAGATCAGATTCTCTTTTAATTTAATTTGTACCTTGTGCAAAGCCATAATGTGGTGAATCTAACCGTGCCTTATGTAAGATAATTATGCACTTTTCTTGCACAACAATTATGAGGAATTCCGCTTTAATTTTAACTTAAATTATTTTTTCGGATCAACCCGATAAAGAAGGTAGGGTTGAATCCCCTGGCGGCGCACGACTCTGGAAGGTATAAAATCTCTCAAAATCCTCCAAACCAGGTATGCTCTCGAGACTAATCACATTGGTCACACTAATCACAGGGAATCACTCCCTCAAACTCTCAGTCTGTTTTTTCATTCGAAAACTTCTCTTTACTGACTTAAGTGTCAGAGTTTCCCCGCTGGAGCACACTCCGAAAATTTTTGTAGGTATTTTCCTCTCTACTGACGGAGACCGTTCGAGTCTACAAGGAGCCGGTATTTGTGGAGTCATAACCACCTCCAATAGTTTGACGCCGTCCGTGGGAAACAGGTTAGAACAACTTTTGTCATTCGAACAACCATGCCTCCGAAAATCAGAGCATCCTCAAAGGCTGCCCCCATTGCGGAAGGGTACGCCCCTATGTCCACCACACCTATAGCCCCTTTGGCATCCCACCATTCGAACCACGATCATATGTTTTCTCCCTAACCTTCCCGTCCACAGCCGATTCTGCAACCTATAGCACCGGAGCAGCCAGCCATGGCGTTAGCGCCCAAGCAAGTTAATCAACCCCTAGTGGAAAGACTAGGGTCAAAGCTCCAAAGAATGAGTAAACAATTAAATGAGCTCAGTCGAGACCTCGAGTCGGATGGCCACTCATCCGCCGCCGAGTCCGGGTACAAGCGACCACCGAGACGAGAACTTCCTACTAACCTCGAGCCATCAGCAACTTCTCAACATGACCCTAAAGACTTGAAAAGGTAAGTCGAACAACTCGTGACTATTGAACTGAAAAAGAAGGGTGTTAGGGATGGGGAAGACCCCCTACGTCCTTCAGGCAAATCACCCTTTGATTCTAAGATATCCTTAAAACCAATGACGAGAGACGTCCTATTACCTCCCATGGAGCGATATGATGGAACAACTGATCCCCGTGACCATACTGTCCACTTCATAACAATTATAATCTCCCAAGATTTATCAAACGTAGCGATGTGTAAGCACTTCCCTACCACTCTAAAGGGAAATGTCTTGACATAGTTTAATTCTCTTCCGCCGTTCAGTATCAAGAGTTTCGTCTAACTCCGACAGCAGTTCGAGACTTATTTCATAATCAGTCGAGGGGTCAAGCGGAAGTCTACTTCCCTGCTATCGTTGCGACAATGGAAGGAAAAGTCTCTGCGGGACTTTATGGAAAGATTTAAAATGGAAATACTATAAGTCTCTAATTTGGATCACAACATTGCACCAGCTGCCCTCCTAACGGGCTTACGCTCTTCCGACATGAAAGTCTCTATCACAAAAAAGCCCCCAGCGACCATCCAAGAATTTTACTCCCGAGTGGAGAAATATATTGTGGCAAAAGAAGTAGAGGCGTTCGACCGACGAGAGAACCACCCCAGTAGAAAGGAACGCAGTCAATCGCCCCGTCAACCCACTCCGAAAAGAAACAAACCAGGAGTTCTGCCCCTGCGAAGGTTTAGCATCTACACTCCGTTGAACGATACCCCAAGTCGAGTTTTATATCAAATAAAAAACAAGTCATACGTCAGGTGGCTCCCTCGTCCCACGGAAGAAGATCCCAAGAAAGACAAGTTCAAGTATTGTCATTTCCATCAGGACTACAACCACACAACCGACGAGTGCAAAAGACTTAAGGATGAGTTGGAATTCTTGGTTCGCAGTGGTAAACTACAGAAGTTCATCAGCGCAAAGGGAAGGAATCTACCTTCTCCCAACAGATCCTAGGCCACCGCACAATGAACTATGAAGGATGATCCTTCAAATCCATGGTGAAGACAGTTGGCATGAACCTTATGTGCCCACTAGCATCTGTCCGGCCTACAACCAGGAATTCCCCACACTTTTTCCTTGATAAGGGTTTCGACTTTCTCCTATTATTCATTGATAACACGTGGCATGGGATTCTTAATGATTCGTGGAGAAGAGCACCAGTTCTAATCTGTCGAAGGATCTCAGTCGCCCACATCTTCCGAACGAATATATCGTTAAATTGGGATAAAACTCCCCGAACGGGCAGACGCGACCCTAACTTCTAAGGATTCTGATATCCGAAGGATCTCAGTCGACCAAATCCTTCCGAACGAATATGTCGTTAAGTTGGGATAAAACTCCCCGAACGGGCGGGTACGGCTCTAACTTCAAAAGCCTTTAATCGGCCGACGGATCTCAGTCGCCAAGATCCTTCCAAACGAATGTGTCGTTAAATTGGAATAAAACTCTTCGAACGGGTGGACACGACCCTAACTCCTAAGGATTCTAATCTGTCAAAAAGTCTCAGTCGCCTAGATCCTTCCGAACAAATGTATCATTAAATTGGGATAAAACTCGCCGAACGGATGAACACAGCCCTAACTCCTAAGGATTCTGATCTCCGAATAGTCTCAGTCGCCCAGATCTTTCTGAACGAATGTGTCGTTAAGTTGCGATAAAACTCCCCAAACGGGCAGACACGACCCTAACTTCAAAAGCCTTTGATCGGCCAACGGGTCTCAATCGCTCATATCCTTTCGAACGAATGTGTCATTAAATTGGGATAAAACTCTCCGAACGGGTAAACACGGCCCTAACTCCTAAGGATTCTAATCTGTCGAAGGGTCTCAGTCGCCCAGATCCTTCCGAACGAATGTGTCATTAAATTGGGATAAAACTCTCCGAACGGGTGGACACGGCCCTAACTACTAAGGATTCTAATCTGCCGAAAGGTCTCAATCGTCCAGATCCTTTCGAACGAATGTGTCGTTAAATTGAGATAAAACTCCCCGAACGAGTGGACACGGCCCTAACTCCAAAGGATTCTAATTTGTCGAAAGGTCACAGTCATCCGGATTCTACCGAATGAATGTATCGTTAAATTGGGATAAAAGTTCCCCAAACGGGTGGACACGGTCATAACTCCTAAGGATTCTAATCTGTCAAAATGCCTCAATCGCTCAGATCCTTCCGAACGAATGTGTCGTTAAGTTGGGATAAAACTCCCCGAACGGGCAGACGCAGTCCTAACTTCTAAAGCCTTTAATTGGCCAACGGGTCTCAATTGTCCAAATCTTCCGAACGAATGTGTCGAAACTTCCCGAATGGGCAAACACAGCCCTGACTCTTACGGTTTCCAACCTACAGACGGGTCTCAGTCAACCAGACTTTCTGAACTAGTATGTCGGGACCAATCTCCCTGAACGGGTAAAAATAACCCTAACCTTAGAGATTTTCAATCAAACATCATATATCGGACAACCTGGCTCAACCAATCGGACACTCATCAAGAGGGTAAATCTCCCCGATCTCACCTGACTAACGGATAAAGTTTTCAAAAGTTTCTCGAAGATCATTACATTTCAATGAGTTATGGAGTAAAAATTTCTTCACAAAGTCACAAGGGAGCAGAGGGAGCAATGGAAGCGACAGGGGCAGAATCTGAATCCGTTGATCCCTCTAGAGGGGGCAAAGCCTCATACTGACCTACTTGTCGAAGAATCTCTTCAGCGCACTTCAGAAGTTCGAGCAACCTGCGCTGAGAAACTTGGAGGTTGACAGTGTCCCTGATAGCAGATGCCTTGAGATCGGCCATTTCTTGTTCGACCCTCTGAAGGGATTCCTCTCGGAGACGAGCTAATGTTTCGGCAGCTTTCAATCGCGCTCCTCGAATGCGTACCTCCGCTTCCAATTCTTCGCAACGAGCATGGGCCGAAGCAAGGTCTTCCTGAAAACGCTCAAGTTCTTTATTTTTCTCCTTTGCGATGCGCTTTCCTTGGTTCTCCAGAGCGTTCTGTAGCACCAGCACTTGGCCTCCCACGCGAATAAATTGGTTATCGCGCTCCCTCCTCCATTTCCTATGAATTCGGTCAGAGCCGAGGCCTGGAAAGAAATGCATCAGTTAGAATCATGAGATAGCAAAATTGAGCTTAACTCTCACAAGGAGAATGCTTACTATAAGGCAAAGAGAATGAATAGCCTTGTCGATACAATCTAGAGGCATCGTTCGGAGAGCGAGTTTCAGAGGAAACTCAAACCACTCAGCAAGTTGCAATGCCGCCTCGGATCAATAAGATTAAAATCACGACCCTCCACCGAGACTACCACCGATCCTTCTTCAAAGTTACGTCCCTCTCCACTAACGGACTCAACCGGAATAGGTGATAAAACGCAATAGTCATCTACTATATTTTCCAAGAGACACTGGGATCCTTGGGGAGACTATTCCGATCATTCTCCTGGAACAGAAATAGGGATCTGTGTCGCTGGAGGCTCATCCCACTATTGTGAATCTTGAGTCGGAGCACTCCTAGCCGTCTCAAGGAGTCCCTCGTCAGGGGCACCTCCCTCTTCAATTTCAATGGGCGCGTCAAAGGTCCCCGAGTAATCCATCATTTGGTTTCCCCCCGTTTCATAATGCTCTTGGGAAGGCTCATGCTCTCCAGTTCCGGTCTACTTTTCCTCTTCAACATGTGGGCTAGAAGCTTGAACCCTGGACCTTTTCTGCCGGGACTTGGGAGAAGTATCAAACGCCTCCCTCTTCACATGCGATCGCACTTCCCGTTCGGTAGAAATCTCGTCGAAAAAATGGGCGTCTACGACTAACACAGTGTCAACCCACTCCATTTCCTGTCATTCCAATAAGAGAGGTTTTGGTGATCTGCCTTGTCTCGCCCACTAGCAAGCCGGATAACAGCAACATTTCATCATCTACTAAAGAATCTACCCAAAGACTCCAGTGATGAGCCTCACAATGGCGCGCGACAATCCGTAGAAAGCGAAAATGACGAAGGATATCAAGGGTCTTCATGTTTAAGAAAGACACTTGACTGGCATCTAGAAGCGCTGGAATGGGATCTTTGTTCAGAAACCTCACATAGAAAAATTTATGCATCCAGTTTTTATCTTGAGATTCACTATAAAAGAACCTCCAGCGAGACTCCCTACGAATTTGGAATTTATACCATGGAACTATATCACCCCAAAGAGAAGATGGCATCCAAAATCTCTGGGTCGAAGCGGACGCGAAAAAATCCTGGTAGGGAAATTAGAGCAATCACAAAACACCAAGCGGTTGGGATGAGCAACAAGGGATGAATGTTCCAATATCTCAGGACCTCTGCTAACGGGCCCGTGTATGGGATCTTTAAGCCGTACCTCACACACTGTTTATACATTGAGACACGATCTTCGGGAACATGACTCGCCCTATCCCTCTCACCTGTTAATACAAACTCGAAGTCGCTTCCAAATGACATTTCCATTTGGACTTCCCTCAAATCCTCTTCGATCATGGTGCTCTGAATACTATCCACACTTTGCAATGAGAAATAATCTTTCGACATTTTCTTTGTGAAAGAAAGCTCTTCGGAGAAGGGTTAGAAGAACAATATAACTGATGAAGTATACAATTCTTTGATAAACTTGAAGTCAAGAAAGGTTCCCCCCTTTTTTTTTCCGAAAGTTATTACTCATGGCGCTTCTTTTTCCAAAAATACCATGAGTCGAGAGCAAATGATGAGATATGGTTCAAGACCCAATTGGAAGGGTCAATCTTTGAAAAGCCCATAAAGAGCGGCTACCGACCGGTGTCCAACGATTTACGATTGCCATGATAACCTATCGAAAGATCTTAATCGCCCAGTTCTATCAAATGATAAGGTCTCAGTCGCCCCGCCAACCGAATGTAGTACACCAAGTAAAGGGTGATAGTCCTGATCGGAGCGGTATTCTTGGGATCTTTCAGTCAAGGAAAGCATCCCTCTTGAAAATAAAAATTTTCCCAAAGGATGGGAATTGCAATCAACACAGAATATTGAAATTCTGAGATTTTTGGATCAGCCCGATAAGGAAGATAGGGTTGAATCTCCTAGCGGCGCAAAACTCTGAAAGGTATAAAATCTCTCAAAACCCTCCAAACCAGGTACGCTTTCGAGACCAAACACATTTGGCACACTAATCACAGGGAATCACTCCCTCAAACTCTCAGTCTGTTCATTCATTCGAAAACCGCTCTTTACTGACTTGAGCGTCGGAGTCTCCCCGCCGAAGCACCCTCTGGTGATTTTTGCAGGTGTTTTCTTCTTCTACTGACAGAGGCTGTAAGAGTCGATATCTGTGAAATCATAACCCACCTCCAATACATATATAATAATTTGCACATGAGAGAGAGATCCAACCCACTCGGCTTCTACCAGCTCTCCAAACCCAATGAGAGTGCAATCATTAGCAAAATGAATATAAACCCCGCCCTCACCCACACTGAATCACAGTCATTCGCTCTCTTCTTAGGATGTAAAGTACACATATATTATTAGCTAATATAGGGAATTATTTTTAATAAGTTATATAAGATTAATTTTCCTTTTAATTCCAAAGCCCACCAAATTTTATACCGATACTAAAACTACTTTGACCACAGCTGCTTCGTTAGGTCTTTTTTTCGTTTAAATATATTTTATATTTCACTCGAATTTGTTAATTGCTCTTAATAAATGGTCATACGATAGTGATGAATGGTTCACCTCAATTTTCTTCATTTCAATAGTTAATTTTTAAAATAATAATTAATTTTTAAATATAGTATTAGAATCAGAGTCAAGTCAGTTTTATGATTTATTTTCATAGCACATATATAAAGTTACTCTTATTTGAAATTTTAATTAAGATAAAATCAAACAATTAAACCAATAACTTATATCTCAATTAGTATCCTTGTCTGTTTTTTTATAAAAGTCTCGACTTTATTGCTTCCTATATGATTAAAAATTATACATATCAAAAGGTTGAGTTCCCTAATACCAGAAGATTCTATCATTATAAGCAATGTGAGAGAGATAAAAGAAAAAATAACAGGTTTTGAAAATAGAAAATCTTAAACTTTTAAAAAAAAAATATCACTCTCAAAGAAAATATTATTAATCATCAATATCAAAATAATAAAACACTATAAATATTTATAGAAAATACAAATCTTATAAATTAGAAAACTATAAAAAATTAAGAAATTAAAAAAATTAAGAAATTAATAAAATTAAAAAATTAGAAACTAGAAATTAAAAAAATTAAAAAATTTTAAATATTAAAAAATTATATAAATTAAAAATTTCATGTGAATAATTTTTAAAGTCAAACTTTTTAACCACATTCTCCTGTGCTCCCTCGGCCTGATGTGCAGTGACCCCACAAGTTTTGGGATATCGAAAGTAGTGATAAAATGTAAATTTAACCTATTCAATATATATTGATTTGGTCGATAAATTATTAGATTTTATTTAAAAAATTTTAACTTTGGGTTTTAAATGGAGTAAATGTATTGGGAAAAATTTTATCTCTGAGACTTCAACAACTCGATCTGTACTAATCAAAATAAAATTTAAATCAAAATAAAATTTAAGAAATTGGATCAAGTCAAGAGGAAGATCAGAAAAAAAATGTAAACCTGATTTTGAAGGCTGGTGTAAAGGAGAGGAGAATGATGGTCATTCATTAGTCTTGTCATTGTCACTTTGAAAGTCGTTGTTCACACACTTCATTGCATCATTTCCAAATCATCCAAAAATGACCACTCGACCACGCTGCGATTCGAATCGAGGTTTTAAAAAAAAAAAAGACTGTATCGTTTGTACTGTCTTTATGAGATCACTCGATCATATTGTGACAGTATTATTAGAATTCTTATTTTATTAAATAATTATCTATTTTAAAATTTTAAAATTATAAAAATAATATTATTAATTATTTTATATCTTAATAATCATATTTAAGAAAAAATTATTTTATTGATATAAAATTTCAAAATTTTAGATTTTAAAATACAATCAAATTATTGTTATTAGTAATTAAGTTTTTCAAATTTTGGGTACACCATGCCCTCAGAGCCTTCTAAAGTTCCGGCCACGACAGCAAGGTAAACCTCCATTAAATAAAAAAATAAGTAAAAAAAATAAAAATTCTCTACATTTAAACTTCATGAAAGTATTTGCTCTTTGAAAAACATTCTCCAACAAACACAATAAAGAACATAAAAATTTGGAGAAAACTATGAACTAGGTGGACCATGATTAATGATTCTTAACTTAACTTTGTAGCGGACGCGTAAAGGTACAGATGTTCTTGTGTTTTTTTCAAAAACAAGTCGTGCCACCCCAATGAGAAATTCAATCAAGACAAAAAGGCCTATCGAAAGAGATTGAATAGCATATTTTTATATACTTTGAGGACTTAGAATTTTATGTATTCTTCTTTTCTTATTATTAGTTGAACAACATTATGAGAGTTAGATCACAAACCCCACTTGACAAAAATAAAATTTGATAATCAATGTTTAGTTGATCAACTGAACATTAATTTCTCCTAAATAAAATCTCATATTTGAATCTTATATATAGAGAAACATATATCAGAAAAGTTTTTTCTCTTAAAACTTCATTCTAATTTGAATCGGTTTTAGTTGATCTCAACATGATTATAAAATACCAATAGTTTATTCTAAAAAAAAAAAATCAGTAGACCAAATAGGAATCTCTTTTTTCCCATTTTTTCTCTTCTTCTTGGCTAAATTCCACAAAAAAAAAAAAAAAAAAAAAAAATCGTGCAATACATGTAAGGACAGGAGGGTGGTCCATCCCCCTCCATACCCTGTAAGTTCATTCTTAAAAATTAAAAATTTTCACTCACCAAAGGGGTAACAAAAAATGGACCTTAATAATGATTGTTGATGGCACAACTATTATAAATAAGGACAACCATAGCAAGAGTCGCTAAGTTCAATTCATTAGTCTCACACATCATCTAAAGAAAGAATTGAGAGGTTGAAAGGCTTCTTACACACCATCCCTAATAAAAAATATTATTAGCATCAACATTTAGTAAGTTTTAGGCTAGTTCTTTCCCTGTCTACCCTAGCCAAAGGCCAACAAAAGTCTTCTTGGTAGGCCAAAGTCCCAAAGTTCAAAAGCGCTCTCTTTCAAATACCCTTCTAATTAGTGGACAATAAGACCACCGTGACGTTCAAGTCTTTTTTTTTTTTTAATTAAGAGAAGAGAGAATGGTACCGATTAAGTTATAGTTAATTGACCATCAAGTCCAAGTCTGACATGCACAACTAGAAAATAAGGAATCAGCGATGAATAATTATCTGTCGCTTAGCGACAGAATTGTGATGGATTACTTACGGATAGATTAGTGACTGAATTAGCGACGAAAAAATCCGTCGAAAATAATTTCGTCACTAATTTAGTGATAAAATTATTTCTGTCAGTAATCTATCGCTAAAATGCGTGCAAAAATTTCACAAAAATTTTCGGATAGATTAACGACGAAAAATCCATCAGAAATAATTTTGTCGTTAATATTAGTGACGAAATTATTTTTGTTGATAATTTGTCGCTAAAACGCGAGCAAAAATCCCACGACAATTTTCGGACAGAATAGCTACGGAATTAGCAACGGAAAAATCCGTCAGAAATATTTACTATCAACGATGGATATTTCCGTCGCTGATACTCATTTTTCGAGTAGTGATGTCACGTTTGGGTTATATTCAGATTATGAAGTTAAAAGACTTAATCTCCTACTTTGCTTAATAATGACAATTGAGAAGAGCAAGGCTTCAACATTTTGTGATGTTTGACTTGTATGATTGATTTCATATAGTATAGATTATGTAAGTTACTTGAACTTTAACAATTTTGATTTAGAAAAAATTGAATTAGAGTTGAATTCTAACTTCCAATAATATATAAAATCAATTTAAATAATGAATAATTTCGCTCGACTTGACCTATTTCTTATCTTTGTTGAACAATAGGCCATACTTTTATGTTTATTAATCATATAAAGGAATTGAATAATTTCGGTTCAAACGTTACCAAATTTGTGAAGTCGAAAGAGACCAATTATCAAGACCATTAATTTAATAGAAATAACATTAGATCTTTTTAATTAAAATTCAATTTTGGATTTTGTAAGGAAGAAAGCTAAGTTGGAAAAGTTCTTTCTTAAAAAGGATTTGACAGCAACTTAGATCAATTAGGCAAAAAATGAGTCAAAATACTAGTCGATCTAGTTAAAAATAAAAAAAACCCCTTATCTCAAAAAAAAGGAATTAATGAGTGATTATCCAAGGCCGCTCGAGTATCAATTAGAGACATGGCCTGTCCGCTTAGTATTTAAATTAAATAAATACAATTTATTGGGTTGTTTTTATACTTCTCTCTTATATGTGTCTGTGGAATATTTTAAAATTTATGGCTTTTTAGATATTATACCATTTGGTGTCTGCGTGCCTTGGAGGTCTTTTTAAATAAATACAATAATAGCATTATTGTGAGACTAGGAGGTCTTTTTCTCCCGTAGTTTCCTTCCACTGGGTGATAAGTTCCAGATATTGGTGGGTGGCTCTCAACATTTTCAAAGATAATAAATATTGAATTTCTTGGCATACATTTAGGGTTCTATCATATTATTTTTTAAAATTGGGATGTCCTCAATTTGGAATTTATAATAAGTTACTGGCAAGGGTGTTGATGCCCACTAACAATTGCATTGATGTGCCATTGTTAAGGGTTTAAGGGTTTTAGGTAAGGGCACAAATATATTTTTAGGGCACCGTGAGAGTCACTATTAATGGAATTACAAAACTGTATTAATGTCTAGGGCCCAGAAATTAAACAAAATTTTAAAATAATAATGACATTATTTTATTCGAAAAGCCCAGCCATTACCAAATCCTGTCTCTTATTTTAATTTTCATTGTCCTGGCCCTATTAATTGTCATTTCAATGAATTAAAATCCAAGGTTGATGGAAATCACCCATTTCCAATTCTGAAAATTATTTTAATTGATATTCCTTCCAATTTTTTCCTAGTGTTTCCTCAATGGATTTCTACAATAATAATAATAATTTTAAATTTCAAATTCCTTGTAAATTAATTACTAATTTGGACGAAGGTAAGATTCAAAGGGTATTTAACATCATATGGGTTTAAATATTAAAATTGTATTTTTTTTTTAACTTGTATAATATTCTTTTTATTACAACAGAAATCGAATTCCAAATCACGAGATCTGGGGAGGGGGCTGTTACTACCAGTGTTTTGAAAATCGGACCGAAATATGAACCGGTCACGTCAAGGCTCAATGGATCACTAGATCAAACTAGTCGGATCAGACGAAAAATTCGGATTACGTCATAATGATATCATAAATAAATTTAAATTATAATATATTAATAATTTAAAAAATTTATATATCTAATTACAAAATATTATCAAATTATACTCAAAATATATAATATTAATAAAACACGATTTATTTATCTAAATATCTTACATAATTTAATATGAAATATTATTTAATTATATTACAACTTAATTTAAATAATGGGTTGAATATGTCAAAATCTAATTTAAACAATAAGAAAAAACCTATAGAGAAAGAAAAGGAAAAAGAATAACCAAGGTGAAAAATAATTAAAAAAATCTAAGAAAGAAAATTAAAAGGTGAGAGTGAGATAGAAAGTGAATGAGAAAAAAAAATCACTTCATAGCATTGGTATCCGGTGGTTTTCACAATTCAAAAAATATTCAATACATTCTTAGTTCCCAAGTTTGTATCAGCACAGCAGCATTTTTTTTGCACCAATTAAAAAACCCGGGTTGGACCGGGCCAATTCCTAGTCCGACCGCCCAGTCCAACTCAGATTTGACCGAGTTTGACCGGTTTTATTAAAATTTGGTTTTACTATGAAACCCAGAGTGGCGCTGGTCCGGTTCCCAGTTGAACCGATTGGTCCGATCCGGATTTGAAAACACTGATTACTACTGAACTGTCCCCTTAAAAACGAACCCGTATAATATAACACTGCCCAAACATTTGATTTTTTTTTTTCGAAAAATAATTTACCAATAATACTATTGAATAAACATGGAATACGAATATTTGTGTTTATCCATCCAACAACTAAGGAAAAATATTTGCATGACCAATATAATTATAAGAGATTAATCTAATACAATAAATTTCATATAGAATTATGAGATTGATAGAAAATTAATTTCATGTGTGAAGTTTTAGGAGAAATCTTAAATTATAGATATTTCATAGAACTTAATGTAATTCAATTTAATCAAAATACATGCCATTAAATCTAGGTTAGTCGAATTAGAGTTTCATTGTATGAGTATTAGATGAATCAAATATAAGAAAATCCATTATCATCAATAATAATTCTTTGGTCAATAAATTTAAGGAGATTGAAAAGATTTGACCATATGAAAAATTAAAAACAAATGAAATTGACTTTTTAGAGTTTTTGTTGATTGATTCAAAGTATTTTTAATATTTTCTTGAATTTTTTAATATATTTATAATTATGATTTGATTTGTCTAATTTAGATAGGATAGTATATAATTGATTGTACAAAATATTCTCGTGGGAACGATATTTGTTCGCATAATACTTAACACTCGATTAAGGTATCTTTACTCAAAATCGTGATATCAAAATTGCGTATGAATATGCTATTCAGTTTGATGAAACTAAACCTAATCACGGATATTAATTTTTGTAACCACATTCTGCTTTCAAATGGTCTTCTGTCCCAAAGTGCCCGCTTTAGAATCATGGAATAATACCACAGATGTAAGTTTGAAGTCCGCCTACATCAATGTTGGCAGGATTATGGCTAGGAGGAGAGGAACTCCTATTGTGTGGCTCAATCACCTTTTTAACCCAAAAAATATATGTGGGTTGCAAAGTCAATGCATCTTTATCTTGTCTATTTGCTGAATCTCCCATGGAAGACTTGCAAAAATCTCCCTCCTTAACACACTATACCCAAGTTTTGATTGCTGATTAACTTATTTTACTGTATGAACAGATCTGCCTTCTAGCAAGGTGCTCCAAAGCACCAAATGCGTTATATTATTCAGTAATATGGACAGAAACCTGTAGGTGCAAGACTGAAAAATAATTTTCTAAGATTTCGATTTGAAGTGTACTAGGCTTAAAAACAGGGAAGAGCGTAGGTGAGAAGGGAACTCTTATTTAGTAATCATCTGGAGATGTAGATGAAATTCCATACTTCTCCCTTGTTTTACTGGTACTCTTTCTAAATTTTAAGAAAAGAGAAAAAAGAGATGGGAGAACTAATCCTAAAAATGAATCTTACAGTATTCAAATTAGATTAATAGGATAAAATCAGAATATCGGTCGGTGAAAAAATAAATAAATAAATAAATATGGGGTTATACATACAGATATGTTTGGGCTGAAATTAGGACATTGCGAGGTTTTGTAACGGCCTTGTAACCTGAATTTAGATCCTGTAGCTGTTCCTTGGGAAATCACATTGTTTTGCTTGGAGGCCATTAGCCCACTTTAAACTGAATCACCGGAGACCCAAAGCTTCGATCCTTGCTTGTGGCACACAACTTTGATCCATGCCCTTTCTTGCATAATTTTTCCACCTCTCTCTCTCTCTCTCTCTCTCTCTCTTTTTTTTTGGGCCCCGGACTATATCTACCGCCCGTTTTTTGAAACTTTGTTCCGATTATTTCGGGTCGAATCCTAAAGTCTCTCATGGGGTAGAACTCTCCCCAGTATGATTTGTTCCATCTAAGATCGAACTCGAATTCTCTATATGGGATTTAGTAACTTACCATTAGACTGTGTTGGGTTCTCTCTCTTATTACGGATTGGTTCATTAACATATGGTTGCTCTTACAGCTATAATTGAATTAGACATTCTGGATAATCATTCACACGGAAACTTTAGACGTTAAATATTATAATATTTGTTTTCTCTTATTATAATTGTTGGTTAAACTTTAATTTTCAGTGAATTAGCAAAAAGAAAAAAAATTCATGGTATGTTTAATTATGGAAAGAATGATATTTTTCGAAAAACGTTTTTTAAGAAAATAAATTTATGTTTAAATACTCCACTTTTAATTTTTTAAAAAATAAAAAATAAAAAATAAGATTATTCAAAGAAATAAAAAACTATTTTCTATTATAAATAAAACTCATATTTTTCAAAATTTAACAATTTTGATAGAAAAAATTAGAGATATAAGAATATATATTTTTTAAACATAATTTTTAATTTTTCTACTCTTTTCTTTGAAGAAAAAGAAATATAAAAAAATAAAAAACGTGAGTTCTGAAAAAACTGCAAAAGCACGTACGACTTTAATTTTACAAAATTGTATTATTTGATCCAAGTAGGGTAATTTAGAATCTTAAGGGGAATTATTTTCTATCCTTTAAATAAAGTGGTATTCACTTTTTGAGTCTAATGTGTTTAATTAAATCACTGTTGATTCTTTTCTATAAATTTAACCCCTAGTATTTTTTTAGATAAATAACCAAAGAAAAATGACAAATTAGTTTCAAAAAATTTTATCCTAAAACTACAGAAATACAGAAATACAGAATTATATTATAATTTTATCCTAAAATTATATTATAATTTTATCCTTCAAATAAACTTCAAGGTCGGCCACGAAATACAGAAAAAGATGCAAGTAAAACATTCATTCCATTTTCTAGTAACATAATCACAGAACCATCACTAGGTGTCAATTCTGAGAAACCCGAACAGAAACCGAACCATAACCTAAAACTACAGAGTAACATTCACCAAACCGAACCATAAGCCGAAGCAACAGATATCAAAAAGTCGAGTACACACCACACCATAACACTGATCACAAACCTAACCCTAATTTCTCCAGTTTCCACCATCAGCGGGGCTTCCACCTCCGCCTCTGGAGTACCTAGAACCCCCACCATAACCGCCACCGCCACCTTCACGACGACCCCCATAACCACCGCCGCCGCCATATCCACCACCACCACGGCCATATCCACCGCCACCCTCACGGCGACCTCCATAACCACCACCGCCTCCTTCACGGCGTCCCCCAAAACCGCCGCCGCCGCCGCTACCGCGGGACTGAGCTTCGTTGACGGTGATATTACGACCATCGAGGGACTGTCCATTCATTCCTTCGATGGCATCTCTCATCGACTGCTCGTTACTGAAAGTAACGAACCCGAAACCTCTAGATCTACCAGTCTCACGATCATTGACCACCTGAAAAAGAACAGATCTACTCAGATCTACAAAGGTCTAAGCTTAAAATAAAGAAACTCAAAAATCAAAGCGATCGATCTTCATATCTTTGGTAGAAAAGATTGAAGATGACATACCGTTTGATGATGAGAGAGATCAATAAAAGAACAGTAACATAGCAGTTAACACAGAGCAAGAATCACATCACAGAAAGAGTAACACAGTAGATCAGATCAATCAATCAGGTCAAACCCCTGAAATCGGATGATCGGATACTCCGGTTTTCAAAACGGACCTTCGATTCGAGAATTTCACCATACTGACTGAAGGCTTCCTCAAGAGATCGGTCGTCGATAGCCCAGGACAGACCTCCAACGAAGCAACGATACTCAACTTCTGCAGAAGACATTAGGGAGAGAGAGAGAGAAAAGGATATAGAGGGAATAAAGAGAAAAGAGGGGGATCCAAAAACCCACCTCCGCTGAGAGCACGAGTCTTTGTTTGAAACCCAAACCCTAATTTTATGGTGAGAAATGGTCGCAGACGCCAACTAGGGTTAGTGTGGGCGCATTGCACCCTCCCTTGTTGGGTTTGGGTGCGGTTTAGGGTTTTGTTTGGCTGCATGCATCTCCTCAACAATGATTTTTTTTATTTATTTATTTTTTTACAAAATGAATGATAGTTAAACGAAAAAAAAAAGAGGCAATGATCTATTTGGAGGACGAATTTTATTGTGTAAATAGAACGTAGTTTAATGATTCGTTTAGGGTTTAGGAAAAATTAGGAAATTTCCTTTTTTGAAGATAAAAAAATAGAAATATTTTAACTAATACCTATATTTGGATTGCAATTGATTTACAAATTTCCCATCTTACTAAAATAATAATTTTACTGATTATTATTAACTGTTGTTATTTGGTAATATATATAAATATATAAATATTTGAAATTTGAATTGTTTCCTTTTTCATGTCAAAAATAAAAGGAATAGCGGGGTAATAATTGAGAAAACCTTTCTTTGAGAGAATAAAAAAGAAAATAATAAAATATATAAATTTTTAGTACGAATTTTTGTGCACTCCACAACTTGGAAACTAATTGGAGCATTGGGACCAGCGAGTCACCGGGTCAACTCAACTTCCCAAGGCATTTTTCATTTTTACTAAATAATTATTATATTATCACAATTCGCAGATATGGCTTTTAGTTTTGTCTTAATTACTTTTTGCCCCACCTTTGATGCCTTGATGAACTAAAATCTCCTAAATATAAATATCTCTTAAATATAAAATCAAGAATTTACTTCATTCTTATTTTATTCCCCAAGGTTTTTCCCCAAAGAAGAGAAAAAGAAGATGTTCTAGAGACTGAAATAGGTTTTGAATAACCAAAAGTATATCCTGCTGGACGTGGTGAGAAATCCGTGTTTGACACGCGTCGGAGTTCTATTCGGTAAAAGTGTTGCAGTGATGTAGTTGATTGCTTCTGTTTAACCACGGTTAAGGGTTTAGTTTGTGATGATATTTTTGAGTGGGACCCAGAAGTCATGTGATATGGTGGGGATGGACTGGACTTGCACGGTTTCATGACCTGTCTAATCGGGCGGGCATGGGCCAACCATCGGGTCATTGTCCAAGAGTGGTGCCGTTCATATTAATAATATTAATTTAAAATTTAATTAAAGTTAAAACATATGTATTTTGAAAATTAAGTAAAAATAATTAAAAGACATAAAATTTATTCTACTTAATATTTGAAGTCCTCGGCGCATGTAGAGTTATATTTAAGGGTAGCTGACCCAACAAGGCTTAATTTTTTGGGCTTACTAAATATTAGCCCATAAACATTAATGGGCTGTTGTTCTTCTAGTACGAGGTGGTAGAAAGAAAAAGAATGGTGAGCTTGGGCCATCACAGCGGAAATCAATATTTGAAACAATACTTTGGACATGTGGTCCAATATGAATTTTTTTATCACGTGGAAAGAAACTAAAATCGATTTCTTTTTTTTTTTATTTATTTCTATTTAGAAAAAGAAGATTATTTTGACCCACATACAAGGATGTTACGCACAAATCAAAACACTTTTTCGAGGGCATAGATAATACCATTTTTAAACTAATGAGAAATAGTTCCTTAGAGATCTCAAAAAAAATAATACTATTTTTAAATAGAATTTTGAAATTTGATTGAGCAAGAATATAAGATGCACATTTAGTGACAATTACCGAAATGATGAAAAAATGATCAAGTTAGAATGATAGAATGTACTGAAAAGTGAACATTTTAGATATTTAGAATCCGTCGTTCAAAATGATACCAACATAGATGAGGATGTGAATTATGAGATTCAAACGGGTTGGATAAAGTTGAGAAGAGTATCTAGAATTCTTTGTGATTATGCAATGCCACTGCATCTAAAAGGAAAGTTTTATAAAACTGCAATAAGACTTGCACTATTGTATGGTACCGAGTATTTGGCTATTAAACAACAAGAATATAAAATGTATGTAGTTGAGATAAAAATGTTTAAATGAATGTATAACAAAATTAGGAAAGATAGAATTAGAAATGAAAAAATACGTAATAAATTGGAAATGAACTCAATTGCGGACAAGTTACGCGAATGTCATCTGAGATGGTTTGGACATATGCAACGAAAACTCAAAAACGTACCAGTCAGAAGACCGAGAGCTTAATTATAGGGGATTTAATGAAATATCGAAATAGATCATTGAAAATCTAGATGCAATGTATTAGTAAAGATATAGTGGTTAAGAGATTAATTGAGGAGATGACTTTAGATAGAAACGAATGACATATGAGAATTAAAACAAATTAAATCATCCATGTGTCATTGAAAGTTTAACTAACACATATATATATATATATATATCTTTTTTTCTTCTCAAATCTATATTTGTCTTTCAAATAATCGATTTTAGTATTGAGATTAAAATTTAAATTATTGTTGTTATTTATTGAGCAAGAATATAGGCAACCAATATTGAATAACCATATCAACATTTTTTATTTTTCCAGAAAAAAAGTACTCTTGAAGATTATTTAATTGAGAACATACATCATCTATCCACATATTAAGATTATTCTCAATCCTTTATCTTTCTTGATGGTCCCTCTGCACCCCCCCCCCCCCGGCCAAAAAAAAGCTTTCTTAATGAGGGGGGAACAGTATTTACAAGTTCTCGGGCCTAAGATAAGGCAAAATAGTTTTTAAGAAAATAGTCTAATAGTCATGACTCCTTTTCAACTTAATAATTTCGAGTTTAAATCGCGATTTAATCAAAAAAAAAAAAAAAAAAAAACATCAAAATAGACTTTTTCTTGGTTAATGACTTCTCCCTTTCGCACCCATTTGTTCAAAAAATGAAAATCAAACAATAAACAATAAAGTGGATAAACTTTGTAAATAAAGTCAAACAAGTATTAGCCTAATCCAACAACAATGTGATCACATTTAGTCAAATGCTTTAAATAATTCAAATATTCCAGCCCTTTGGTGGCTTGTCCTCATACTCCTCTCAATCTCTTCTCTTGAGCACCAAATCATCCATTGATATTGAAAAAAAATCTAATCATCCTTTTCATGTCAAAAGCTACCCTTTTGCTTTTAATTTTTATTTTAGAAAATAAAATGTAATATTTTATTAAAAAATTATTTGTTGTGAGAATATTAGATAATGAATTTTTGGGAGTATAAGTGTGATGCAAATATTTCACAATTTAATAAAATTTTATGATATATTTGAAAAGTATACAAAACCCATTTGATTACAAATTGCAACTTCAACTTATGACAATTCCATAAAAGCATATGTTCATAATCAATACACAATTTCTTTTTTTATAATATGCTTTTGGTTTGACCAAGGATTTCTTCTAAGTTCCGTATGTCTTAGGGTTAGAAAGTCAGAATAAAACAAAATAATCTTTCACTTTTCATACATCGTTTTCCATTGGGCAATTCACAATTAGAAAGTTCAAAGTGGAATATTTATTTGTGAAAAATTCCTTTAGTTGTAGACTGTTCGAATTACTCTTGTTTACTGCACCCTCAATTCAATAGTAAATTTCAAAGGAAACATTCTCAATATTTTTTTTTATAAATTATTTATATCTGATAATTTTATTAAATCCAATTAAATTCAGTTTAAATTAAATTAAACCTTTTATGATTACTAATATTGTGGTAAAAATTTTTGTCACAAAATTAACTTATTTAAATTTTAATTAAGTTAATAAATAATTGAAATTAGGTTTAAACAAAATTTTTGGACCAACACCAATGTTGGTTGGCTCAACAGGAAGAACGCTGAAATCCCTTAACCATGCACGGGTTTGAGTTGTCATGGGAACGGAAAAAATCACACTAGGAGACCTCTCTCCAAAAAGGACCCGACAACAGGTTGATCCAAATTAGTCGAACAGAAACTCTAAATACTAAGCGATCAACCCTCCAAAAAAAAAAAGAAAAAGCTTTTGGATCAACATTCTTTTTTGCCTTTCTCTCTCTCTTTTTGCATTTTTTGGGGTTGATTTAGTTGGGTTCTTATTGAATTGAGTGGAACTATTCATGAGGAAACAATGAAGCATGCCAATGTCATTTTCTCTTTCTCTTTTCTTGCCCGAAATTTTTGAACATTCCATGTCAAACTCCTTCACGTTGATAAAACAATCCACATCTAATAAACAACTTCCTCCTATTTTTGAAACCACCATTTTTACGAGAAAAATGAAGAAAACATTGTTGACCAACTCGGAACTGGGAAAACATTGTTGACCTTGCTTTCATAACTAGTTATACATTTTTTTTTCTTCCTCCTATTTTTGAACTATGACTTCTGACCAATTTTTGCAAGAGATAGAGGGAACAGAAAAAGAGAAATGAAGAAAATATTATTCACCCTCTTCGCATAATTAGTTATAATTTTTTTTTTTTTTTTTTTTATGAAAAAGGATGGTGAAGACGAGTATCTACACCGGTCATAGAATATCAAAATTGAATCATAATGCTACTCTTTAAGTCAGTCTATCACCACAAACTCACAAAAATATAAAAGAGTCACGAAACTCTTAATAATTCGAACTTTATAGAAATATTTTGTAAGAATTGGGGATAGGGACGTTACCACTAAACTGTTTTCTTATAAATATATAAATTTAAATTTTCAAAATTATGAAATATATATTAGATCCACTCTAAATATCATTTTGCAAGTGATAAATAATTAAAACTTGGACATAATTTTTTATCATTCCCGCAACAATTAAGATGAAGTTGTCATATATGCAATTATATCACTCGTATTGACTATCGTAATTGGTCAATCTTTTTTTAAGTGGATAACTTATCACCAATCGATATCTGGATTTCGTTCGACTAATCAGGCTCAAGTATTGTGGAGCCTTCTGTGAAAGGATTGACTCTTCAAAATCTTATTTTTTTTATTCTCATGACTCGAATCTAAGATTTATAGTTAAGAGAATGTAATATCTCACCGTTACATTTATAAAAGCTTGGTGTAATTGGTCACCTTTGACTAAACTTTTCTTAGACATGCTCAAGGAAAAGGAAGAATTGACATTTTCCTAGCAGCCACTTGGAGTGCATCTAGTGCTAGGTCTATTATATTTATGCAGATGCTCAAATTGATGTTTATATCTCATTTGCCTTTAAAGCATATAACCTAGACCAGAGACAAACAAGCTATTGGAGGTCTGATATTCTCCTTCCCCTTGATCAACCTATTACTAGAGACATGAAAGTGACCAAACAACTACCAAATACATGCTTTAGGATCCTATTTTCCAACCCTTGACTAGCAAACTTTAGACAACATTAAAAGGCAAATTTGGCAAGTGGGAGATACACAAAATTGAGGCCATAATTCGTATACCAGATGTGACTTTCTACTTGTATGACACATGCATTACAATTAATAAAAAAAAGACAAAAACAAAGTATGATGTAATAATCTTATTGTAGCATAAAATTTTTCAAATTAGCACAGACTATCGAGTATTCAAATTTATTAATTTTCTAAATAATTAAGGCAAACCTGAGTTTACCAATACAAATGAGTCTAAATCTATACTTAACCTTAATTCATTTTAAAATCGAATTAAGATTGCATTTGGGTTTGATTCATTTAACTAAATGAATGAGCTAAATCAAATTCTTATTAAACAAGCCAATTGTAGTTGTATTCTTTTTTTATACAATAATTAAATTAATAGATGCATGTAATAACTCATAAACTATTCATACTAGACAATAATTATCTTTAGACTTGCCAAGAAGAGATTTGATCCCTAATCACTTATAACCAAAGTTGGAGAATCAACAAACATTAACTCTCATAATTTCCTATAAATTTTCTCTTCGTACTTGGTCATGAGCATATAGTTATACAAATAAACATCGTCAATGTATATATATATATATATATATAAACCAAAAACTGTATGGTTAGCGAATTTATAACTCAACAAATTGATATAATGGTGGTAGTGTATCACTGTATGCATGGTGACCCACATCAAGTTATGCATTTTGATGGTGGCAAATGGCAAGACATCCATATTATATTAAGGGGTTCTTTGTATAATATAAATATTGGTGTCCATGTGTCTCTTCTTTTCCTTTCCTTCAGACCTCAATGTTTAGTTGTAGCCTTATATTTAATCTTCCTTGGAGTAGCTGGCAAGCCTCATTTCGCTACATTAACCTAATACTCCTTTTTTTCTTTTTATATCATCGATATTTGAAATCAAAATTTGACTAATTCGTTTTAAAATTTATAGTTACCTATTCCGAAAACTACATTTTCAATGTAAGTTTTTATTTTATTCAAAAGATTCAAATCTGAAATATCAGTTAAGAAATCTAATGTTATATCCTACTAAATCAACTATTCGTTAGTCTAATACTTTTTCCGCATGTAATAATTTGCACACGAGAGAGAGACAGATCCAATCAACCGAGCTTGATCTTTGCAGATTTGGGGTCTCCAGGCGAATCTAAAGTGAAGTTGAAAGTGTTTGGGTATGATGCATGAAAATTTCTTAATAATAGTATTTTATTATTTTAAAAATATTTTTTTGTTTTTGAAATATTTTTAAAATATTTTAAAACATTAAATTAATTTATATTTATATAAAAATTTTTATATTTTATATATTTTGTGAATTATTTATTTATTTTTTATATTATAATTAATAATTATATATATGATTATTTTTTATTTTTATTATAAAATATGATCATTTTATTATTTTTATAAAATAATTAATATTTATATAAAAATCTTTATATTTTTTATATTCACGTATTTATTTATATTTATATTTTTCATATTTTTATAAAATATTATTTTTTTTTGCATCGTTTTAGACAGTGTTTTGAAACCCGAAGTGGAATGGCCGGTTGGACCGATTCGATCGGGAACCGGACTAGTAGCCGGTCCGGGTTTCCCCACAAAATTGGACTCTGAAAAAACCGATCAAAGTCGGTCAAAACCCCGGTTGGACCGGCTGAACCGGAGTTGAATCGGCCCTGTCCAACCCGAGTTTTTTAAAATACAAAATAAAAGTGAAATAATTGTGTTTGTCATCAGAATAGATATATCAACAGTTTTTTCCATCACACCATACGTAAAAATTATGTAAATGTCATATAATTTTATATTTATTTATTATTTCATGATGATGTCATCCGAGTTTTTATCCGATCTAATCAAATCAATCCAATAACTTATTAATCCCCTTGACATCCAATTCGGATTTCAAAACATTAGTTTTAGACTCGCTTCGATTTCCGTTTTAGCGTAACATAGTCGTTGGGTGGGTACGTGGAGGCGGAGTCACCGGACGAAGCACACTGATGAAAAATGCAAATTTAATTAGTATCCAACACACTTGGCTTCTACCAGCTCTCCCAAGCCAATGAGAGCAAAATCATTAGCAAAATGAATATAAACCCCGCCCCCACCCGCACTGAATCACTGTCATTCGCTCTCTTCTTAGGATGTAAAGTACACATATATTATTAGCTAATATAGGGAATTATTTTTAATAAGTTATATAAGATTAATTTTCCTTTTAATTCCAAAGCCCACAGAATTTTATACCAATACTAAAACTACTTTGACCACAGTTGCTTCGTTAGGTTTTTTTTTCGTTTAAATATATTTTATATTTCACTCGAATTTGTTAATTGCTCTTAATAAATGGTCATACAATAGTGATGAATGGTTCACCTCAATTTTCTTCATTTTAATAATTAACTTTTAAAAAAATAATTAATTATTAAATATGATATTAGAATCAAATTCAACTTAGTTTTATGATATATTTTTACAAAATGTAAAATTTTAATTATGATAAAATTAAATGATTAAACTAATAATTTATATCTCAATTAGTATCATTTTTTATTTTTTTTATAAAAATCTCAATTTTAATGCTTTTTATATAATTAAAAAATATATATATCAAAACGATTGAGATCTCTGATACTCGGAGATTCTATCATTATAAGTCGAACTTTTTAACCACCTTCTCCTATGGTCCCTTGGCCTGAAGGGCAGTGACCCCACAAGTTTTGGATATCGAAAGTGGTGATAAAATGTAAACCTAATTTTGAAGGCTGGTGTAAGAGAGGAGAATGATGGTCATTCATTAGTCTTGTCATTGTCACTTTGGAAGTCGTTGTTCACACACTTGCATTGCATCATGCACAAATCATCTAAAAATTACCACTCGACCAAGCCGTGACATATTATTATAACTCTTATTTTATTAAATAATTATCTATTTTAAAATTTCAAAATTATAAAAAAAACATTATTAATTATTTTATATCTTAATAATATTTGAGAAAAATTTGTTTAATTGATATAAAATTTCGAAATTTTAGATTTTAAAATACTATCAAATTATTGTAATTAATAATTAAGTTTTTCAAATTTTGGGTGCACTCAGGGCCTTCTAAAGTTCCGGCCGGCCACGACAGCAAGGTAAACCTCCATTAAATAATAAAATAAGTAAAAAAAAAAATCTCTACATTTAAACTTCATGAAAGTATTTGCTCTTTGAAAAACATTCTCCAACAAACACAATTATAAACATAAAAATTTGGAGAAAACTATGAACTAGGTGGACCATGGTTAATGATTCTTAACTATGTAGCGGACATGTAAAGGTACAGATGTTCTTGTGTTTTCTTCAAAAACAAGTCGTGCCACCCCAATGAGAAATTCAATCAAGACAAAAAAGCCTATCGAAAGAGATTGAATAGCATGTTTTTATATACTTTAAGGACTTAGAATTTTATGTATTCTTCTTTTCGTATTATTAGTTGAACAACATTATGACTTGATAAAAATAAAATTTGATTATCAATGTTTAGTTGATCAACTGAACATTAATTTTTCCTAAATAAAATCTCATATTTGAATTTTATATATAGAAAAACAGATATTAGAAAAGTTTTATCTCTTAAAACTTCATTCTGATTTGAATCGGTTTTAATTGATCTCAACATGATTATAAAATATCAATAATTTATTTGGAAAGCTCTTTTTTTTTTTTTTTTTTTTTCTCTTTTTCTTGGCTAAATTCTACCAAAAAAAAAAAAAAAACCGTGCAATACATAGTAGGGTGAAATTTCTTAGATATCTTACCATGTGAAAGGTTGGATCTGTGGATCTCCGTATTAATCTTAGTGGGTTGAGATGAGGCAGCTAGGGGTATGGTCTTCTTCATCAAAATAGCAAGAGGTAGTTTTTGGTGTCATTTTTTATTTATTTATTTTTTTCTATTTACGTCTCTTCATTTTGTTTTTCCTCTTTTGCATTAAAGCCCAAAGTGAGTTGACTTGGTAACTTGTAAAAGTGGTAAACTTAAGTTGTTGACCCACCTCTTGAGAGGAAGAAAATGTTTAGTATTTTGAATCACTAGTTTAGATATTTTTAATATTTTAATATTTTTTTTCAACTCAAAACAAAAAGTCAAATTTTCAAATATAACTCAAATTTGGATTGAACTAAAATTTCCAAATTCCCAAAAGTTTTAAAATTTTTATATATTATTTTTTTTATTCTCATGTCTTAATTTTAGATATGGGTATTAATTTATGAAAAAAGTTTATAAAACAAAAATAAAAGGAAATAATAGTTAATTGGGTGAATATTTAAAGTGGATCCTAAATATTAAAATAAAATAAATACTTTGACAGGTGATTAGTTAAGAGATCAGATGATTCATAATTAGTATATTCTCATTCACAGATGATCCATGCCAAGGCAATTTCTAGGGCTGCTCATTTCCCCCAACCCCCAACTCCCAACCAATTGGAAATTTATTAGAATTTCAACCACTAATACAAAAAATTATTAGAATCAACATTTAGTAAGTTTTAGGTTAGTTCTGTCCCTGTCTACCCTAGCCAAAGGCCAACAAAAGTCTTCTTGGTAGGCCAAAGTCCCAAAGTTCAAGAGCGCTCTCTATCAAACACCCTTCTAATTAGTGGACAGTAAGACCAACATGAAGTTCAAGTCTTTTTTTTTTTTTTTTTTTTTTAATTATAGAAAGACTACTCTAGATCTTAAGAGAGGAAAAATTGTGTCGATTGAGTTATAATTAATTGATCATGAAGTTCAGGTCTGACATGTCACGTTTGGGTCAAATTCAAATTATGAAGTTAGAAGACTTAATCTCCTACTTTGCTCAATAATGATAATTGAGAAGAGCAAGGCTTCAACATTTTGTGATGTTTGACTTATATGATTGATTTCGTATAGTATAGATTATGTAAGTGACTTGAACTTTAACAATTTTGATTTAGAAAAAATCGAATTAGAGTTGAATTCTAACTTTCCGATAATATATAAAATCAATTTAAATAATGAATAATTTCGATCGACTTGACCTATTTCTTATCTTTGTTGAACAATAGGCCATACTTGTATGTTTATTAATCCCATAAAGGAATTGAATAATTTCGGTCATACCAAATGAATCAAAGACCAAATAAACCATATCTTGATAGTCTGCCATTCTTAATTTTTTTTTTTATTTTAACTAATTAAAAATTTACTCAAATTTAAAATTTTTTTATTTTCTATTGATACAACTTTTGATCATTTGATTTTTGATTCATTTGATTTATATAGCATTATTGTCAAATAAATTTAACTCGGAGTCCTTTTTCTCCCATAGCTTCCTCCGGTTGATAAACTACAGATATTGGTGGGTGACTCTCTACATTTTCTAAAATAATAAGAACTGAATTTCTTGATATATTTTTAGAGTTCTACCGTATTATTTTTTAAATTGGGATGTCCTCAATTCCAAATTATTATTATCCCAATCAAAATAAAGAAAATTTATAATAAGTTACCAACAAGGGTGTTGATTATGGGTGTTATGACATTCGAGTTCAAGGATAGCGTTGATATCTGTGTTTGACTCAATTGTTATTTTATATGATTTTGAGCTCGTTGAGCTTGCATTTTTTGAGCTCAAACTCGAAATGTCATCGAATAGTGTTATTTATTTTAAAAATTAATTAAAAATATAATTTATTGAGATTATCGAAACTTGAAACTCAATATAATTGGGCTTGAGCTCGAGCTCAATATTGAACCGTCCAAACTCAAGCTCGGTTTGACTTAGCTCGAGTCGAGCTTTAACATAATAGTATTATATGTACCCGTGACATCATATGACTCTGATAACAGCCGCACAGTGTTGATGGCCACTAACAAATGCATTGATTTGCCATTATTAAAGGTTTAAGGCATTGGGTAAGGGCACAAATATATTTTTAGGGCAACATGAGAAACACATTAATGGAATTAAAAATCTGTATTAATATCTAGGGCTCAGAAATTAAACAAAATTTGAAAAATGACATTATTTTATTCGAAAAGCCCAACCATCACCAAATCCTGTCTCTTATTTTAATTGTTATTGTCCTGGCCCTACTAATTGTCATTTCAATGAATTAAAATCCAAGGTTGATGGAAATCAACCATTTCCAGTTCATGACTTTAATTGATATTCCTTTCAATTTTTTTCCTAGTATTTCCCTAATGGATTTCTACAAAAATAATAATAATTTTAAATTTCAAATTCCTTGTAAATTAATTACTAATTTGGACGAAGTATAAGAATGGGAGGGTATTTAACATCATATCGGTTTAAATATTAAAATTGTTTTTTTTTTGAACCTGTATAATATAACACTACCAAAACATTTGAATTTTTTTTTTCAAAAAATAATTTACCATAATGCTATTGCATAAACATGGAATACGAATATTTGTGTTTATCCACCCAATAACTAAGGAAAAATACTTTGCACAACGAATTTTGAGAATTAAATTTCGAAAGTTTTGTAAAAATAAGGATCAAAATTGCTAGAGCTTCGAAACATTTGGTAATAAGATTAATTTTTTTTTTTTTTTGGTTCGAGCTTCAAGCCCCTATGAATAAAGAAAAAAGATTTGACAAAGTCAATGCCTTAATAGACCCCACAGTGTTCGAACCGAATTAATTGAAGAAAACTTGAATACTGATTAGTGAAAAAAAGATTAAACTTTTTTTTTAGGTTCGGTTGAAAAATTTAGATTATATTTAGTTGAAATTACATGAGATTTTTAAATATAAAAAATTTAATTTTCCTTACAAAATTTTAAATTTCTTAAAAATATTTATTTTAACTAAAAAAAATTATATATAAATGTAGATTCAACTCATGCAATTGAGTTTAAAGTTATTAAGATAATGATAATTTAAATTTTTATAAATGAATTTAAATTCTATTTATAAATTCTATATTTGTTATTAATTTTTAAATTACAATCATTATAGATACATAGGATAAAAGAAAATAGATTGAGATATAATTTTCTTAAATCATATTTTGATTAATTCTGTTTTAAATTTATAATGATATATTTTGAAGAATTATTCTCTCATCGTAATTTTTTTTAATTTTAAAATTTAAATCTGAAATCTTAATTATAAAATTTAATATTATATTCTATTAGATCAGATCGACTTTTCATTCCATCAATTGAGATATAGGTTTCGAACATTACCATTTAAAAAGAAAAAAAAAAAAAAGAGAAAGAAGGGGGTAAAAGGAAATTCAAATTCAACCTTGGAACCAGACATGACCTCAACAGGGGGTTTCTTTTCTTGAAATGCACAAAAACAAGGACACGAGGCCCAAGCCGAGCGTCTCCTCGAAAGGGCCACGTGTCAACCTCAGATGGTGTGTGTGTAGATTATTTGTCCTCCGGTGCAAGTAAAGGCCAGGCTCTCCGCCCCATTCTCATGCCTTTTTCTGCTTAAACCCACTTGGAAGACAGCGACTTCTGGCTGCTGTAATTGACCCAAACATTTCCGTCACTTTAGCAACCAATATAAAAAATTTTGAGCAATAGGCGTGGCTGTGGCTGGCTCTTTCTAAATCCTTCCCCAAACGGTTTACCCATTAATTACGTCCCAAAATTAAATTTCTCCAAATATAAAATATTTAATATTATTCGTAATTATCGATAATTTATGACTTAACTGACGTTATTTATTTATTTTTTTTAAGATTTCGAATTTTAATTTTTTTTATATATAAAAAAATTTTGTCCGCCATTTTTTTAGTTTGCAGTTTTAGGTCCCATCAACCCACTCCTTGCGTTCCTAAAAAATTTAATTAGAGATTTTTTTTTTTTGATTTTAGGTGTATGAATGCTATTAAATCTTTATTTGATTAACCCTTCAGACAGAAATAATGAAATATTTAACTGTAAGATCTGAATATCAATTACGTATGAAAATGGTAGAAAAATATAATTGATTGATAAATGTAAGAATAGAGCGTTAAAAACAAAATAAAAATTTGAGATTTCTAATTATTTTTAAGAATTGGCACCAGTGTTGTTAATTTTTAAAGTAAAAAAAAAAAAAATCCTCAAACAGAGTTTTTTTTTTTTTTTTTTTTCTTGGGGGATAAAAAAGCTTCGAAAAATCAGCAGAAAGTCAGAACATCTAAAAAGTTTGTAATTCTTATATTTTTTAGAAAAAAGGCCTTTCCGAAAAAGAAGAGTTATTATTCTTATTTTTAGAAATAAAATGCCATTTGAATTTACACTTCCCCTCCCACCCCCAGAGAGACAGAGACAGAGAGAGAGAGAGAGAGAGTAGGAGAGAGAAAATGAATTTAGGAAAGTCACCGCTCACGACCTTTCGCGAGCGAGGGAAAAAAGAGAAGAGAGAGAGAGAGAGAGAGAGAGAGAGAGAGTGTGTGTGTGTTTACAGACAATTATTGAAACAACAAATTTAAATCAAATGCGGCAGCGGCAGTAGTTTTGAGGAAGGAAAGCTTAGCTGTCTTGAGCGTATCTCCCGCAAAGCTAGGTCAACCTCTCTCTGGCTCTTGTCGGTCCAACAGCCGGTTGTATTCAAACTCCGGCTCGCTCTTCCCACTTTCTTCTCCGGCGTCTCATATTGTCGTCGTCTTCTCTAGAGAGAGAAGAAACCCCACACGCCTCTCTCTCTCCAGAGTCAAATATTTTATTTTTCTCTCATACACTTTTGAACACTTCCAATTTTTTAATGTTCTTAACTCACTTTCTCTGTCTCTCTCTCTCTCTTTCGTCAACTGAAGAAACTGAGGAGAGAGAGAGAGAGAGAGATTCAGCTCCTAAGTTGAAGAATCAAAGCCTGTGCTGTGATTCATTCAGGTAAGAAATTTCTAGAGAGAGAGAAGAGAGAGAGAGAAATGTATGCGAACATGTAGAGAGAGAGAAAAAAAATGGAGAAAGATTAGATGGTTATCCATTTGTTGATGTTGATTTAGATATGGTGGATCAGAGAAGTGCAATTGTAGTAACCCTAGTTTCTTTGCTCTTCTTGTTATTATTTGATTCTACATTGGAACAACAGTTGACTTCTTACTCTGAAAAACAAGCTCTGCTTCAGCTGAGATCAACATTAGGGATAAGAAGCAAGGATTGGCCCAAGAAAGCTGATCCTTGCTTAAATTGGACTGGTATTAGCTGCCAAAATGGTAGTGTCATCGGTATCAACATTTCCGGATTTCGTAGGACTCGTGTTGGTAGTCAAAACCCTAGTTTTTCAGTTGATGCCCTTGTGAATTTAACCAATTTGATGTCCTTTAATGCCTCTAATTTCTTGCTTCCAGGTCAAATTCCTGATTTGTTTGGTGATAAGTTGTTGTTGCTTCAAGGGCTTGATCTTAGGTCTTGTTCTGTTGTTGGTCCTATTCCATTGTCTTTGGGCAATGCGAGTAATCTCATTTCATTGTACTTGTCCAATAATAGTATTACTGGTTTGATTCCTTCGAGTTTAGGTCAGTTGTCAAAACTCTTGTATCTTGATCTCTCGCAGAATTCGCTTACTGGGTCGATAACTTTAGAGTTTAGTTCTTTAGGGAATTTGTCTTTGCTTGATTTATCCTCGAATTTCTTATCTGGGTCGATTCCTCCGGGGATTGGTGCACTGCCGAAGCTTCAGGTTTTGAATCTTTCTAATAATAGTTTTACGTCCTCGATACCTGCTCAGCTTGGTGATCTTGGGAGTCTTGTTGAACTTGATCTGGGCATGAATGATTTGTTTGGGTCATTGTCCTTAGATTTGGGTGGATTGAGGAGTTTGCAAAAAATGTTGCTTGGGAACAATAAACTTTCCGGGGAATTGCCTAATGATTTGTTTTCTTCTCTTACAAGGTTGCAGTATATAGACCTGAGTAAGAATAGTTTCAATGGGTCTATTCCAAATGCGATTTTTTCAATGTCGCAACTGCAATTTCTTGACATCTCTGGCAACAATTTCACTTCTCAGCTTCCTGACCTTGGTTCAACTACCAATAGCACTGGTGCTGTATTCAATCTATCACAGAATATGTTTTATGGAAATCTTACATCTGTACTGGGGAGGTTCAGTTATGTTGATCTATCAGGCAACTACTTCGAAGGTAAGGTTCCGGACTATGTACCCGGCAATAGATCCCTTGATAGCAATTGCCTGCAAAATGTGTCAAATCAGAGAACGTTGGAAGATTGTTCATCATTTTATGTTGCTAGGGGCCTGATTTTTGATGGATTTGGACAACAAAATGACACAGCTGCACCAAAATCATCGGGAAATAGTAGTAGGCGCTGGATTATTTTGGCAGGAGTGTTGGGTGGGGTTGCATTTATAGCAATCCTAGTATTCCTGATTGTTATTGTGATCTTTTGCACCCGAAGAAGGGGCACAAACCAGAGAAGCAATGGTGTAGGGCCTATTCCTGCTGGGGGCAGTCCTTCACCTCAGGGAGTAGCTGTTGACTTTTCGAGCCTAGGGGAAAAGTTTGGGCATCAGCGGCTGCTTCATGCCACAAATAACTTTAATGACGTGAACCTCATCAAACATGGCCACTCAGGTGATCTCTACAGGGGAGTTCTGGAAAATGGGATGCTGGTGGTCATCAAGAAAATCAATCTGCATTCTGTAAAGAAGGAGTCATATTTACAAGAATTGGATTTTTTCAATAAGGTTTCATATACAAGAGTGGTTCCCTTCTTGGGACATTGTTTGGACAATGAGAATGAAAAGTTCATTGTTTACAAAAATATGCCAAATGGGGACTTGTCTAGTTCGTTGTACAGGAAAACTGATGTGGAAGATGATAGTTTACAATCTCTGGATTGGATAACAAGATTAAAAATTGCAATTGGTACTGCAGAAGGTCTATCTTATCTGCATCATGAATGCACTCCTCCCCTTGTTCACAGGTATTCCCAGCATCTTCTATTTCTTTTGTTACTGCATTAATGATACTTGTGATAAGTTTCATATTAGTAGTTTTTCTCTAGATGGGGGATGACTATCAGTGTAGTATTAGACCTCTGCAAGCTTATTCCTTGAAAAAGAATATCCTTTTAGTGGACATTTTTCTTTGACTGGTTAAACCATGAACTTCATATCTTCACTGCTTAGATTTCTTAACAACCTGCTGGCACAGAGTGGGTAATTCAGCACATGGAGTGGAATTAGTACTTCCTTATTGCACATAGCAAGATATATCAGTGATCTTCTGTTTTGCTTAGTGAGAGTACCTGTTACCCGGAGTACCATGTCCACCCTATATTTGTCTTTGGCCCGTATTCTTCACTCCTGCATACATTTTCCACTATCAAGGCATGCTACCTACATTCTACAGAGGCATGTCTTCCTAGAGTTTTAAGTATGGTTAATGAGTGAAGCTTCATGGGTTTGCTCATCTGCTTACATGCATATTGACTTGTGACCTTTTTGGCATACTGTACTTGTCTGCTTGAAAACTTTTGTCAAAGAGTATCCACAGATGATCACAACATATGCAGCGATTTAAGTAGTTTCTGTTGGTTTTGATTGGAGAAAGTGGATTGATGACTTTATAAAGTTTCAAAATAGGATGATATCTGGTCTAGCAAGACTAGACATGGTTTAGGGTCTGCACTGATAAAGCTGGGGTTGATCTAGCTCCGTAGCTTTTAGGTCATGTTTTGGAGTGCTATAGAACAGGTATCTGTCCTTAAGATTGGAGAAAGTGGATTGATGACTTTATAAAGTTTCAAAATAGGACGATATCTGGTCTAGCAAGACTAGACATGGTTTAGGGTCTGCACTGATAAAGCTGGGGTTGATCTAGCTCCGTAGCTTTTGGGTCATGTTTTGGAGTGCTATAGAACGGGTATCTGTCCTTAAGATTAGTCCCCTTGGCTCTTTGCTTTACTCAGGATAGGCTTTTATATGAAAGAGGGGGTGAAGTATGTGATTATGATATTCCCATGAGCCTGCACAAGGGCATAGGTGAGTACTGAGTCATGGGATGTTATTGCAAGGCAGTTACAGATTTTCCCATCAGCTTAGTGTTTAGAACTCAAGTGTTTGTATCAGCAATTGAACTTTATAAGCTAGGAATCCTCCACAATTGCAGATGAACACCCTGGTCGCAACTGGACAACAAGGGTATTTGTATTTTCTAATCCAGTATTTTGGATTAAAATGCGGAAGTGTTTTTTAAACTGAATTATATATTGGATATCTTGGTGAGTCAAGCATAGTTGAATTATATGACTTGAAAAAAACAGGATGCATACATTGGAAGAAAGGAAAGAGACTGTTGGCTGATCTACGATGAGTGATTCCTGCATATGTATTGGCATGTTATCTAAGGTGTCACGTGGGCTGTGCCACACTGAGTCTCTTCCCTGCCTGATTACTTTGGGAGTTTGGTCCAGCATAGACCTTGGACACTTTGCTCTGTGCTTTCCAGCATAGACCTTGGACACTTTGCTCTGTGCTGCAAATGATGGGCAAAAATACCCCAAAAAAAAGGCATATGACCTAATGTATTTATCTATGGGTCAGTGATTATGCGATTGCCCCCTAAACCCCTCCCCCCAGCCCCCCAAAAAAAAGAAGAAAACAAGAACACAGAGCAGGATATTTTCCGCTCTTCTTACTAGTAATTTGCCCAACTGATTTCTGAAGTTGGTTTTCTTCATCTTTTAAGTTTAATCAAAGCTATGAAATGCATGTGTGTGAGAGAGAGTTTCTGACATACGGATCTGTCAGGAGTGAGATCAATAATTTGGTGTTTGCCTTGTTGAGTATTATGTAGCTGACTAATCAAATTTTGTGTGACTGAAGAGATGTTCAAGCAAGTAGCATACTTCTTGATGACAAATTCGAAGTGCGGCTGGGGAGCTTAAGTGAGATTTGTGCTCAAGAAGGGGATGCTCATCAGAATGTGATTAGTAAATTCCTGAGGCTTCCACAGTAAGTTTTCTACTAATGTCTTCCATATACATGATTCATCTTCTGGCATGACAGTAACATGATCCTGTATTGCATGAAATTTTATAATGATCACTCTGCTTGTATTACTAGTCTTGTGTGTGAGAACATGTTCCAAAGCATTCTAATTGTTACTTCTTTGAAATCCATTCATTAGCATAACTGGTTTCAAGTATATGCTTCATAAAATGTTAATTGCATATCAGCATCATCTTTTTGAAGTTTTCTCACATATAGCCTTTACATTTGGTGCCTTTGATTATACAGAAACTGCATGCACCATGTGCATTTTCACTCAGAGAAAGTATGAATAGATAGAGAGAACTAGAGAGAAAAGAACTATTATCAATGGTAGAAATTGTTCAATTACTCCAGGTGGATTCACCACGGGCACCACAAAATAAAACAAAAGAATACTTTGAAAAATCTCAAAGCTTTCAATTTTTCATATTTGACATTTAAAGTGATCATAATGCTCCCTCCAAATCTTCTAATATTTATGTCCTTCCCTGTTGGAAATCTTTCCCCTGGATCTGTTCCCCTGGCCGAAGCAATAAAATGGTTTGAAAGCCATCTATGTATCATAGACCTTAACGTCATCCAAACTGTATCATTTTATATGGCTTTTTACCCTTTTTTTGTGGTATGTTTATTGTTATTCGTTATTATCAGCATATTCTTTCTCGGTAATTGCTTCTGCTTGCATACATCTGAAGATCACCTTCATCTCTAATATTGATTTCTTTTTATAATTTGCAGGTCCTCTGACCAAGGTTCCTCAGGTATGTACAAATATTCCTTATTTAAATATTACACTTGAAACCATTCTAGAGTTTGGCATAAAAGATTAGGTTAATTGTGTTGAGATCCAACAATCAACTAGATTAAGCACACATTCTAATCTACTTTGATCATAGATACCTTTCTCTTCCTCTCTCTCTGCATCACAAATTTGACTTTCCGTGAAGAATTAATGTAATAAGGTGTTTGGATGAAACCCCGTCTTAACCCTAATTGTGCAATTAAGACATTTCCTCTAAAATATGTTTGCATAGATAGGAATTTCTTTATACTTGGCTTCTGTCAACTTGCAGTTGGGGAAGCTAATAATACCCCTCGGTTCAATAGGTTGGTGCTGCACCATTAGATTCCTTGGTATTGATTGCATTGGACTGGCCTTCAGTTTGATTTAATATAATTTTTAGCATTCACCATAAATAGTGTAAATGAAAATGCCTATCTAAACTACCCTTCAGGTTTAATATGATATAAATTTTTAGCTTACTATAAAAGGAGTACCCCGAAATGGAAGAACTGCATTTGTTAAGACATCTTGCATTTGTTCACCCTGGTTCCCAAAAGTTGCTGTTGATCAGTCCTTTGTAAATCATATTTCTTTGGAATGGCCAGGTTCAAAGACAGCATCATGCTTTTATGATGTCTACTGTTTTGGGAAGGTTTTGCTCGAGTTGGTAACTGGTAAGATGGGCATTAGTGCATCTAATGATGCCACGGTGAGGGATTGGTTGGATCAGACTCTTCCTCACATCAATATAAATGATAAGGATTCCTTAACAAAAATCGTGGACCCCTCTCTGATATTAGACGAAGATTTCTTTGAGGAAGTGTGGGCCATGGCCATTGTTGCCAAATCTTGCCTCAATCCAAAGCCTTCGAGGCGACCCCTCATGAGATATGTCCTCAAAGCTTTGGAAAACCCTTTGAAAGTAGTAAGAGAAGAAAACTCAAGCTCAGAAAGGCTTAAAGCTACTTCTTCTCGAGGATCATGGAATGCTGCTCTGTTTGGTAGTTGGCGCCATAGCTCATCAGAGGTAGTGGCAACCTCAACAATTCGAGCAGAAGGAACAAGTAGCTTCAAACGGTCGGGAACAACAGGTTCTCAAGGAAGTGGCCAAATTGGTGGTGATCACTCATCATCTCAAAGACAGCAATCAAGGGAAGTATTCCCTGAACCATCTAATGGTCAAGACAGAGAAAGACGAGATGAATAGCAGGAACTTGATTGTTCTTGATTCTTTGTTAATAACATGGCAGGCTCCCCATTTGCGTGCCCTGCTGAACAGCGTCCCACAATGCTCTCTCTCTTCTCAGAGGTCCTGGGATGCAAGCCATTTTTTGAATATTTTGAAAGGTGCACAGCCCTCTAGAAGGGAATCAAATATAGAAGCTGAGGAACATTTCAGGGTTTAGGGTTTCTTTTGTATGGTGTTTGAGGAAAATTGTGACAGAATATATGTGGGGGATGCCTTTTTTTTCGGGGGGGGGGGGGTTGTTATTTATGAGGGCTTGTTTATGTTATTTATAAGCGAGCTACATTAATTTGTTTATCTGTTGTAATTGGCCCTCTTGTAGAATGTAAATTGTAATGGTTGGGGCTATCTTGGTGATACATTTGGTTTTAATTGCTGAATGATGCAAAAATAATGAGCTTGCGGGAGATCTCCTGCACGATTACAGAAGTTATTAAAAGACCCAAAAAAAAAAAGGTTGAATCAGATTAGTGATTGTTCCTAGCAAAGTCGAGAGAGAGAGAGAGAACCCTGGAAAATGGGGTTAAAAAAAAAAAAGAATAAAAAGAAAAAGAGGTCCCACCGAGATTTGAACTCGGGTTACTGGATTCAGAGTCCAATGTCCTGACCACTAGACCATGGGACCTGTTGGTTGCATTTTTGTCGTGCCTTATTTTTGGATCAAAGAAGAACAAAATTTGGTTTTACCAGCCATTCAACAAAATGATATCTTTTTGAAGCAAATGACCAACAGAAATAATGTAGTCATTAAGATTGACGAAAAGGTTTTCGCCCAATGATCTTGCTCATGATTTCGTTTCTCAAAAAGATTGAAACTAAGCTGTCAATCAAAGAAGAATGTGCTCCAAGTGAAACCCTTATCTTTGATTTCCAGCCTTCGCACAGGCACAAAAACCATGCATAAGAAAACAAACCCCATCTGCTACATCTGGGGAAAGAAATTTTAAAAAACATGAGGCCGGAGTAAAGATAGAAAGCACAGTTTCCATTGACATGAAAAGGTTGACAGCAACTGCATTGCGTCTGCATTATCTTCACACCCAGCATACATTACTTGGAAAGATTATATGGTGAACCTACTGATCAGAGCAATCCTAGAGAGCCTGAACCAATTTCTATGTGACCGCATGAGAGGGGGTCATCCAAACTTTTCCGGTCTCGTTTCTCTTGCATCTGATACAAGACCTATCATTGTCATTGAAATGCAAATTACCTGAAAAAATGAAAGAGAAAGAGAAAAGGCAGAAGGTGCATCTGGGAGGAACAGGTCTACGGCAACAGGAGAGCCACCTGCCATTGTGTCAGTTACTATTTAACCAAAAGAAGAAAAGAAAAGAAAAAAGAAGTTGCAGCTTGAATTAACTCTTTCCAATCCCTAGGAGTGAATAATGCAGAAGAGGAGGAATGTTGAAGCATCTGAATACAATAATAATAATCTGAACCTTAATCCTAACAATTGAGATCGGTGTTAGAATCGATCAAGACAAATATAAAAAAGATTAAAAAAAAGAGAAGATTGATTTAGTTTGTATAAATTCTCTTACGTCATTCATTTCCATTCAAATTTATCATCTTATCTAATCCTTAATTATTATATTTTTACGAATAAATTATATCTAATTTTTTAACGATCTATCTTTACGTTTTACTAAATCTTCTTATGCCTTCCGGGAACTATAAGTTGAAATACAAGTCATGTGACCGGATTAATTTAAATTTTGGGTCAACCCCATTACCACGACACCCTGAGCAAAGCAACAGTTTGCAACATATGCAAGGAGCTCATTAGGCAGGCTAAACTTATATGCACCTCGACAATAAGAAGGCTCTGGTATGGCCATCCAATCCTAGTATTTAACCAGGTCTAACTAACAAAGAGACTCTGTTGTCATCTCCGTGAAAAGAACTACTAGGATTTCCACAAAAATGAATATACGCATCAGTTACTAAGGAATTCAAAATTGTGTACAATCCAGGTTACTTGTGGGATCTTCCATTAAGGTACAAGGAATTGTGCGATGTGTTTAATGATGAAGATACTCATTTCATTGATGTTCTCGAGTTTTCTTCATCGTGTTTCTTTAAGATGAAATGTCTCTGAAAAGCTAACAAACAAATCAAGACGTAGGGTGAAACTAAAACAAAACATACAAAAGCTCATAATGGAAACACGTGCTATCGACTCGGCCAGGTAGCAATTGATTTTGGGACAAGCGTCATTGCATTTGAGGCCTTCTCCAGCCTACAAAAAGTAAGAAAGCGCTTTAGGGGGAGAGAGGGATGGAGAGAGAGGGGGAGAAAGAGAGAGAGACAGAGACAGAGACCTTGAGATTTCGTCAACAGCTTTTACAATTTCAGCAGAACTTGTTTCAAGGACTTGACCTCCCAAAATGATCTCATCCAATATGGCATGCACCTGTAAACAGCCTCTTCAGGCTTTCTGAACTCTTCATGTAAAACACTTCAAATAAAATATATATAATTGATACATCACATTCACTGTATGATAATGTGATAAGAACCTGGTAGCCCTTGTTGCCACAAGCTAAGCTGTTTGCAGTTCAGTAGTGGTGAATTTCATCATGAACCGTGAGTGCAAGGCTTTGGGTGGGGGTATTCCCGCGGGGGGTGGGAGGGGGACTGGGCCCTGAATATTTTTTTTTTTTTTAAATGTTTTACTATATAAAATAATAAAAATTATGACCCAAAATGATGTCATCCCCACTAAAAATTGTAATCTTCTTCGTAAAAACTATAATTTGCTCCCCTCCCCCCAAAACTCAAAGGTTAACAAAAGATTTGCCTCTAAAAATTTTAAGAAAAAGCATTAAATAATATTTGCCATTAAAGTTTTTCACTTTGCAAACAATTAAAAGGTAACCATCATAGACCAAACTCCATTTTTATTTATTTATTTATTTTTTAATGATCTTGTCCTCTTCTCTCATCTCTCCTCTATCTACTCTCCCTCTCTCTCTCCCACCCAAGAGGGCTCCACCCACTTAAACCCAACCCAACCCCTCTCTCTAACTTTTTTTTTTTTTTTTCCTCCCTGTAATTGATAGATTATCCAATTGTTTACCATCATCTTTTCCTTAATTGGCTACCATCAAATTCCTAAGATCATTTTTTGACTACCGATGCCTTATTGAAAAAAAAATTTTAATTCACAAAGAGGTGTTGTATATGGTAAGTTTCATCAATTAAACAAGCGTGAGTAACTAAAAGAGTTTTATAAGATTTCCTTTTTTCTTTCATCTATCAAATAAAATTGTAAATTAAAAGTCACTGTTTATAAATTTTGATGCAATCTACATTCATAAGTGTGATCCATCAAGTTGGCGTTCCTCTTCAATTTTTACATAAACTTTTTACTTTTCCTTCATCCTTTTTTTTATTATAATTTTTAACTATATTTCATACAATTGAACCAGACACTATAATGTAGAATGTCCATCTTCCATAAATCAAAAAATTATGAATTTTATTGGAAACTCAATTTCTGCCGGTCACCAAACACCACTTTTCTTAAAGAGCAATAATCATTTAGAATACCTCTTTTACAATTTAAGAAAATCTTAAAAAAAAAAAATTAAGGGCTCTTAAACGACAATGCCATGCACAAGACACAAAGGACGAAGTAAATATTTTCTAGCTAAGTAATTATTATTTGAGATATCCCATTCGTAATTTAAGCTAATTATATGTAAGGCATATATCTTGTACTGCATTCCGTGCCCTACAAAAATGTGTTTTGGCTCCGTCCATGTCATGAACCCAAGTAATGGATTGTCTTACTTTAAAGGAACTGAATATCACTTCTCTGAGTCTTTGATATCTTAGGATCTTATATTTTCGGGAGAATAAGAAAGTTCTCACCCATGACCGGCTACAGCGGTAGTTAGCACGTACAAAGGCATAATTTTACAAGCAAGGAAACTGGTCCTGTACTTCGTGTGAGTGAACATGAGTTTGTGCTAAAGAACACTTTGCCGTGCTGTAACCAATAGTCAATGTCTCTTGTTCCCAAAAGCTGTTTATATATTCTTTGCGTGCATTCTGCTCTTTTCACACTTTTAATTAATCTTCAGCCTCTAATTTTTTTTCTTCACGTTGAAATGTAACACAATGTGGAAATCTCTTTTAATAATTAAAAACATATTCTATGCTCACCTGGGAGGGTAAGACCTATGATGTCTACGAAAAGTAAGCCTTACTTTTGCATACTTTAGGACTGAGAATAACATCAATGAATTCAGAGTAATTAGTCTTGATTGTTTGGCTGATTTTATAAATACTCCTCAGTGTAAACCAGTTCTCAAAAAATCAGGAGTGGGGATTACCTTGCTGAAGTTGAACACTAAGTCAAGCTCACAAACATTACTAAAACATTTATCCAGCGTCTCCACAAAAGCTGAAACAGAATCAAGTCGGTAACCATAAGTCGTGACTACAACATTTTTCGTGGAAACTATAAATGTATGCAATTTTAATTACGCATCGGAAAAGGGGGGGAAAAAAGGATACCCCCCGTGGGGGCTTGCCTATCTCAAATCCAATTATTTGTATAAATGTATTGTCAAAAAGACAAGAAAAAAAATCGTTAAAATGCTTCAAAACCAATTTGTTGCCTTCTTATAAAAACCCTTTATTTCTTGTTCTGTTACATTGGATCTATCGGCAGGTCACAAAAGGAACATTTAACCGTTTCAGCTACGGCCAATGCTAAACTCTAGCAATTTTCTCTCATCTTGATGCGGGAACCATAAATTAAGCAAAAGCTTTTTAGGTGTATAGCCATGAGAATAGCATTTATTTTGATTTGATCCACATAAGGTGAAGACATGTAAAGCAATTTCAATTTCCACTGATCGAATCACTAACACTTGAGAAGATTATCTGACAATAATAGTTCAATAATAAAATGATGTATGCATTGGATTACCTTGCATAAGATCTAGCATAGCCAGCTCATTTTCAGAACTGTCAAATATGAAGACAAAGTATAGAGAGGCAAAAGTCCTGTAAACAAGACGAGAATCCTGCAGGAAGGAAATTGTATAAAAACTTTCAAGCTTCTGCAGTTACCAATTGTGAATAAGAAAAAGGATGTAGAAACAATATGACTATAGCAGGATTCAAAGATATTTCTCATAGAGCATATACAGTAATGATTTCTCAATTCTGAAAAAGTTGTTTTGCAATTTTCCTGTGTAAGATGGTCTGGTCTTTCTTCAACAAAGTCACGAAACTCATCAACCTCTGTGGTGATGCATAGAAACCTAACAATTAAGAGTTTACAAATCAGAGTGCAAGCCTACTTTAATTTTTTTTTTAAGTAAATAAATAGCCTATTTAAAATCAACACTATCATAACTAGGAAAGATCTAACATTTTCCTTGAAGAAAGGTCATTAATGCAAGGTCGGTAAAGATAATCCAGTATTTTTCTGTAATGTGGCTCATAATAATTAGTTTGCAAAGGAAGTTGCGGGTGTATTTACAGGTGTGACCTTTAGGATGAGAAATGAACCATCAGTTATCTTCTGGACATTTTGGCATTAGTATTTTGATAAAGACAGATAAGAGTTACAAGGTTTTCATAAGACTCTTCTGACAAGCTTTTGCAAAAGGCTACTCACTTTGCTAGACATGCCCAGGATTGGGAGCTTCATGCTTTTACTTCAGTTCATGGGATGTATGAGGTGCACATTTAAGGAGAGGTGGATGAGATGGTATAGTAAGGCTCCACATTGGGGTATTTCAAAGTGAAAATCTTTTATGATTTTTTTTTTCAATTTTTCTCCTGAACAAGGGAAGGGAGAAAGGCAATTTCATCCCTTTCGACTTGGAGAGACAGCTAGAATTTTTATTATGTTTTCTAAAATAATCTTTTGGATTTCACTTTTGTTCACAAAAACTCCTTAGTAAAACATGCAGAAGACAAGGTTGATCTTGATCAATAGGTATCCTGAAAAGGCAGCTCCTTAGCTCACCGCCGATATAGGAATTGATAGAGGAAATATATCCAATTTGTATGGACTTGATTGTTAGGTTTCTCATTAGTAAGTTAGTTCTTTATTCCTCGATGAGGCAGTGCATTGAGTGAAGTGGAGTCTGAGAAGAAACATATCCTCTTCCAATGGGAACAAGGAATAGCTTTGATGTCCACTAGTCAAAGGACTAGGAAAGCAGTCCTGAGAGCCAAGAGGGATAAATGTCCTTGGGTGAAGGTCTTGTGGAGTTCATACGTCATTAGTATTGCCAGAATTCCAGCTTCTATAGTGCATCACATCATACAACAAGAGAAGACTAGAGAGGGAACAAACATCCCTATCTTGGTATCTTCTCCTAGCGACTAAATATTAGAAGTCCCAAGAGAAATCCTGAATATCATAGGCCTCGAAATTGGGTGTTATAGTTGAAATTTGCAACACCCAGATCAACAATCTAGAGTACCTCATACATAGGCAGATCTAAATCAACTAAGGTAGTCTCTTATCTAATCTAGGAATACCCCAAAAAAAAAAAAATGAAAGACGGGAGGATATTCAATAAGATAACAAGCTTACCAGCCCAAAAAGTGGATTAGACTGAATGAAGTTGCTCACATTCTCAGGCCTACTGCAAAGCACTAAAATAAATAACATAACAAACACAAAAAATTAGGTCAACCCACCCCCAATGGCTTTATAATTAACAAACAAAAAGAAAGAAAGAAAGAAAGAAAAATAGTGTACTGGCCCCCCAATTCAAAAGGGTAGTTTTAATTTTAAAACAAAACCCTAAATGTGTTATCATGATTGAACTGCGTAACCCAACATCAATTTGACTTAATACAATTTCCAAGAATTGAAAACAAGAAGTGAGAAGAAAATGAACAGACCTCCATAAACACTTCGAATTAGCTCTTGCTGCTTTTCTGGAGGCTGCATTGCATGATCATCCTCCTAGTTACATGATCAGTATTGGATTGAGAGAGAGAGAGAGAGAGAGAGAGAGAGAGAACCTGAAATTCATAGAATTTGGAGAGACGAGGCTTGCCCATGCCGTTGATTACCAGAACTGCTTTAATCATTGTTGAATACCTTGTTTCCAAATTCAGGATCAACCGAGCGTGAGAGGGGAGAGAGATGTCAGTCTTGAGAAGGTTGGGCGGGCCTCCAACCCAAATACCAGAAGAGCATTAAACGACGTCGTTTTCTAGTTTAAACCGCCCCATCTAAAAAACCTCGACGAATTTTGAATTTATTGTGCGCGTGTGTAATCAAATTCTAGTTGTCTCAAATATTCAGTAACTACTCCCTTTCTAATTCCATTTCTGGTTACTAATTGTTAACTAAGCTAATAGTATTATTACTATCTATGCTTATTTGTATCAACATATGGGTCCACCCTCCGACTCGCCCCTTACAAAACGTTATCATCTCCCTTCCCAATCTTCGATTTATTTCCTATAAACAATCAAAATTCAGTAAATATATTAGAATCGATTAAATCTGATTAAAAATAAATTAAAAATTTTAGGGGCAAATCTCTTCTATTACCTTTTTTTCTTCGTATAGAAAACTTGAATTTGATATTATTGGTGGTGGATTTTGATTTTACAAATTTTGACTCATTTTGACTCGAACGGATATCCCAGGAGATGATTCAAAACCTGTAAAAGAATGTTGGAGCACTCTGACGGGAGAGATTTCGATACTCAAATCAGAAAGAGTGGTTTTCGATAGAAATGAAATAGATTGAAAGTGAGAGAAAATGAGAAAAAACTGATAATCCTGTAATTTGTGTGTTAAGTGTTTTTGTCTCAAGATCGTACCTGAATTTTGGTGTACCAAAAACTTATATATCTGGCTGTTGTGAAAACCTTGTGTTCCCCAAGTGCTACAACCCTAGTTTGCTTACGAGCAGACCTGAAGATCTCAGAATTCTTCTAGTCAAATATTTTCTGAAAATTTAATATTTTTATCATTTAGAAAGTTTGATGATACATGGAGATTTGTTTTTTTATTGATTAGATTCCTAAGGTTTCTTCCTTTATCAAAAGGATGTGTTTCGTATTGACTTAGAAAACTAAAATTAGTATAAGACTTAGTTTAATATTTCTTTTGGTTGACGAGAGCGATTGATCTCTTAACGAGCTGTCGGTCATCGATTAAGGAAAGGAAGATACTGGTTTGGACTCACCGAATGCTTCTACCAATCGATTAAGTTGCCATCGTTCGGAATTGACTAAGGGGTCAGCTTACACCTACTACTTGGAGAGGCAAATCCCTTATCGTAGCTAATAGGAGAGTTCCACCATTGGCTTTCGAGTTATCAGGTACTACCCTGAATGGGCTTTTGGGTATGTCCCATCATTTGTTCCTGACTTATGGTATCATTTTATAAGAAAAACGCCATGAGTTACGACTGTTCATCAGGAATTGGAAAGGTGCCAAACTTTTAATGCAATAAGCGTTGTTTTGAATTATGTGGATTGCCCTCTGTATGCTTCATATGGCGTAGAATTAAAACGAGTTGTGGGCGAACGCCTTTCTTCTTGAATTATCCCTATTTCCCAAAGATCTTTGCGTATTCTAACCTTTGAATGAGCGATCCCAAAATAAATGTTTTGTGGGAAGTTAAAGGGATTCAAGTCTGTTATTTATTATGCACAAATTTCGTCAAACCTTTCTACCTGTTTAGTGATTCGTGAAGATTTCCTTCTTCTCATGCAGCTATAAATAGAGGTCACCTGATCTCATATTGACTCAAAGAAAATAAGCAAGTTCCTCTCATTCTGCAAATCCTTTTCTTCTGAGAGTTAGTCTCTTTGAGAGTTCCTTCAATGGGGTGTCTTAGGTTACAAGTCTCAGTAGTGTAGATTATTTCTGTCAATACGAGGTCTCATAAAAATAGAACCGCAAACATGAGGTCTTGTCATGTTGTTCGATATTTAGACACCGAGATGGGCTCTGTCAAGGTTCTTGTTGGGATTGTTAACTTCAGATGGGAGTTTCAGATACGATCCCACTCTAGGTTGAGTTCGTCATCTGGCTCGCACCTTCTTGGGTCAGATAACTAAGAGAGTCGGTTGAGTGTAGAGAGTTGTGGATGACAGAAAATTTGAATCCTAATGCATTCTTATAGTTTTATCTCGACTATTTCGTATCCTCCTCTACTTTCTTTTCGGCAGTTTTCTTATCACTGCTAGGTTGCCGAAAGTTTTGAAATTCCTTTTTCCTTTTTCTCTTTGTATCATCTTTGTACTTTCCAATGTGGCCGAATGGTTTCTTTGTTCAGGAACAATGCTGTAATTTTCTTGTGTACTTTTATCGGTGTAATTGGTCTGACTAAGGGATATATAAACCATGCCTGTTCGTGTAATCCAACATACATTTATCATATGGAAATAAAAAGTAACTTTATTTTACTTACTTGTTGGTCTCTGCCCTTGATTGAATTTCTATCGATAACATTAGGGCATTCGGCCGAATGATGTAATTATGGAAATGATCGTGTAGTAGGCTTATCGTATAGTAGGAGAGGTAATCACAAACACGGATGAATGTTGATCGCCTTTGCCTAATTGGTGAAATAGAGTGTAATTACCTGGGGGTACATCCTTTCGTCACCGATTGTGCATCAATCGATGGGGGACCAATAGAAAATTTAACTATCCAGGAGTCGCGCACCCGACGATCCATTACATTCATTAGAAACTAAGCAATTAGATGGGTAATATCTACTCAACTAGGAGTCCTATCTCTTTCGTTGTATCCCATAGGAATTGACCAATAGTACAAGCCATGCCTATCCGATTGGGAATTACAACCTGTATAGGTGAAATACTTCGTTCGATAGGAAACAACTGATAGAAATGGATTGTGCCTACCTTACTAGGGGTTATATCCCTTATTGGCAACACGATTTGTTCAATAGGAAAACAATCGATAGGAATTGGCCGTGCCTATCGTACTGGGAGTTATATTCCTTATTGACAACTTGCTTCATTCGATAGCAAACAATCGATAAGAATAAGCCGTGCCTTCCCTACTCGAACTTACATACCTTATTGGTGACATAATTCATTTGATAGGAAAACAACCAATAGGAAATCAATAGAAAGGAGACGATAAGAATCGATCGATCAAGCAGTCAAAAGAGAAAAGGACAGGGGCCTTACTTGATAGGAGGTTCTTTTGGTCATGGCGAGTGATATGATTTACTGGTAGTAGATGCGTAGGTTTTCGGCATTCCAAGTCCTAGGCATAGTCGATCCATCTAGACTGTTAAGATGGTAAGTCCTTGGGGCGAACGACAGAATGTATCTGATAAGGACCTTTCCAATTGGGTGAAGCTTGCCCCCAGGTAGGCGTTGGTCGATTGCTTGTACCTTTCCTAGGACTAGTTCTCTGGACTTGAATGTTTGATTCCTGACTCTTTGATTATAATGCTGAGCCATCTGTTGTTGGTATGTGGCCATCCGAGTTGAAGTAGATTCCCATAGCTTTGGGAGCAAACCTAATCATTCTTGTACAGTAGGCTTATTTCGTGCAGTGTCGTATTGAGTTACTCTGAGCGAATGAATTCCTATCTCCATCGATATGACGGCTTCACTTCCGTATGTCAAACTAAATGGCGTTTCGCCTGTTACCCTTCGGGGTGTAGTACGGTATGACCAGAGGGTATCGTAAAACTTCTCCGTCTATCGTCCCTTGACTTCATCCGGCATCATCTTTGGCCCTTACAAGATCGTCCTATTAGTTATCTCAGCAAGTCCATTAGTCTGTGAATAAGCTACTGATGAGAATCGGTGATGGATTTCCAGTTTTCGACAGAACTCTTGGAAGCTAGCGTTGTCAAACTGCTTCCTGTTGTCCATGATGAGGACATGGGTATGTCGAATCGGGTGATAATGTGAGTCTATATGAATGATTGGGTCTTAACTATTGTTATTTGGGCTAAAGGTTCAGCTTCCACCTACTTGATGAAGTAATCAATGGCCACTATGAGGAATTTTTGTTGTCCGGTGGCTGATAAGAACGATTTAAGGATGTTCATTTTACATTGGGTGAACGGCCAAGGGTTTGCTATGGGACCGAGCTCGGTCGAGGGTAGTCATGGTACTGAAGAGAAATATTGGCACTTGTCACATCTCTTGACATAATTGTCGGATTCAGCTTTCATGGTCGGCTAATAATACTTTTGGCGTAAGGCTTTGTGAACTAAATTCCTAGCCCCTAGGTGATTGCCACACATCCCTTTGTGGATCTCTCGAAGGATGTAATCTCCTTTTTCAAGGGTTAAGCACTTCAAGTATGGGTGAGTAAAGGACTTTCGGTAAAGTTGCTATATGATCGTGTAATGGGCGACCTTTCATTTCAGTTTTGTTGCTTCCAATGACGAATTTAGTAGATAGTCATGCTTCAAGTGCGCTTCTATAGGTTCTTTCCAACTGGAAGATTGGTTTGCTGCAATGACCCTTTTTGGGTTCATCGATACAAGGATGAGGTAGACTCTTAGTGTAGACTACTTGATTGGAGACAACTGAATCTGAACTAGCTAACTTAGAGAGTATGTCGGCCTGTGTGTTCTTTGATCGAGGAATCTGTTGGATGTCAACTTTTTCTAGTTTGCTCATCATTTCACGCAATTTGCTCAAGTACTTGGCCATGATTAGGTCTTTAGTCTCATAGACCCCCTCAATTAGTTTAATGACCAGTTAGCTGTCGGTGAACACTCGAACGTCTTGGGCCCCATGCTCATCGTGATTTGGAGTTCTGTTAACAAAGTTTCGTACTCTACTTGATTGTTTGTGGCCTTGAAGTCAAATCAAAGAGCATACTTAGCATTGAAATTGTTTGGGATCATTAATATGAGCTCAGCACCACTTCCTGAGGAGTTTGATGACCCATCAACATGCAATGTCCAGTCATGTAGTGACCACTCGTCAGGGATGTCGATGGACCTGCGTTCGGCTGGGACCAAAAGAGTGCATTCAAGAATAAAGTCTGCTAGGGTTTAGCTTTTAATTGGGGGTCTCAGCTGGTATTGGATGTCAAATTCATCCAACTCCACACTCTATTTGATGATGCGGCCAGAGGTGTCCCTTTTTTGAATGATTTGTTTCAAAAGTTGGTTAGTGAGCACCACGATGGTATGAGTTTGAAAGTATGGCCGATGGCGTTTGGTTGAGACGACTAAAGCATAGGCTATCTTTTCGATCAGTCAATACTTGATCTTAGACTCTTTGATTATTTAACTGATATAGTAAACTGGTCTCTATACGGTCGACTCTTGTCTCACAAGAACAAAGCAAAGTGTTCAATTAGAAATAGAGAGGTATAAGTATAAGCTTTCACCAAGAATATGACAGAATAACAACGGATGCGACATAAGGTATTCTTTAAGCTGCTTGAAGGCCGTCTAGCACTCAGACGTCTATGCAAACCTCTGAAACCTCTTCATGGTGTTAAAGATGGATTTGTATTTTTCTCCAACCTTTGACATGAATCGGCTTAAAACTGATATTTTACCAGTGAGACGTTGTACCTCCTTCAACGTCTAAGGTAGTGACATGTTCAATATAATTTGTATCTTTTCAGGATTTTCCTGGATCCCTCTGTTGATAATCATGAAACCCAAGAATTTACTGAACGCAGTTCCAAAAGTGCACTTTGTTGGGTTTAACCGTATATTGTGGCGTTCCAACGTTTGAAAAGTTTCCTTGAGATCGACAACATGGGTTTCTGTACTAGTGCTCTTGATGAGCATATCGTCAACATATGTTTCTACATTCCTGCCAAGTTGATCTTTGAAAACTTAACTAACCAATTGTTGGAAAGTTACTTCAGTGTTTTTCAAACCAAAGGACATGATCCGATAGCAATACGTACTAAATTTTATGATAAACTTGTTTTTTTTTTGTCTTCCGGTGCCATTCATATTTAATTATAGTCAGAATAAACGTCCATAAAACTCATAAATCAGTGGTCTGAAGAGTTGTCCACCAACTTATCGATATTAGGAAGCAAATAGCTGTCTTTTGGACACGTGCTGTTGAGATCATTGAAATCTATAAACATTCTCTATTTACCATTGGTCTTTTTCACCAATACCACATTGGCTAGCCATTCGGGATAAACTTTGCAAATGACTTCGACAGTCAGCAATTTTTAGACTTCTTGAATAACACGTTGGCATTTTAGGGTAAATACACTTTTCTTCTGTTTGACCGGTTTGTAACCGGTGTTAACAGTCAAGTTGTAAACTATAATCGAAGGGTGGATACTTGGCATATTTTTGGGAGAGCAAGCGAAACTTTCGAATGTCAGCATAAACAGTCAATAATTGCTTCTCGTAGTGGTATTAGCAAATTAGCCCCAACTCGAATGGTCTAGTTAGGATCATCGTCAGAGGGATCTCAATCACTTTTTTCACAAGCTCAAGTTTGATAATTGGCTCAACATCGTCCTTGAACTCTAGGGTGTTAATCAGAAAATTCTCTTTTCCCCCTTTAGCCGCAAGAAGGGCATAGGGATCAATGTCACGACGAAGGTGGCAATTCCTTCTAGCGTTCTAAATTTGATCTTCATATGTCTCGTACTGGGTAATGCCTCTAGTTCATCTAGAACGACCGAGGATGTCGTTGTAAGGCGAGAACAATTTCACCACATGGAAGACAATTTTGGCAGTCGCATGATTGGGAGAAATTCCCAAAGTTATAATGAGAGGGAAGATACCTTATGGATAGATGCATTCGTCAAGAAGTCCTTTGAGAGAACCAGTGAGAGATTGAAGATGAGATAAGTTGAAGCCCATTCGTTGGAAAGCGTCCCAAGTGAGAAGGTCATAATCTGCTCATTGATCAATAAGGACCCTATTGACAGTATAAGATTCTACTTTGATGGTGATAACCAATGAGTCATTGCGATTGAGGTCAACTCTGATTAGACCGTCATCGTCGAAGTTAGTGATTAGTCTTTTTCTCTTGATGACCGCTATGATCAGAATAGATAACGGAGATAGATGATACATTCGTTTGGGGAATCAGCATGTTTTTCCACAGACGGTGCCAATATGTTGGAGGTAGGTTTTGATTTCATAGATTTTGGTTCCTTTTGACTCGAACGAATGCTTTAGGAGATGATTCAAAACCTGCAAAAGACCACCGAGGATGCTCCGATGTGGAGATTCCGACGCTAAAGTAAAAAAAGAGTGGTTTTTGATAAAAATAAAACAAATTAAAAGTAAGAGAAAAGGAGGGAGAACTGATAGCTCAGTGATTTGTGTGTTAAGTGTTTTTGTCTTAAAGAGTATACCATAGTTTCAGTGTGTCGAAAGCTTATATATCTTGTTGTCGTGAGAGCTACGTATTCTCCGGGTGTTACAACTCTAGTTTTTTTATAAAGAGGACTGAAAATCTTGGGATTTTTCTAGTCAAATATTCTTTGGAAATTTAAGATATTTATCATTTAAGAAGTTTGATGATACGAGAAGATTTGTTCCCTTATTGATTAGATTCTAAGGATTCTTCCCTTATTCAGAGGATGTGTTTCTTATCGATTTAAAAAACTAAGATTAGTATAAGTCTTAGTTTAATATTTCCTTTGGTAGACGAGAGTAATCAATCTCTTAACGAGCTGTCGGTTATCGATCAAGGAAAGGAAGACACCAGTTCGAGCTTTGCCGAATGTTTCTAACAATTGGTTAAGTTGTCATCATTCGGAATTGACCAAGGGATCAGGTTATCGGGTACTCAAGTTTCCTTCGTTCTTAACCTACAGCTTCTAGAAGAAAATCCATCCAGTCGTTCGTTCTTAATTCAGTATACAGGTCATCTTTCTATTAACCAAAGCTGGAGTTAAACAGAAGAAAATTGGAAAGGTTATAGTTCTGGGGCCAGAGCTGCTGGGATGAAACACACCAAATAAGCGGGAGGTTAATGTTAAATACTTTCTTTCACTTGGTATACAGCTCAAAGTGTTAGGGGAGTTGATTGCGGAATTTCTCATGCTATTAAGTGTCTATTTGGTAGGGTCTTTTTTTTTTATAAGAAAATATCCTACTAAATAAATTCTTTTCTCATTAAAAATAATTTATTTTTTATGAATAAAAATTTTTAAAATGACTTTTAAGTAAAAATTTTTTGAAAGAGTTTTCAGTTCTTCTTATTTTTAAAACCTAATTTTTTAAGAAGTATATAATTTTTTAATTCTGTTTATATCCTCACTTGAATGATATGAAATTTTAAATATATCCATATTATAAATTCATTGACCCTAATATCCTCTTTTTTTTTTTAATTTTAATTTTTTACTTTTAGTTTTTATTTTTATTTTAAAAGTTATAAAATAAGTTTATTTTTAAAAGTAAAATTATCAAATAATTTTTAATTTTATTTTAAAAATTATTAATTTTTGTTTGGAGAAAAAAAGCAAAAAATAAGTGGGCTCTAAGATACAATGTCGATGTTCTCCATCCAAGTACGGTTGCTTGCGGAGAAATATGGTGCACCCTTTACTAGACGTCATTGAGTCTCCAAGGTACACGGAATCATGGGGCCTGGACCTTGTCTTCTGTTGTTCGCTATTTGCTTTTTTGTTCTTCCTTTCTTGCTTGATGTCTAAACCATTCAGAGCCATCATTAGAAGATCAATCTCACGGCATAAAATAGTGTTCCATTCCTTTTTTTTTTTTTTTTGTGCTCAACGTTCTTCACCCTCTCTCCCAGGTTTCTGCAGGTTTTTCATTCTCTTGAACGTCGAATAATTCCTAGACAAAGTTATGGTGAACAGGATAAACTTTAAGTTGTGAGCAGTGATGAAGATTTTGCTGAGAATGTCCACGGTGCGTTTTAAGGGCGCAAAAAATTTGAATCTGGTGTTGGAAGAGGAGGATATTCCGTTATATTCCTGGAGTGAGAATGTTGAAGAGCATAATATTTTCAACCATCCATTGCAGATTGTATAAGTTTATGGGGATACCCACCTCTGGAGTTTCTATGGTCTCTTCACATGGTGTTTATCTTGTGTACAAAGATTCTGTATATAACTTTTAGCATTCAACAAGCCTATTGTTACTGTTAGCAAAGCTCATGCCCAGTCTGCACAAGTGCTAGAAATGCATCGAGAGTTTTTCCAGCAGATGTCAGCATCCATTCACATCATCCATAACAAATGATAGAAAAAGGGGGTTGTATAAGATGCAATGTGTAAGGTCCTAAAATCTTCAGCAATCGAGAAACAAATAATAGAAAAAACCCACAGATGCCTTGAATAAGAGGAATTACCTATTACATAATTGGTCAAGCAGGTAAATCTTGCTGGCGTTTAATAGATTAAATGAGAAAAATTGCTTCAAGCAAACAGCAAGCAAATCATAGGTCTATCAACCTGTCTGCAGAAAATTGTTCCTACAAAAGGGGATGGATATCATTTATTTGAGGCCCAGACCTGAAATTTCTAAACATCAGACATTCTACTTGAGATCTACAAACTTCATCCTGAAAAGTAGCATTGAGTATGTCTATTAAGCCGCTGCCTTCAAGCCAGGGTCTGCAGCAGTTACATAAACAGGGTGGAGAACATGGCCATCCTTAGGCTCAACATGCACCCACTTGCGGCCACTCAGCTTGTGAGTTTCAAACTTTACACAACCTTCTTTCAAAGCGAATAAGGTGTGATCCTTTCCCATCCCAACATAGTTTCCAGGATGGAATCTTGTGCCCCTTTGACGAACGATGATATTTCCAGGTATCACTCTCTGCGAAGATAAACAATGAAAGCAAAACATTAAGTAATTTCCCCAGACGAATCACTACTTGTCTCACTATACACGATCTTACCTCTCCACCAAATTTCTTCACGCCAAGATTTTTCGGTTTTGAGTCCCGTCCATTCTTTGTTGACCCTGCTGTCTTTTTGGTAGCCCAGCGTCTGAAGAGCAAGCTTTGTCCTCCTCCAGATACATCTAAATTTCAAGGTAAGAATTTAATCCCACTAACCAACATCTCTAATGTATTTTTTGGAAGTTTTGAAAGCGGGGCCCAAAAGAGGAAGGATGGGAAGCAGATGGGAAGGGAAGGACAGAACATCATCTTGTCTTGTTTAGATTTTAATTGAAGGGAAAGGTAAGGTATGGTGTGTTCTTAGCTTTTCATTAAAATCTAAACCCCTCTCCTACAATCCCCCAAAATTAGAGGGGACAAGTTTGCGAGGATTTTAAGGGGATTGGTGGTTATCTGGAACTCTCTGACCCACCTCCTCCTCATTAGAAGGATTTTTCTTTTTAACAAATAGAGGGTTATGTTCCCTCCCCTTGCTGTCCCTCCAGACCCGACCTTCCAAATAATATGTAAAGGAAACTAAAGCACCATTCCCAACAGAAAAGGCAGTATATAGAGTTATTTTACCAGTAGCACTACTGTAAACAGGCATGTCTCGAACAAGCTCTCCAAGATTGATTCGCCGACAAATTGCTGTTGCAAAATTCATCGTCAATTCCAGAACAAGGTCAAATTAACCTGGAAAAAAGGTATCCATGTAAATGGGTATTAATAGAAAAATGGGGATAAAAGTGAAAACTCCAATAAGATGGGTGGGTTGAAGTATCATTCCATCTAGATCACAGCTGGTCACAGATAGAAAGAAGCCATCATGCAGATTTTACGTACACATACAATGCTAATACAACACTTTCAATCCTGTAATGGTTGCAATAGCCTAAAACTAGATCCAGAAAATCATTTGAACCCTCCAAGGTAACAATCTTTCTCAGATCTCTCCAAGTTCTTATCGAAGCATCATATCTTTTTTCACAAGATCAATCTTTATCTTTCCATTAACGTTATTCTACCACTATCAAAAGAAAAAAAAATGCCCACAGATTACCAATTTTCTCCTTGAACTGTAAGATGAAAAATGTCCACCTCTAACGGGATATCAATCAGTAGATACTGCACACTCAAATTGTTACTTTAAATAAGAACCATAATTTCAATGGTAGTGACTATTATTAGCACACCTAATAGCGAAGCTTAGCATAACAAACTTAGTTTCCCTGCATGTCACCAAATGTAATGCACTAAGAAGAATCACGCCAATGTGGTTCCCATAAGCAAAACAGATCTACTAAAGCAAGAATACAGAGGGTTCAACCTCATTATAAAGTAAATCTGCTAGTTCGGGGTGAAAACAAACAAGTACTATGTTGCTCAAGGTTTGTCCTAGCATCATAAGAGCCGAATCAAATGAGCATCATACAAGCCACATGCTTAATTTATAAATGATAAACAAGAAGAAAGCTGAGTATTGCAATGCTCAATCTCTAGTATTAAACTGAAAGAGCTCAAAATTGAACTCAAATCTTATAACCCCACCAGAGCTTTCGCCGTTTCAAATTTAATTCAAGGTAGACCTACTCTGATTGCTTTTACTGCCCTACTCTTCACTTGTAGATTACATTGGGCAAACGGAGGGGATGGGCAGGGTGGCACCCCCCCCCCCACCCAAAAAAAAAAAAACTTTGTGTATTACTTCAATAACTATAACTCCAAATATTGTTTACCCCTAAAAGTTACAGCCCCTGCCCCCAAGTTATAAACCGCAGTGCATATTGTATTTCGCCCCTTGATATAAATTTCTCGTTTTATCCCTAGTTACACATAAATAGGTAAATGTTAAATTAAACCACAGGCCTTGAATATGTAGCATCAAGTTTTTCCAAGCTTGAAACTTTGTTATAGTACAATGTCAGAAAAAGTTGTGATGTTAGCTTGAAACCTTAACTAGGAACCACTACAAATACCAAATAATCTCTACTCAGCTCAAACCCAGCTCACGTAAGACGCATATCTAGGTAGCTCTACAAATCAACCAAATGAAAAATTCATTTTTCCATTTTTCATTGAATCGAATTATCAAACACATGGTAACTAAATTAAAACCAACGATGAAATATCAATTTATCGTCAAATTAAAATAAAAACCCTAACTTTGGGGAAATGGTAGTCAATTAGTATAATTAATTCTAAACATAGTAGTAAAGAAGATCATGGAAGCAAAAAATGATATGAAACTCGACAAACGAATGGGGAGAGAGAGAGAGAGAGAGAGAGAGAGAGAGAGAGAGATGGAGAGAAAAGTTGTGGCGTACCTGAGTAGGAGGAGAGAGAAAATATGGAGCGTAAGTAAGCTTTGATGAGAGAGAGAGAGAGAGAGAGAGAGAGAAAGAGTGGCGTGCCGCGAGTGTAAAGGGGACGAGAATGGGCAGGACGAACGAGGCGGCTCAGAACTTCCGAGGAGAGCTGAACTGAGCATGGGCTCGCAGGACCGCCCGGTCCGATGCTATATAAACATATCGTTTGGAGAGTGAAACGGTGCGTTTTAAGGAACGAAGGAATATGACATTTTGAACTAAAAACTCTCGCTCTAGGGTTTAAGCTCTTTCTCTCTCGAATGGCGTCGTTCTGCAGATCAGCAGTAATGGGTTGCGCGAGGTCCGTGACAGCTAGATCCCAAACAGTAACTCCGAAAACATTTTCTTCGAGACCCATTTCGTTCTCTGCCTTTGTATCTTCTTCTTCTTCTTCAACAAGAACAAGCCTTTACAAGGCTTCAAAGTAAGAGCTTTCTGTCTTAATTCCATTTTTTCTAGGTCGGTGAAATTCATTTTTTGATGGGGTTTTTTTTATTGTCTATATTTTTGCTTTTCAGGGTTGTTTCGGTTTTGGGATGTATGGAGTCATTGATGCCTTATCATACTGCTGTTGCTAATGCTCGTCTCAAGTCTATCATAGCTGTTGATTCTAGCTGCTGGAGTTGGCTCTCTCAAGGTCTCTCTCTCTCTCTCTCTCGAGTTTCGCTTGTCCAGTTTCATGTAGTTTCGTTATTTGCTTCTATGATCTTCTTCAGTACTGTCATGTTCGCTCTCATTGTGCCAACTGACGACTATTTCCCCAGAGTTAGGGTTTTAATTTCATTATTGATAGAAATCTCATCGTTGGTTTTATGTAGGTACCATGTGTTTGATTATTTGATTCAGTGGAAAAAGAAAATTGAAGTTCTTGAACATATTCATTAGGAAGATTTTGTAAAAACTACTTAGGTTTATGTCTTACTTGAGCTGAGTTGAGCTGAGTAGAGATTATTTGTTTTTTGTAGAGTTTCCTTGTTAAGGTTTCAAACTAACGGCACAACTTTCATGACCTTGTATTTTTTTAACTTTTCAATGAAAGTTATAAAGGATATTACAAATGGGCATACCAATGAAACTGTGCCACATTGGATTTTGTTGTTTCGGTCCAAATTATAAATATATTTACATACATATGTATACATATTTCTGTTTTATTAGCTAGCTATGTTGGATGTGTCTTATCTGAATCTGGTTTTGCATATTCCTAACTTGCCATTGTATTTCATTGTATAGGGCTTGGTTTGCCATTGTGACAGGGCCAGGTGGATCTATTCAGAAAAATAAACATATAGGATTTTGTTTAGTCCTCTGATTTCTGAAGTTGTAATCTGAATTTCGAAGTTTATGTAAACCCTTTTCTGTCCAAATAACTTGTGCCTGATTTTGTTTGCATTCCGTGGATTTTCAGCCTTATCTCTAGGGCATTTGCTTATTTATTGTTCAGGGATTTTAATCAGGTAGTGTTGTACTTGTCCCTGATTTTTGTTATCTGTTACATTTTAATGATGGTTCATCCATTTTTCTGCTCAATTGCTAAAATTAAATTGTTGTAAATCTTTTGAAATTGATTTAGATAAGTATTATGCAAAGTTGAATAGCTGAGTGCTTAAACGTGTACTTAACCTACCCCCATGAATGGCTTATTATGTTAGTCGTAGGTTGATGACAAATATAGTGCACAAAATGCATCATCTACTTGTTGCCCTGTAGGCTTTCAAATTTCTGCTTTATGGACCTTGCTTTGTGTATGAAAACATATACTATACATGAATATTTTCTTCAATTATGAGTCCTAACCAATCCCTGATTTGAATCAAAAGATTAATTCATCATGATTCCATTTCAAGCTAAGCTGGTTGGGCTCGATTTTCTTCATGCTGGTTGACTTTGTGCTAGTTTATTTGCTTGTTGTCTTACAGTCGATTTTGCTTGGTCCAGGGCAGAACTTCTAAAAAATCTCTTGTTGATTATTTTAGAAAATTGTCGACAGTATATCTAAGTATTTCGTTTCCTCAATTATGTCGCTTCTAGCAAATGCGAGGTAGCAGCAGTTGCTCTTTCTGATTAGTGTTCTTTTGCAATTTACATCCTAAATGAGAAAATACCTAATTTTTTTTCCCTTCTCAAGGTTGTTGAATTAACCATATTTCTTGATGATGTTCACATTTTTCCCTTCCCCCTTTCGGACTTTATTCATTATCCTCAACAAATTAGCCATTTCTTCTTGTAGAAGCTTCATTCAGCTACTGATCAACTTAATTTTTTTTTGCTTTTCATTTATGGGCATCCCCAAGACTTTGCAGTTCCTCGGTGATAGAGACTCAAGGCTTCAGTCATTTGGAACTTCTTCACTTGCTTATGTGACCCACTCTTCTCTCTTTGGTCCCTTGTTTACTCGGTATCTTTGCCATAGTTTATTGAGGCATGGCCAATCATTTGATGTAAGTCCTCATTCAAAAGTGATTAGCATTTGCCATTAAGGATCCTTGAACAGTGGAGAAGTGGAATTGTAGTTCAATGCTTCAATTTATAGTTGACAAGTCGCACTTCTGCAGATGATGCTGTTAACAAACATATACATGACTTGCACCTGTTGAAGTGCTTATTACCAATCTCTTCTTGTTGGGATATGAGGGAAACAATTCTCGAAGGTTGAACTGAGAATCTGGTCCCTAGACATTTTGTTTTCTACGCATGCCCTTTTTTGTGTTGGGAGGGGGGTGTTTGACCCTTGACTAGGTACTTGGAAGTTGCATGTATAAGCCATAAGAAATCCATGATGCTTCTTTCCAGGAATTTTGCTTTTGCTGTTTCTCCGATATTTGATAATGGTGGGATGTTCATGCTCTACTCAAAATATAAAAATGGTATCTCCTTTTCCTAAGCCATACATATTCTTGCTTGTGAAAATTATCAGATGCCGCCAAATTCTGATGTTGATTATGGTAAGCTCCAGTGTAGACATGACTGGAAATTCTGTCGTCGCTGATTCTCCCAAACTGATTTGAAGCGGATAATGGCTGCTTCATTGATCTTAGTGTTTTGAAATTCGGATCAACGTGTCATTAAATTAAATCGGTTAGATCAGAATAAAAAATCGAATGTCATAAATAAATTTGAATTTTTTTTAGTAGGAATAAATAAATTTGAATTATAGCAAACAAAGATAACAACAATTTGTGATCCAATGGTATAGGTTATATATTTTTTCATCCTATTTTCAAATTTGAATAGAGAAAATTGTTATTTTTCCATGCATATTTTGTATTAAAAAGGGAGGATTGGATCGGATCAGTTCAATCCGATTTTTCAGATTTAACCCGGATTTTGATTGGGTTTGATCGGCTCTTTTTTAAATCAATTTTGTAAAGAAATCCGGATCGATTATTGATCCGATTTGATTGGATCAGTCAATCCGAATCCGGATTTCAAAACATTAATTGATTGCTAGAAAATTTTATTTCCTAAGACATGTTGTTGGAGAGGTAGAATCGGTTTTATGGGTACATCACTTGTCTCTGCTTAACAAGACTATTAGCAAATGATGAAGTATGTAGGTGTGTTATGTGATATTTATAGATGAGTAAGGTCTTTGATTTTTCAAGAAATTTCAAGTTATTCTAATTAATTGAGTGAATTTAAATTATTGAGTGAAATTGAGAATTAAGTTTAAAATTTAAGTTTATAAAAGTTCAAATAAATAAATAATTTAAGAATTAATTATAATTAAATGTAAAATTTTAAAAATTATGTTTAAATGAATAAGAAAATTAAAATTAAAAATTAATGAAAACCTACATCTAACTGAAAGTACTAAATTAATATGAAATTTGAAAGTTACCTAAATTAATAATTATTTTTATTTTTATTTTCTAAAATTGAAATACTAAATTAAACTCCTAAAGAAAATATTTATAAAAAAATTCTGAAAATAAAATACAAAATAATACTGAAAATAATCGTCTAATAATAAAACAGAGTAAAACAGAGCATATAAAAATCAAAAACCAAGCGTGAACCTAAATTAGAAAAGTCAAAATTGAGTCAAAAAGTTATGTAAACAGAGGATGGGGTTCAATGATAGTAGACGAATGAGAATCTGATGATGTTTGATGAAAAGAATGATGTTGAAATCAAAGTCGTCGGAGAAAATGATCGGATTAGCTAAAAAATAAGGCTAAGCGGCGGTGATCGGACTGCAGAAGGCGACAAAAAAGAAATCAAAATGGTGAAGAAGATGATCGTGCTCTGTTCGAACTCTTTGTGCTCTTGGTCCTTGATTCAATGTAAAACTCTTACTCATGTTCTTCAATTTCCAGTAGGACTCTGCCATTGTTCACCGCTTAAGATCCTCTCTTCGATAGTGCAGAGAGAAGGTCTTGGTTTAGTTTTGAATGTGATGTGAATTGGACTTTGGAATTGGATTTGGTTATTTAATTTGACTGCATTGTATTCTCATGGCTTGGGCTTGAAACTGGGCCAAGCTTAATTGGGCTGAATTTAGTCTTGACTTAATCGGATCTGAGAATGGGTTGAGCTTGAACTTAGGTTTGTCACCAAATATCACCATTTGGCCCACCTAAATTCTTTTTTTTTTTTTTTTTTTTTTTTTTTTTGGTGGAAAGCAACAGAACAAACATACATAACAAAAAGACCCTAGCCCATGACACTTGCGGTACACTTAGAGACTTTATGCTGTAACCAGAAGAACTTAGCTCCTCTGACATCATCACCTAGCAAGATACGCAAAGGAGCGTGAGTAAACACATTTAGCCCAGTAGCTCACCCATGACACAACGAAGCAAGATGATCCGTGCACCTATTTCCTTCCCTAAAGGTTTGACTCACTTACACCACCTCAACTTCAGCCATCAGCATGAGGCATTCCTTCAGAAGAAAACCTAGAGGATGCTCTGAGACACCAAAGCTCAACCATGGCAGTGGAGTCTACTTCGAATTCCAAACCTCTCAGCACTAATCTGCTTGCAAGCCTTAACCCCTCTCTAACACATTGAACTTCAGCAACAAAGATTGAACAAATCCCCACATTGACAGAGAAGTAAGCCACCTAATCTCCGCTAGCATATCTTATGATCCCTCCAGTAGCTGCGTGCCCAGATGGGGAAAGAACAGAACTATCCATGTTGAGCTTGTAATAACCACCTTCGGAGGGTTCCATTTGACCCAGGAATTACTGGGGTCACTCCTCCTAACGTCCCTTTTTCCAACCGCAAAGATTTCTTTGCTAAAATTAAAGATCCATCTGCCCAAGTGAAAGGCAAAAACCTGCTCCTCTACATCTAGCCTTCCAAATAACTCAAATGGCAGCCATGAATTTGTTACTATCTAAGACCAGAACACCTTATCGATCTCCCTTGGTCCCCATATTTGGCCACTTAAAAATGTCCTTAGTCTAGAAATTGCTATCTACTTGCTTGCCTGGGTACACAAGACTCCAAACCTCTTTAACATATGGGCATTCTCTTAAACAAAGAAGGATGGTTTCCTCCATCCTACCACAAAGGGAGCAATTATCTTCCTTTGTAAAGTGCCTCTTTTTCCTTTCAACATTGGTCATGATTTTCCTGTTTGCTACCAACCATAGAAAGAACTTGTCTCTTTCAGGACCAGGAGCCTTCCAAATCCAATTCCAATCCTCCTTCTCTTGGGATTCTTCATTTCTCAAGTCTTGGAGTAAATAACCTATAAGTGGAAGCAATCGAGAACATGCCATCAACAATCCCAACCCAACAAAAATCATCGACACAAGAATTGACACAGGGAGTAACCAAGCTTCTGATCTCTTGCACCTTGCTTTCTGGAAGAATACTTCTAAGTTCAGCCAGATTCCATTCTCTGCTATCATTTATGAACAAACTTACCTTAGCACAAGAGCAAGGCAAGAGGGAGGAACCAAGGAATGATTGACCAAAGGGCCTTTCCCAACCCAGAGATCGGTCCAAAAATTAATCATACTACCATCTCCAACTCACCATTTAATGCCTTTTAAAAGATAATCCCTACTTTTAATAATACCTCTCCAAACCGCCGAGGAGCCAGGATTAGGATTATGGCTTAAGAGATCTCCTTCCTTGATACTTACTTCTAAGAACCTTGCACTACAAACTATCTTCTCCCTTTAGGAGCTTCCAGCTATCTCTTGACTTCCTCACACCTAGCCTACCTTCTTTCCTTGGCATGCAGACTCTCTCCCAACCAACAAGATGAACCTTCTTGTGATCTCCCGACCAGCCCCACAAAAAATCCCTATTAATTTGATCAAGCCTTTTATAAATAGATTTAGGGACCTAGGCAACTTGCATACTATAAATAGATAAGGAGACATTAACGGATTGAATCAAAACCTTTCTTCTTTCCACCCTTCCAATTTATTCTGCACTTTTTCAATTAAATAGCTATAGGGGAATCTGTCAACTTTCTCATGAATGATAGGAATTCTCAAATACTTCCCAAGATCAAGAGTAAGGGAAAATTTGCTAACTGCTACCAAAGAGTCTTTAAGAGTCCACGGAACTTTGGAAGGAAGCCAAATTTTTGACTTACTAGGATTAATACACAAACCACTTTCGGAGGAGAACTCCTTTAAGCAATCCAAAATGTGATTGAGATTTAAATGATCAACTTTAGCAAACAATAACAAATCATCAGTATAAAAAAGGATAGAGCAGGACTCCCTTTACATATTTTGACTGGATGCCAGGCTCCTTTATTAACCCTATCTTGGATCATATACGATAGATATTCCATGACCAAAATAAAAGGATAGGGGGAAAGAGGATTGCCCTGCCTTAAACCCTGTCCTGGCTTCAAAGGAGGAAAGATCTCTCCACTCCACAGAAGAGAAATATTCCCGACAATGACAGCAAACATGATGAGCTTTACAAGTCTCAGAGGCAAATTAAAATCTAATAACACACGACATAAAAAACTCCAATTAACACTATTGTAAGTTTTATTGAGATCCACTTTTAACACCATGTAGTGTCTCCTATTTAACTTCCTCGAAGCATGAATAATCTCTTGAGTAATGATGATGTTATCTAGAGGACCTTTGCCCAAAAGGAAACTACTTTGATATTGCCCCATGAGATTCTTCAGCAAAGGTCTCAACTGATTGACAATAATTTTGGACAGCACTTTGAAAGAGGAATTAAGAAGACCAATTGGCCTAAAATCTCCTAACTTTTCAGGATTAGACTGTTTAGGTAAAAGAACCATAAAGGCATTAGCAAGTTCCGGCCAGAAATAGTCATCCCTAAGGGCCCCATTTACAAAGTTGCACAAAGAAATCTTCACCGTATCCCAATATTTCTGTAAGAAAACCACCTATAGACCATCAAGCCCTGGAGCCTTCAAACCTTTCATGGAGAACAGAACTGATTTGACTTCATCCTCCTCTACCATCTTGTCCAAAAAGGCTCTTTCCTCTTCCCTGAGCGTCTTCTGCCATCTAAAGTACCCATCACTAGGAAGGGAAACCTCTCCTCCTTTAAATAGGTTATAGAAGAATTCGTTAGTGAAGCTCTTTAACCTTTCTTGATTAACACACCAAACATCATCGATTTTTACAGCAACTATTCTATTTCTGTTCCTTCTAACTTTGGTTTGTAGATGGTAAATTTAGTATTTTTATCACCATGAATTATTCACTCCACCCTAGATTTTCGGTGCCCAAACCTCTCCTTCTACTCAAGAGTCAAATGATACTCACTAAGGAGCTTATGTTCCAACTCTTGCAGAAAAGGGAGAGTGCAAGTAGGCATCTGATCTTTGGATGCCTTTTATTCTTCTCTCCAGCTCTCTCTTCTTTTTAAAAATCTTTCAGAAAATCTCCTTATTCCAAATCTTTAGCTCCTTTCTAGCATGGTCGATGGCCTAAAACAAACAATTATCCCCAAGCTCTCAGCCCTTCTAAAAAACAGATTTAAAATCGGGATGAGTGAGCCAAGCGACCTCCCATCAAAAGGGTCTTCTATCCTTCCTAGCGGAGATGAGAGGTTGGATATAAGGAGGATGGGGCATTGATCGGCATGCATCCTAGGAAGATTCAAGACTTTAAGTTCTGGAAATTTGAGGATGGAATGTTGATTTGCAAGCACCTTGTCCAAACGCTTCTGGAGAATCACCTTACCATCTTTGAATTTAGACCAGGTGAACTTAAGGACTAGAGCATCAAGGCTAGACAAATTGCAACTATTCCACCACCCTTGAACACTTCCAAATTTGTTCCAAGACTTGGACTTCCTGTTGCTTTGTGTCCTCCATACAGCTGATGTCATTAAGGTCCCTCATCACAAACCAAGGGGAGTGAATGTTGTTAGCCAGATTTTGGAGAAATCCCCAAAAACAATTCTTAGCTTGAGAATTTGATTGGACATATGCAAACGTGACTAAACATATCTCCACCCTATCTCTGATCTTCGTATAAATCTACTGATCTGTATGGACAATCATATCTAAAATTATTCTTCTCACAGACCACAAATGTTATAACCCTTCCTTATAACCATTGGAGGAACAATAAACTCACTCTCCTTAAAAAGTTTGGATACTTAGAGGATCTAGTCTCTAGCAAGCACAACGCATACGACACTTGCTTCCTAACCAGCTCTTTACAAGCTCTTCTGAATCTGTCATTACCACAACCTCTACAGTTCCATACCAAAAACTTAAACCTCATCAAGAATAGAATCGAGAAGGACGAGTAGGAAAACCACTTATAGCTCCATATATGTGAGCTCTTCCAACCTCAGCACCTCTCTCTGAAACTCCTGAGTTCCTACCTACTAAATACTATCATTCAAAATAATAGCCGCAGTGTTTGAAACTCCCTGAAGCATGGACTCCTGACGGACTGGATTAGATAACATTTGGAAGCATCTCCCGAATCCAAAGAATGTTTTTCAAGGTCCATTTTAGAAGTGCTAGGGCCCAAGCTTATCTCCTCAAGTGTGTTAGAAGTCTTATTCAGCCTAGCCTCATACTCATCTCCACTTAGGCATTCTCGGCCCAAAGAGTTTAACTCACTTGGGACCAAGACCAAATCTCTTCCCAGGTCCATTGCTGAGGCTTAGATAAAAAAGTTTCTTAAATGTTCTCTGTGACATTTCTTTCTAAACCCTCTAAGACAGCCTAATGCAAAACTTTCTCCTCTTTACACTTCCCATGCCTGGAGATCTTCCTATGTTGACCTTTACCTGCACTAGGGCTGACTAGGACACTGATCAATGTTTGATCTTCTCTCTCTTTCTCACTGCTTCTACTTGACATCTCTCCTGTCCTTGCCTCGACAAGCCCCTCTTCCATCTTGTCTTCCTCTAAAAACTCATTGACAAAGGTTAAAGAAGCAAAATTATTATGGCGCCATTTACTTTTTCCTTCCTTTCCCTTAAAAAAGCTTGATTTAGTAAACTTTAATTTTCGAGATTCATCTATCCATGGCATTAGGTTTTCCTCTTTCTCCGTTGTGACTAGGGATACAAGCGCCCCTCCGGTCACCTGAGAAGAATCATTATCACTCTACTCACAACTCTCACAATGATCTTTTGCATAACCCACCCTTTCACAATTGAAACAAATTATGTGAATTCCCTCATATTCGATCTTTTGAACTCTCCTTTCGATCTTCACCTTCGGTATCAACGGTTTGTCTAGATCAACTTCAACACATATCCTAGCATACCTGCCTCTCAACGCATTTATTATGTTTGAGTCAACTTTGATTGGTTTCTCGATCAACCTGTCTACTTCTAGAAGAAACTCCTCATTAAAGAACTCAATGGGAAGCTGGGGAAGTCTTATCCAATCGCAATTCTTTTGATTTTTGTGTCGGCCGATGAGAACCAAGGTCTCCATTTCTGTACTGTTAGGTAGTGGTCATGAATCATCCATGACCCTTCCAATAGAGTCCGATTATTGTCTTGGGGATTATCAAATTTTGCCAACAGAAAACTCTCGCCTAAATCCAAGAGCTCCAGATTACCCTCTAGTTTCTATAGAGCATTGACTTTTAAGAACATCAACTAATACCCTATAGACTTTCCCAACAGTTTAATGATTAGGGATTTCCTCCAAGATTTCCAAAGTTTCTTGAATTCTGCGATTAAGATTTTTACAGAAGGAAAAGGGCAGTTTAATCCATCTCCCCCTCCAACCACATCTCCTTATCATCAATGAGATCCATTGCGCGGTCCTCCTCCATATAGTTGTTCAAGTGTGGTTGTCCTAACAACATGTCCTTAAAAGAGATCTTTTTTGTCCCCTTTCCAGCTGGGCTACTATCACCCGACTTTCCCTTCTTATTGCTTCTTTGCAAAAAGTCGTCTCTTCAATGGAGGAAGCCCGTCCAGGGACTTTGCCTCCACCGTTATCTAGTAACATGGCTTACTTAGTCTTCTTACTTAGCCTCCACCGTTATCCAGAAAAACCCCTTTTTTTCTTGTCCAATTGAATTCTATGTTCATCGCCTTATTTCAACTAAGAATTTACTCATATTCCACTCGGAATTAGCTTTCCCTCAAAACATAAAACTTGTAGAGCTTGAAACCATCTTTCCAAAGCCCCTTGAATCATGTCAATTGGAGTTTTCAAGCTCAAGATATGAATTTTTAAAATTGACCGCTCAAATAGAAATTTCTAAATTTCCTACCCTGTGACCCTATTTCGGCCACTTTTTTCTCCCATCTGTAGTCTGAAATTGACAACAGATTGAACTAGAAAGTTGTAACACTATCTTCAAGCTTTCCAATGACATATGAATCATACCAATGGGTAGTCATCTTAGCGGGATGTGATACTAGATCCCTTAACTAAGATTTTAGATTCGAGAATTGGGAATGAAAAAAATTATGTTGGGAGGGTAGCCTTCGGAATGGTTTACTACAAATCCCGAATCGGACTAGTAAGAGTATAGCTCCGAACAACAGTGGTGTACACCAAAAAAATGGCATATGAATTATCAAATTTTAGAAATTGTATCTCAAATTATGAATTCTTGAAATTGCATAATTGACCACAATATCCCCGATTATCAAAATTCATAATTTTGTTATTTTATCCCGCGATTTCATGTTTTTGATTTCCACTCAATTTTAAACCTGAAAGCATAATTAACCAATTTGACTAGAAAATCTATTAAATTATACAAAAAATACACGATCCATAAGATTAGGTCCAAAATATCTATTCAAAATGGATTTATCATATGCACTTGAATAACTTTTGCTTAATTGTCCTGTGGAATAACTTGAAATTCTTGCAAGTGTTAAAAATTGAGTCAAGTTTTGTGCCCTCTCCTTGCGAAGCAAAAAAGGAAAAGAGGAATTAGTATGTTGGTATAGAAGGAATAATTTTGAATGTCAATGGAAAGCACTTTAATTGCACCTATATATATATATTTTTTTTGTTATATCAAGATTTAAATTTAAAATCATCGAATTAAAAAAAAAAGTGAATATATTGTTAAAGAATTTATTGGCGTTATTTGACCATGTCAAGAAGGGCACTCAATGGCAGTAGGAGTTTTACTCCATTTGTAAGCCCTTTAGGGTCCGGCCTCACATGGGCTTGACTAGGGTTTTTCACAGAAGTTATTTTTTATGGGTTTTTTGATGGGCGGATTGACAATATATAATTGGGATTATGTAATTGAGCGGCACGATGGTATATAATTAGCAACCATGTCGGAGATCAAATTACTCAAAAGTTTGCACTAACTGATAATCAGCCTAATAGATAAAAGCGTTAAATCTTTTAATTAAATATTGGATTCAAAATTTGAAAATAAAAAAAATTACATTAAGAGAGCTCATTCTCCTAAATTAAGTCAATAATACTCAAATCGGATTAATCAAAATATAGTTCTGGATATTGATTGATTATAATAAAAAAAATACCGAAAATCTTTCACCTTGAATGGAGCAAAGTTTCCCAACAATAGGATCGAGTCATAAATTCTAGGAAGAAACTCCATCGGCAAGGCATGTTTGGCCAACCAATGGTCAATCTTGTAGTAACTCTCAACTTGGCATCAAGGCTATGGTCAAGACTTGTGTCTCTGAAGCTTGATTTTGGGCCAAAAGTGGCTTATATGCACCAAAAACGAAGTGAGTACATGCACATAAAGGTGCCACTATGTCCGTGCCACCAAAACCACAGTTTGATCTGCGCAGTGCAGTGCATCCCCCCTCCCCCTCCCCCCAATCGAATGCATTGAAAGCAGAGGAAAACTGACTCCTCAGTCCAAAGTTATCACATATTTGATAACTTACCCTAGAAATATAATAATAAATCTATATAGTATGCTCAGAATTTCTGTCACTACATGTGCCTTTCGCGTGAAATAGTTGGCGTGTCGTGGGGAGTTCACGTGCTCCTACAGGCCATGCAAGATGGAAGGACGAAAATATATATAACCTTATTTTGGCAATGTGTTAAATGATTTTAAATTTTTTTAGCATTTCTTTCTCCTAGGTTTCTTTCTTTTTGGTCAATTACCCTCAACACATTGTCAGTTTCCTACTATTAAGGACCATCCCTTCCTTTCATTAAATTACGAAAGAGTAAGGGTGATGCTTGTTTGTTATAACCTTATGAATACCACAGCTGATGTGATTGCAAATCATCAACCAAATACGATCCAAAAAGTAGTAAGATGCTGGGAAGTCCCCTCATAACCAACCCCCCCCCCCCCCCCACCCAAAAAAAAATAATAATAATTTATGTATGTGGAATTCAGTAACAAGTTGAAATAGCAAAAATAATCGATACTTAGTTGGTCTAATAATTGAACATTAATTCTCTTAAATAAGATTTGGAGCTTAAGTTTATTTATAATAGAAAAAATATTTAGTATGAGAGTTTTGTCCTTTAAGATCAAATCTGATTCAAAACGGATTTAATTGATTTTAATATGATTATCGGATATCAATGATTTATATCGATAAAACAAATAGCAAAAGCAAATCCCACTAACCTTTTTTTTTTTTTTTTTTTTTCCTTCACGAAAAGGGAGATAAACGCGACTACTGATGTTATCTCATCTGGGTACAATATGAAAATTTTGTTCTGTTGGGAAATATTTTGATCAATCCTTAACACAAATTCGTAATAACAGTACATCAAGTACCATGTAATCAAGACATACCCATTGAGATATGAGTTCCTTGTCTTTCTAAATTTGGATAATTTTATTATTATGTAGTTGGAATGTGTTATTCTTTAAGGCCTAAGCGGCCCAGATGCAGCACTAGCACAGTGCCAGCATTAATCCGCTATAGCTACTTCAGTTTTATGCTGTTTCAAGTAATTTTAATTCTAAAAAGAAAAAAAAACAATTCCTTGTACATAATAGTTAATAAAAACCAACTTCCATTCACAGCCTGCAATAGTTTCCATGAAGCAGATAAATTCCCAGGGCATGAGTTATATCATTAGCTATATCCTCTAAACTTGAGGGAGTTGGATTAGGTTAACCGTCAGAATTTTGAATATTCCAAATTTCTACTGCCCAACACATTAGTGGACCCGTCTCTGTCTCTGTCTCTGTCTCTCTCTGTCAAACAACGTGAGTTTCTGGGGCGAAAGCAGAATTCCACAAAACTTTTGTTTCAGTTCCCGCACGTCATTTTCAAAGCATAGTTCTTGTGAACCTGCAAATTGCAAAGGATAAGATCTGTACCATATCAGAGATCTGACATGGATGGCCCCACCTTTTTCCTTTTCCAAAAACCTCCCTTCAATTATTTTTTAATAACACTCCTGCCCCTGAATTTCAATACACAGATTTCTTTCAATTCTTTCTCGCAAAATTAGAAGAAAACAAGAAAGAGCCATTTCGATTATGTTAATTTAACGATTTGGGTTTCTCACCAATTTTTGAAATTTTGTTTTGATTCCCAAAATTTTTGTGTGTTCGTAATTCTTTTGAGACAGACGGCTGCGGTGGGTGTTTGTGATTCTGTTTCTTGATTGTCGAAAGCGATTCGAGAAGGGATCAGAAGCTTTAACTCGATGTTTTGGATTTATTAGTCAACTACGAGGAAGGATATTTGTGGGTGAGTTTTGTTCTACCTCAATTGCATTAAATATTTGTGGTATTATTTGGGTCATGACTGATGAGAGAGAGAGAGAGACAGAGGAGGGTTTTTGTTCTTTTGCATGATAAGGAAAAATGCCGGCAAACATTTTGTCATATACGAAGGTTTCATTTTGTTTATCACTTATCAAAAACTGAAATAGCACAATAAATTAAGCGCTAACTTCGAACGTAGTCCGAGTTTTCGACAAATAAGGAGGAGGCTGAACTCTGGCCATGTGAAAAAAAGCTAAATTCTTACCTTAAAATGAAATGTTCTTAATAAATATTAAAGTTTGAGTTTGTTTGACTAGGGTTTTAACTGTTTGTAATCTTGTTAATGAATCAATAGCTGAGTCATCCAGGAGTATGTAGCCTAGGAAGGTGGTCCTTGGGAGCTCTTCCACTCCATCTGGTATTGATCTTTCATTTCCATGTGAAGGATTTACTGTAGTTTTGTGGGTTTCCAACACTTTTCCTTTTTAATTAAATGTCCTTTCAATCCACTAATCTTTCGTTTATAACTTTTAGGACATGTGGTTTATTTTTTTCAACCTCTTGCGGAGTTCAATTTCTATCAATATTTTTCACACCTATGTTTCCAACTCAAAAACCCACCATTTCATCTTCTTATCTTTTGATGGTCTTTTTTTTCCTCCCCTAAAGGCTTGGGCATCTTCTAACCCTTTTTCCATCTTCTTCCATCTTTGGTGACTCCCATCACTTACAGTTACAGCTCATTTTCATTTAAATTTTCTCCTTTTTACATCGAGAGAGAGAAGAGAGAGAGAGAGAGAGAGAGAGAGATCATGGATTGTCTGGTATTTCAAATTCAACTGTATTTACCATTCCTTTCTGATGTTTTCCCTGTGGGTGGTTTTTCTGATTTCTGATGTTTGAAATATGTTAGAAATTTTGCTTTTTGATATTGCTTCCTTTTTGATTTCGCTGCAGGTTTTGCGCACACACATGAATCTTACTTTTATGGGGGTTTCCAGGTCATTCTTGTTATCAATGTGGAAGGATTTTACTAAGGCTGAGGACTAAACTCTTTAACAAATGGAGAATTCCTATGAGAGAGTGATTGGGAATCCTGGCCTGGTTGACAACGAACGCAAGATTATGTTACAGTTTTACCAACCTTGTATAAAGGTGTCTTTGCCTTGGCTTGATTTAAGAGTTTTCTATGTTAGAATCAGCAAGTGTGAGATCGATGATTCGACTCCTGAAAACCTCACATTGAACCATGTTCCACTTGATCAAAACACCCTTCTTGAAGTTAATGGCGTTAGAACTAGTATATATTCTGATGGCGCCTCAACCCTTCTTAGAAGAGACCGATTAGATAAGAAATCCGAGGAAGCTACTTTTGTTTGCACCGATAATATCAGGATGTCTGGGAGTGTGAAGTTTGAGGTTTTTGACAAGGATGTTCTTGTGCTATCCGGGGTACTAGAAATGAATGATTTTGCTGGGGAAGTGAAAAACCACAACCAAAAATGGAGCATTAGTTGTGAATCAGATGTTACGGTGGGGACTGGATTTTTGAAGAGTAAACACTGTGTTGGCTTGGAATTAGCCTCACCGATAATTGAGGTTTATGTTGCCGGTTCCTTTTCAGGCGCGCCGATCATCTTTAGCAACACTTTGCAGGTTAGGAAGAAGCAACTTAGGAAAGGGATGCTGAATTCTATACCAGAGTATGAACCGAATGAAAGCCATAAAGATCTTATGCCTGGTCTTGCTTTGCAGGTATTTTACTCACTAATACAATCTTGGACCTAAACCATTTACTAGGTAACCCAACTTATTGATGCATACATGTTAATATTTTCAAGGTTCTCTATGACTTCTCCGGTGGCAAAATAAATAAATAAATAAACTTGTTTCTTTGAGAAAGCTGCTTGAATTGGAAATTGAAGCATTGCCCTTATTTGGTTGAGTAGAGTATGGACATGGCACACATTTTCAAGGAACATCATACTAGTATTGTGCTTTTGTGTCCGGTGACATAATTTCCTAGTTGTACCAGAATTTCACATGGTTATACTATTGATATTTGTGAATGTGTATATATGTTTCCCTTCGTCTTTATTATATGTGACATCTTATCTGTTGCCTACGTCTTGTTTATCCAAGATTTATTGCATTGCAACTCACTCTGCAAAATCACTTTTTAGATGATTTGTGAAAACCAAGTCCATTTTTCACCTTAATCCTACGTTTTTTTTTTTTTTTTTTGATAATAATGAATGAAAGATGAAAACTAACATGCAATTTCAGGTATGTAAAGTAAATGCTACTCATAGTCCTCCATATATATGCCGAACAACTTGTTTTGTATAAGAAACAAGACTTGCCTCCATGTTTGGTTGCAGTGTGCAATTCTGCACACCCATCTGCCCTCTTTATTGCGAAACTGTGTAATCATTAAGAGGTTCTCAGTATACCTATATCTGAAGTAAATATGCTGAACTTGTTGTGTATAAAGAAACAAGACTTGCCTCCATATTTGGTTGCAGTGTGCAATTCTGCACACCCATCTGCCCTCTTTATTGCGAAACTATGTAATTGTAAAGAGGTTCTCAGTATTCCCATATCTGAAGTAAATGCCTGATGTATCTTTTAATGGGCTCCTGTAAGAAAATTGGCTGTGTGAGAGAGAGAGAGGGAGAGAGATCTACCCCTCCTGTTTTCACACCCAACATTTCATACATTTCTGATCTGCAGAACTATAAACCAGCTGAAAATGAAGACTCTAGCAACTACCCAGCAATGGAATACATAGAGGGGGAAGACGGCGAGCTTTCATGGTTTAATGCTGGTGTGAGGGTTGGTGTTGGGATCGGACTCGGTGTTTGCCTTGGAGTAGGAATTGGTGTCGGATTGCTGGTCAGAACTTACCAAGGAACCACACGCAACTTCAGAAGGCGACTTCTGTAACACGGACACACAACAACCTATGTGACTGTATCCAAGTTTCCTTGCTCCTTCAAAATCCAAACTGGAAGCTGACTCGGTTGCATTTCTGAGGTCCTTGTTCTACGAGTTCTCTTTTTTTATCTGCATTTGTTTGTAGAAAATGCCCCACTTTGTCTACTTCCTTTCTTTTTCTTGACTCCACTTTGAAGGTGAAGCTTCTTTTTCTAATAAAAGAGGCCAAACTAATATAGATGTATAAGCATAATAGCCAGAACTCACAGCCTTTTCTGCTCTATAGGGTTGTAAGATATGAGCCTGACAGCTCCATACCATGTAAACATGTTCTGTGTGAGAATCGCATCCGTATTCAATGAAGTTTTGCTTATCCTTTTGTAAGTAATAGCACTGCAGATTTGTTCTTCAGAAATAACTGGATATGTGCCCCCACAGTTTTCAGCTTTAAAACATTCATAATACAAAACTTTATAAGTGAAAATTTTTTATATTTTCTCAGTGACATCGTGTCTGTATCATATCACATGCTGTATTGATATCCAGGCTTCGTAGGCTTTAGTCGTTTGCGGCCATGATTTTAATTATTCTGCAAAATGATCCTAACAAGCTTCACAGATACACCCTTTAATTCAGAATTCCACCTTTGGTGCTCCCAGTCCCATACACTTCCATGGCGTTGCCTGTGCTAGATTCTACCTATTTATTAAAAAATAATTTTGGGAACCCTCAACTATTAAACTTTTGGTTCACCAGATAAATCTATCAAAGAAAAATCAAGAGTCATCACGAATCATTTGGCCCAGTAATATTAGAGTTTCTTGCCCTTATTCTCCCTCCCCCCAAAATTTTTTTATAGGATTTCACGTGTACAACATCTTGGTAGTCCATTCCACCACATTATCATACGTTGGTCAAATTGAAAGCAAAGGGGGGAAAGAATAAGTGTAATATAGAAAACAAGAGGCAGAGAAAAAGAATAAATAGCATTGCAGGCATCCAGAATATCTCACTTGCTGGAGAAAGTAATAAAAGTTAAGCAACAGAAACTACAGCAATTTGAATAAATAACATAACGAGAAGATCAGGATCCTACAAATTATAGGGGAGGATGCTTTCTAGGTTAAAAATGTGGATTCAAGTTAGTTCAAGAGAATGTACAGTATGAACAGGATTTCCTCTGTTTGCTTTGGAAGCATGGACCGAGAAGATCCACAGTATATATACAGCGAGCATGACACGACATCAGCTTAATATGCACAATGTTTGTCAGCAAACAAAAGCAGCAAAAGAAGGTGATCCTAGGTGATTCTAGCTGAGATCACCAGCTTGAGGTGGTCGAGTTGCACAGTGGAACCAGGTGTTGAATGCAGTGACCAACTGAGGACAGTCTTCAACATTTCCGGTTGAGAAGATCAAGCACTGTTTCAGCAACTCCTGTGAATCTGACATGAGCAACATGGATATAATTTGCAGAAATGTTTGCTCTAGCTCTAGAGACACAGATTTACGAGCGAGCATCATTGGCGGGATATTGTCCTTGCAGGTAATCAGCACTGGGAGCCAATCTTTCACAAGTTTTATCCTTACCTGGAAGGAAGAAAATTTGGAGATAGTAGATAATTAATGCCCCATGTAAAGTATAGGAAAACTGCAGTATGAGGGTGTTCAATCATTTTCGACCATCTCTCTAAAACTACTGCATTATTTGAGCAATATGATGTAGCACAAAATGTTTATAGAGAATATGAGCATAAAAAAATGGCGAAATAAAGATTTGACAAGGTTCTGAAAATATACATGAGCTTTAAAAAAGGTCAAGGAAGCAAAATGCTGATTGCTCCACTTACCTAATCTAAACTTGTATGGCATATGCAGTAGTAGAAATAAGTGCATGTATGTATATGGATGCAATTGATTTAGACAAATCATTGTAAGATCTTATCTCTACATTTTAGCTACTTGTTGAAAATAAAAGCCAAAATGCTATCTATTTTTATTGTTGCAGCACACAAAGGTAAGGTAGGCACATTAAAAAGAAGGATCATATATTTTTCACTAGTCTAATCATACAATTTGAAACCATTCTTCGAACAAAAACTTCCAGTGGAGGCCACTAAACCGGACGGTATAACCCAAGTTCAAGCAAAACAAAGAGAACGAAGGTTACAGGACCAATGATATCAACTGTGTGATTATAGGGATCTGATAATAGAAATCCTGCTTATCTCCAAGCATACAAAAAGCAAATAGATGTAATTAACATTTGAAACAAGATCAAAGTATTAAGGTAATCCCGAAGGTGCTGAAACAGCACCCAAAGAAAATAATGAAAAATCAATATAACAAAAGAAAGCCATGCAGAAGAATGTCATAACTACCAAATTGGGGTTCCAATTGCACTCCAAAAGGCATAGCAAGGCCAAACAGGATATAATGCTCAGATTAATTAAAAATAAGAGTATGAAATGCATTTGAAAGACAGATGCATAATTATAATTCAATTTTGAGGAAGAGAAATATTCTCTAGAGGGCAATGTCAACCTCTGCAAATTCTAACCATCTAGGTCAACTTTTGGTTCAGACTAGAAATCGTAATTGGAAAAGTGATAGGGCATAAATTAGTGTAAAATTTGTGATTGAATTTGCTTTATTTTTGAATAAATATTACATTAATGTCTATAATTTATGCTATTGTATATACTAGAAATGATGGAGGAGGTGCATGAAGGAAAGTGGAGAAAAAGAGCCAAATTGGAGTGTTTCATGCAAGGAATAAAAATTTGGACAACAACGCTCATTCGAGAGCACGTGGGCACATTGATTTCAAGGGATAATGCAAGAGTTTATTGAAAAATCACAGCAGCATATTTTTCTTTCTAATTGCACATTTAGAAGTAAAAATTTTGGAAACTTAAATTTTTGCAATTTTTATTTTGGTTAGTTCATGACTTGGAGAAGTCAAGTAGAACATTTAGAAATTTCCTTTCTTTTTATTTTAGTAATTTAGGGTTGAGAAAGGTGGCTTTCCTTAGAAAAATGGGAGCAGCCGGCGGGAAGGAAAGATATATATGCTTATGTCCAATAGGCTGTGAAATTCATTCATGTAGACACATTTTTTTTACAGCAGCCCCATGTTCCGGCAATAGTTTTTCCAGCACAAGGGGTCTCGTCTTGTAGCTCCAACACATTATTATCCAGCAACATTTAATTATTCCAGCAAAATTTTGTTTATTTTGTGAGGGTTTTTTTTTTTTTTTTTTTTTGTTAACCATGAGTTCATTCTAAATTCTTTTCTAGTCGAAGATTTATTGAAACCTTGATGGATGAAATTTGTGAGATCTAAATGAGGTTATTGATTCAATATTTTATAAATATTTATTTAATCTCCATACCCTAATGTTTATGATTGTTTTAGATTTATTAAATAGAGATCTATATTTGATAATACTAGAATAATCTATAACATTTAAAAAAGCAAAGTTTGTTTGTTTTTAATAACGTAGTAATTGACATAGTTTTATGGTCTCGCAAGCGATTTAAAAATTAGATAATCTAATTTAAATAAATCCATATTGGAATTTGTTGATTAGAATTGGATCTCTCTCAATCTTAAAGTTGTTGAAACACTAAATCTAACGAAAATCTCTTGAATTGTCTTTCGATTAAAGAAAGAATTAATGATGGTATTTTGATTATCGATGAATTAAGGAGAAATTAGTTGTTTCGTGGTAGTTAACGGCTATAACCAATTTATTTACATATGCTGAATAATTTTTACATCAATGATCAATCGAGTGCATCAATGATCAATCGAGTACATCAAGGTGGAAATAATTCATTTGGCTAGAAAATTGACTTCCCATTAGTTTTTATTCTTTTAATTTCGAGTTCTTTATTTTTAATTTATTAGTTTAGTTAATTTTTCAATCCTTTATATTTTCATTTTTATTTTTATTTTTTTTCTTTAAAAGGGATAAATCCACCATTCATGACGACTTTACTCACTCTATACTAGTATCTAGTGAAGTAGAATAATTTATTTTTTATTGTTTGACGACACACCAAAAAGTTTAATCTTACTGTAATGTGCTCACTTCTCAAACATATGGTTCCCAGGCAAAAATTTCACAACCAACCAGTAGTGAATAGCAAATTGTACCAAATCAATGATAGTTAAGTGCTCATGTTATGAGCTTTCATTCATCATTTCTTCAAACGGGTAGCATCAAAACATAAAACCCATTTAGGATATAATAGAAATGACTTTGGTATGACCGTGAACAGATGGAAGAGATAGCATTCAAGTCACAGCAATCTAGACAACTAATTTGCAGTATAACAGCATGTACCTGCTTTGCAGCCTAGATGGGCCCTGCAACAACAGCATTTGCAAGCTTACAAGTGCAGCGAAGCAAAACAGTCAGAAGCCCAGGAACAATATTCTTCCAAGCATCATCTTTAAATGTCCTCTGCAAATCCGCAGCTCATGATGCCTGATCACTACATTCCTTATCTGCTGCATCCGCCACTCTATCTCGATCAACCACAAAAAATGCTTCCCACTCAAAATCGCTGTATGCAAATGCAACTTCTGAATTGCCTCCATCTCATTATGATCCCCTCTAAAATCTGGACTCGAATACTCCTCCAACGACACAACCTTCAAACTACTCCCAAATGCCCTATCCAAAACCCTCCTTGCGGACTCCCTCGACGAAAATTCTCTCAATAGCTTCGCCACAGACGCCTTCATCGATGCTATGTGCTGATTGTTCTGATAATTGTTAATTGCCGCCAAAATCAACCCATACAACATTTCCTGATTTGAATTCACATTCTCCGGTAAAACCCTAGCTAGCGACTCTTTGCTCTCCTCATCTCTTAACAATGGAATCAAACCTAAAACCCTAATTCTTCTTCTTCACTTCACCGCACGCATTTGAGAAACTTGACACAAGATTGTAGACAATCCTCAAACAGAAATTCAAGAGCAAAAGGCAAGATTGAAAGAGCAGTAGGTACACTATCGATTGCACAATCATAATGACTCAAATACAGAAGCTGAAGAACACGAATATATGTACTGATAGAGCTACCTGAACCGTTCGATATGCCTAAATTCAGGCGATGGAGGAGGACGTCGGCGGTGGAGGAGTCGTTGAATCCGCCGGGAGATGGCGGAGGAAGAAGGAGAATGTCAGGGTTTGAGTAAGGGTTTGATTCGTCGGTCGAGATGAGGGAAGACAGACGACTGTTGCTTCCAATACGCTGTCGTTTTTTAGGATTTCCGACTAGCATTCAAAAATGGAGAGCGAGCGAGAGAGGGAGAGAGTGATCAAGCTATGCTTGACATGAGTGACTTTGACACGTGTCTTCATCTCAGCCTGAGATTGCCCCCTTTTCTAAAGAAAAAGGATTATTATTATTATTATTATTATTATTATTTTGCCAAATTAGTTTTTTTTTTTTTTTTTTTTTTGTAGAACTGCTTATTTATTATTTTGCAAATTATTAATTTTTATTTATTATTATTACTTTCTTTTTTCTTGGTTTCTTGGAATAATTAGAAAAATTTCTCCCAGAAGACATGTGATAGGAAGGAAAAAAAAAAAAAAGGTCAAATCTTCCTCTTTTTAAATTTTTACTATCTTTAAAGTGTATTTAGAAAATAATTTTCTCCCTAACGTAGTGGGGATTGGCTTATGGCGAAAAAGCCCCAAAAAAATTTAAAAAAAAAATGTTTTTTAAAAAATTATTTTTTTCTCTTTTATGGAATACTTTAACCTTCTCTCCCTCTCAATCTGAAATGGGATGTATGTAAAAAATTATTATATGAGTGCTCTATTTACTTTCCAATTCATACATATTCTAAAAAAAGTACAAAAAGAAAAAAGTCAATATTGAATATTTGAAAATCTAAGCTCTCAAAAAATATGCAATTGAGATCATATGCTAAAAAGAAAAATACATTAATTCCTGTCACAGTAATAGAGCAAGTGATGGTAAATCATATAATTAAGAATAAGTCACTGAAGCTACGTTCCTAAACTTGTGTGATGAAAATCGAGAAAACTCTCCTTTTAATAGAAATTTCTTCACCTTTTTTTTTTATTTACACAATAAGACTTGAATTCGAGTCTATTACAAAGGGAGATAAAATAGTACCGCTAGAATTAAAGTTCATTTGACACAGAAATTTCTTCTCTAATATATAGGCAGAAATTCTGACAAGGGATCCCTTATAAGTGGTAAAGACCTCCCACTTCATACTCCTTTGCTGGCTTGATTGCTTTTTTATTTTTACAAAAAATATATATAATAATAATAATAATTCTGAAAAGAGCTGGGCAGCTTGATATCTGGATCTAAATAAGTGGTCCGGAAGAGAACTTTGCCGGCCTAGGTCTTGCCCATCAGGCCTCTCTATTTGGGCCCAACCCAGGCATCCTTTACTCTTCGTGGGCCCAATTTCAGCTTTGGAAGCCCAGTTCCAAAAAATGCATTTTTTTTTGACAGATATTATTAGTCCCGACTAACTCAATTCGAATTAATTATCGAGATCATCAATAGCAAACTCTCCTGATGCCTTTTTTTTTAACCCAAAAATTTGAATTTAAAAAATTGATTAAGAGAATGCAGAACAACAAGGCATTTATCAAAAATGCAATTGTAGCAGGAAAGCTTGACATTTAGCACATTCGCTAGCTTATAAAAAAAAAAGTGGGTTTAAGTTCCAATATCTTATTTATTGATTGATTATATTGTGAAAAATTACTCCATATTTTACATAAAAATATTTAAACGTATTTTGATCAATTTTGTTATTATATTAATAATTTGAAAATTTTACTAAAATATAATAATATGAATTATTACAACATTTAATTCAAACGCATGACATGGCAATGATTTTGGGTTGACGGTGCTTGGGAACATCCATAATGGACAGTAATCATTGTGAAAAATCATAAAAAGAGATTTTGTATTCCCCAAAATATTAACAAAAGAATAAAAATATCTATTTCTTCAATGGTCATCAATCATTTTCTTAAAATCCAAAATCAAGGGCATGATTCAATTCAATGTGGGGTTAGACTAATCATAATTGACTTACAAAACTTTCAAAATTCTGCGAGAGATTAGTATAAAATATTATGTAACTTTGAAGATATTTGAAAGAAATTATTGACTGATTTGAAAAATCAGTTGAAATTATGTAAAGTTTTTAATATATAAATTATTAGAATAAATAATATTTGCAATCAAATTAGTATTTATATACATAAATATATTTGTAAAAATATTGAGATTCCGTCCTTTGCCCTTGTCTAGCAAGGGTTTTAAAAGGGAAAGGATTGGACAAAAATGGAAATGGAAATTGTGGATGGACCAAACTCTTTAGTGCATTGGTTTTCTAAAAAGCCATCATGGCATCAATTAGAGCACCAAAAGATCACATTTGCCGTTAAGTGCACCCACACATGTTGAGACTTTAATTATCCTCTTCTTCTCTGGGAGGCATGGGCATTGTCCCTTGAGTTTTCCATTTGTTCAAGGGCAGGTCCAGTCCCTTTTCTTTCTGCCTTTTTGTTCTTATTTTCTAGTAAGGGTAGGGCTGGTTGGAGGTGGTCACTTTTATGAGTATCAATTTATTTTACAATTTATTATAATAAAATTCATAAGTTAATAAAATGATATATTAGATTTTTAAATCAAATTTTAGATTTAAAATTTAAAAATAAAAATATATATATATTGAAAGAGTTATTTCTTAAATAGAATCTGTATAAACTCTCAAATTAAATTAATTAAAATATGATTTTTAGATATTAATGATAAAAAAAATTAATAAAAAAGGAAGAAATATGAGATATTATATATAAGGTATACATGGTAGGAAAAGAGAACAAAGAACGCAAGAGGCCGCGCATGCTCATGCGCCGCGCTGGTACATTAGAGAGAGAATCAACCCTAACCAATGGCACAAATAGGAGATTTGACCCCAAAAGCGAAACATTAGGACATGAGGTAAAGGACTTCTTGTTGCTATAATCATGAAAGATGGAATAAGTCGTGCCCTAGCATTTGAAATAATTTCTCGCTATAAATTAGCATCGAATGCCTCTTGAACTGCGAACCCAATGCTAAAAGCTGGCCTCTATTCCTTTGACTCCCATCTCCATTGGTTGGTCTGAGATTAGCCCTAGCAGGGTGCAGCATTATTAGGAGTTAAGGGTCAACACCCCATTTGCATGAAACATAATTGTGGTTCATCCTTTTGTGTTTTACAATTTTTTTTTTTTTTAGTTACAAGATGGACAAAAGATCAACCGCTAAATGAGGCCAAACCCTGAATATCCCTCGACAAGTATCGGTATATCTCGCTAGGGGGAGAGACAAACTGATGAACCCCTGGAGAGACTGTTGGACCTAACTTTGTTAAAGTATCAGTACACATATTGCCTTCTCTAGGAACATAAAGAATCCTATGGACAATTGTTTTGCTCAACAATGTCTGGCATTCCTTAACAATATAGTAATGAGGACTTGTTGGAGCTATTGTCGAAGAGAGCCTTCCACTACCTCTGTCGAATCCAACTCTAAGATAATCGGGAAGAGTTTAGCTCGAAATAGAATGGAGAGACCCTCCCGAACACCAAAAAGTTCAGCCGAGAAAGTATCAGTCATACCAATATTTATCATGAAACCGCATACCCATAAGCCATACTCATCGCGAACCAAACCACTGGCACTAGCTATATTGCTATCATTATTTAAAGAGCCATCAATATTAAGTTTAAACAAACCCGATGGGGGAGGGTTCCATCTGACCCATAAACCAATCTTGGCTGATCTTGTAATCCCTCCACCTACTGCTAACCATCCCTCCTTCACATATGCTCGGGCCATTGAGATCACCAATTCCGAACAAAAATCTACCCTATCAAAAATCACCCTACATCTTGACTTCCATATTGCCCAAATAGTATAGATAAACCACTGTGACCAAGGGATTCTTAGATGCATTGAATGAGTTTTGCAATTTTGAATTAGCCAATCTCGCATTTCCTTTTGATCCAATACTATTCATGATATAGTAGAGCTACCCGTAATACCATCCCACATTGCTCAGATCTTACTACAATCACGGAATAAATGTAACATAGTTTCGGCCTGCTCAACACATAGGGGGCACCTGTTATTCATTGAGAACCCCTTTGGAAACGCGTGTTATTTGTCATTAATGCTTTATGCAATATCATCCAAAGGAGAAACTTCACGCGTTCCTGACATTTTAATCTCCACACCCACCTATACGGCATTTCTGGGACTAAGGGAGAGGTCTTCCATTTCAAATTATATGCCAAGCGGACTGAGAAAGCTCCTGATGAACTACCAATCCAGTAGACTCCATCACTGGATTCCGGGTCCCGGGGAATCATAACAGCTCTAATCTCTTCAACTATCTCTACAAGAAGTAAATCCTCTAGTCGGGAAACATCCCACTGGCGGTCACTTGTGATGAATTGGCTTACCCTTTCCTGCAATGACTCCCCTAACTGTCTATCTGGAGGGCTCTGATCCAACCCAATTGTCTGCCCAAAATTTAATGTCTTTCCCACTTCCCAAACGTCATCTGATTCCCCCAGCTAAAGTTTCCCTTGCTCGTAATAGACCTCTCCACAGGGCTGAACAACCATAACTTTGCCGACAAGACATGAAATCTTCCTCCTTAAGATATTTTGCCCGTAGAAGTTGACACCATAGAGCCTGATCCCTAGATATCATATACCACCCTAGTTTCGCTAGGAGAGTCATATTCATTGCTCGTGATGTCCGCATGCCCAACCCTCCCAAGTCCTTAGGTTGGCAAACTATCGCCCACTGGACCACATGAACCCTACTTGTCCCATCTGAATCCCCCCACAAAACTATCTCTGAACTCTATCTAGTTTATTGCAAATGCTCGTAGGTAGCCATGTTGAACTCATAGTGTACGCCGATGCAGAGGAAGTCACAGCTTGTATCAAAGTTCTCCGTCCAACTAAACTCAAACATTTCTGTTACCAATCTATCATCCTTTGTTAGACCCTTTCCACCAAATATTGATACTGCATGTGAGACACTCGTCCCTATATCAATGGGACACCTAAATACATCCCAAGATTTTTAGTAATTGGAAACTGGCATTGGGTTGCTAGACAACGCTTAAGGGATAAAGGGCCTCGAGGAGAAACAAATAATTTCGACTTCTATAGATTCAAAATCAACCCACTACAATTGGCAAACTCTCTAAAACACTAAAGAATAGCCTCCATACTATTTGGTTTAGCGTCGGAAAACAACATTAGGTTATCTACAAAGAATAAGTGAGAAACCTTCGGCCCCATCCTAGAAGTACGGATAGGCTTCCAATGCCTCTTCTCCACTCGGTCCTGAATCATATATGATAACTTCTCCATGACTAAGATGAAGAGGTAAGGAGACAAAGGGTCTCCTTGTCCTCTCCCCAGATGGAAATGAGGAAGAATCTCCCCATTCCACAATACAGCAGATTGGGCATGAGTCACAGAAAACATGATTAATTGACACAAAGTCTCTGGTATTCAGAAATCTACCAAGGTTTGAGCTAAAAAATCCCAGTTGACACTATCATAAGCCCGTTGAAGGTCTACCTTCAATATCATTTTCCACAAGATTTGCACAGAGAATGCACGATCTCCTGCGTTATTACAATGTTATCCAGAGTACCCTTACCCGGCAGAAAACTGTTTTGGTATGGCCCCACCACCTTTTGAAGGATAGGATGTAGTCGCTGAACCAGAACCTTAGTAAGAATTTTGTAACTTGTATTCAGAAGACTAATCGGGCGAAATTCAATTAGACTTGATGGTTGTAGCTTCTTGGGAATTAAAACAATAAGGGCCTGTAGAAATTCCTTCGGCAAACAACCCTCTCCAAGAGCCCCTTTAATGAAACTACATAAGGTCGGTTGGACAACCTCCCAAAATCTCTGATAGAAAATCGGTTGTATTCCATCTGGCCCCGGTGCCTTTAGACCCTTCATAGAGAAAACAGCTTCACGGACCTCCGACACCTCCACACTTCGAGCCAACCTCACTTGATCTTCCCCGGATATAACTTGCTACGAGGTCGAATACTCATGGACCACACCCCGATGCTCCCTTGATTGAAACATATCTTTGAAGAAATCTGTCGCATAAATCTTAAGCCTCTGCTGATCAGAACACCATACATCGTTTATTTTCAACTGGGTAATCCGGTTCTTATTCCTGTGAAGAATGGTGGTGTTATGGTAATGTCTCGTGTTTCTGTCTCCATGGAAGAACCATTTAAGCCGTGATTTTTGGTACTAGAAGACCTCCTCCATATCCGAAATTGTATGGTATTCTTCATAAAGCTGCTGCTCCAAGTGTCTCAAAAACTCAGAACTATCATAAATTTGGGACCTCTGAATACCCCTCAACCTAGCCTCAAGCCTTCGTTTCTTTGTAAAAATGTTGCCAAACACCTGTTTGTTCCACAATTTGAGCGTCTCTATTATAGACTTAATACACACTAGTAGAGTTTGGTTCTCTTCCTCCCCTAACCGAGCAGTTTTAAACACCTGATGAAATTGAGGATGTCGAAGTCACGCACTCTCAAAACGAAAAGGACGTGTATCCCTTGGGGGAGGAGCCAACATACAAGTCTGCAGCATAATAGGATGGTGATCTCCGTGCATCCGAGGTAAATTAGTGACTCTAGATTCTAGAAATATGAGGTGACTCTCCATATTTCCCAAAACCCGATCTAACCTCTCGCGTAACACCACAACCCCTTCCCGTTTTCGAACCCAAGTGTAGTTACACCCTTGAGCACCCAGGTCATGTATGTTACACATGCTCCACCAATCCCTGAATCTTTGAGCCCTAGTCAAAATCCTCGCCCTGCTATAGCTGGTCTCCAATTGGCCCGCAATATCATTAAAATCTCGTATCACAAACCAAGGCCCTTGGATGTTCGAAGCCAAAAATTGTGCCACACTTCCCACTTCTTCAAGTTATGCGGTTGAATATACACAAAAGTTACAAACCAGGATAAACTACCCATCTGCACCTGACAATGGATCACTTGATCCGAACTGAACAGCACTTCTACCTTTGTTCGATCCTCTTTCCACACTAACCACAAATGATAACCAACGTCTAGGTATAAATATCATTAAAATATATGGAACGATTCAATAAACAAATACTGATACCTATTAATTAAAATCTCTTATTCAAATTTTATGAATGATAAAAAAAGATATTGGGAAAATTTTAACTCTTAAAAGTCCAATCTAATAAATCAATTCAAATCGGATTTAATAGATAATTTATAAAAAAATATATCATTAAAATATAAAAACAAAGAAATAGTTTTTTTTTAAAAAAAAAAAATGCTCCAAGAAGTATTATTGGATTTCTTTGTTTAATTATTATTAAAATATAAAACTTTCATGAACATTTCCCTTTAATACTTTAATAAAAAATATTATACTTATTTTTTATTTTATTACAATACAAATTTAATTTTTTATATATAGGAAGGTTTAAGCTCGACATTTTTATAAAGAGAAATGGACGGTGCCAATTGAGTTAGAGTTCATTGATAAATTTATAATTTAATTCTATGATATTATAAATTAAAATATTCATCATATTTTATTTCTATATAAATTTTTGGTTTAGTTTCGCTCGTGCTCCTCGTTACCGATTGCGCTCAAGGGCATTAATTATCTTTTTCTTGGTATATGATGAATTTATCTTCAGAACTCAGCAAGCTTGATTGCCCCAAATTAGTATGTCTTGGTATCATAGCCGAGTACCCCACGTTTTTTTGAATTTAGTGTTGAGTGATATGCCATCATATGCCTCAAATTCATGTATCGAACGAGTTATAATTCAGTTGGTATTATTCTTTTTTACACCCTTGAGCACCCAGGTCATGTATGTTACACATGCTCCACCAATCCCTGAATCTTTGAGCCCTAGTCAAAATCCTCGCCCTGCTATTGCTGGTCTCCAATTGGCCTGAAATATCATTAAAATCTTGTATCACAAACCAAGGCCCTTGGATGTTCCCGCCGAAGATTGGCGGAGGCCCCCCCACGCTTCCCACTTCTTCAAGTTATGCGGCTGAATATACACAAAAGTTACAAACCAGGATAAACTACCCATCTGCACCTGACAATGGATTACTTGATCCGAACTGAACAGCACTTCTACCTTTGTTCGATCCTCTTTCCACACTAACCACAAATGATAACTGACGTCTAGGTATAAATATAATTAAAATATATGGAACAATTCAATAAACAAATACTAATACCTATTAATTAAAATCTCTTATTCAAATTTTATGAATGATGAAAAAAGATATTGGGAAAATTTTAACTCTTAAAAGTCCAATCTAATAAATCAATTCAAATCGGATTTAATAGATAATTTATAAAAAAAAATATCGTTAAAATATAAAAACAAACAAATAGTTTTTTTTTTTAAATGCTCCAAGAAGTATTATTGGATTTCTTTGTTTAATTATTATTAAAATATAAAACTTTCACGAACATTTCCCTTTAATACTTTAATAAAAAATATTATACTTATTTTTTATTTTATTACAATACAAATTTAATTTTTTTATATATATGAAGGTTTAAGCTTGACATTTTTATAAAGAGAAATGAACGATGCCAATTGAGTTAGAGTTTATTGATAAATTTATAATTGAATTCTATGATATTATAAATTAAAATATTCATCATATTTTATTTCTATATAAATTTTTGGTTTAGTTTCGCTCGTGCTCCTCGTTACCTATTGCGCTCGAGGGTATTAATTATCTTTTTCTTGGTATATGATGAATTTATCTTCAGAACTCAGCAAGCTTGATTGCCCCAAATTAGTATGTCTTGGCATCATAGCCGAGTACCCCACGTTTTTTTGAATTTAGTGTTGAGTGATATGCCATCATATGCCTCAAATTCATGTATCGAATGATTTATAATTCAATTGATTATTATCCTTCTTAAAGGTTTTAAGTTCGAGTCTTTCAATATATATATATATATAAATGCATGGCCCATCAAATATGCAGGAAAGGAAAGATTATAAATAAAGAAAAATATTTCTTTTAAGCTTACAAATTTGGAAAAATCTTTTATATAAAGTAACAAATTAATATCTGTTGTTATCAACTAATTCAATTTTAATCAGTAAAGCGATGGTATCGGGATTTTCTACATTTCATTTTTGCTCATACCAAAAATTTGAAAGAGGGTCGCTTTTTTTTTGGGTTGCTCAATCATTATTAAACTAATTTTTAAAAATAGAAAAGTGATTAAGTAACAAAAATGAAAAAACTCATGTAACCTTAGTGCTATAAATTAAAGTTTAATGAATAATTTACAAACTGAATTAACTTCCATTGAATTTAAAATTTAATAATCAACATTAATTTAGATGTGTTATCAAATGGATTTCATATTAAAACAAAATGTGTTTTTTAATAGATTTGAGTATAAGTAAACTTATAATAAAATCCAACTAGCAAATCGATTTGGTGAAATGAGATATTAGATCTCTTAATCTATTTTCATGTTCGAAACTTAAAAATAAAATAAAAAAACATTGTTAGAGCTGTCTCCTGAATAGAGATCTTGTAAACGTTCAAAATGAATTAATCGAAATATGATTTTAGATACTGATAGTAAGAAAAAAAAATCATAATAAAAAAAGAAAGAGTATGAGATATTATATACAAGGAATACATGGTAGGAAAAGTGAATAAAGAACACAAGAGGCCGCGCATGCTCATGCGCCGGAACATTTGACAGAGAATCAACCCTAACCAATGGCACAAATAGGAGATTTGACCCCAAAAGCTAAACATTAGGACATGAGGTAAAGGACTTCTAGTTGCTATAATCATGCAAGATGGAATAAGTCGTGCCCTAGCATTTGAAATAATCTCTCTTGCTATAAATTAGCATTGAATGCCCCTTGAACTGCAAAAACCAATGCTAAAAGCTGGCCTCTATTCCTTTGACTCCCATCTCCATTTGTTGGTCAGAGATTAGCACTAGCAGGGTGCAGCATTATTAAGAGATAAGGGTCAACATCCCATTTGCATGAAACATAATTGTGGTTCATCCTTTTGTGTTTTACAATTACAAGGCCTTAAATGGTAACCGACATCTAGGTATAAATATCATTAAAATATATGGAATGATTTGATAAACAAATACTGATACCTATTAATTAAAATCACATATTCAAATTTTATGAATAAGAAAATAAATATCAGAAAAATTTTAACTCTTAAAAGTCTAATCCAATTCAAATCAGATTTAATCGATAATTTATAAAAATATATATATCATTAAAATATAAAAACAAAGAAATAGTTTTTTTTTTTTAAAAAAAAATGCTCCAAGAACTACTGTTACATTACTTTGTTTAATTATTATTAAAATATAAAACTTTCACAAACGTTTCCCTTTAATACTTTAATAAAAAAATATTTATACTTACTTTTTATTTTATTACAATACAAATTTAATTTTTTTATAGAAGAAAATATGAATTTGAGATCTTTACAAAGAGAAAAAAAAAACGATACCAATTGGATTAAAATTTATTGACAAAATTATAATTTAATTCAATGATATTATAAAAAAAATATTCATCATATTTTATTTCTATATAAATTTTTAGTATAGTTTCGCTCGTGCTCCTCGCTACCTATTGCGCTTGAGGGCATTAATTATCTTTTTCTTGGTATATGATGAATTTATCTTGGGAACTCAGCAAACTTGATTGCCCCAAATTAGTATGTCTTGGTATCATAGCCGTTTACCCCACGTATTTTTGAATTTAGTGTTGAGCGTTGTGCCATCATATGCCTCAAATTCGTTGTGGCGAGGGCTTCTTCAAGTACGAGATTTTATTTGGAATGGCTTACATTGGAGAATTGGTAATGAGGTGAAAATTGATTTTTGGGAGGACACTTAAGTTGGAGAGATCCTTTAATTAAAAGGATCCCCAATTGGCATATATGGTATCCAAGTTGGGTTGAAAGTTAAACAGTTCATCATGCCAGAGAGGGTGAGGGATATAGATGCTCTTACTAACTTTCTCCCGGGGAATATCATGAAAGAGATTAGAGCCGTTTTGATTCCGCATGACATAGAGTCGCAAGACTACATTGCGTGGGCAGGCGTTCCCTCGGGTGAGCTCTCTATTAAATCAGCCTACAACGGGTTAAGTTTATGGTCTGACTAATAATATATGATAGCTTGATGACTAATAGTTCCTGCTTCAAGCGAAGGCTTATTGATGATCCAGCTTGTCCCCTTTGCAAGGAACAAGAAGGAACTTCCATGCATCTTTTTGGTGATTGCCTGATAATGCAACAAGTTTGGGATCGGGTTTTAAATACTTCCTTCCCAATCAATCTTCTATTTGCTCATCTCCCTGTCAAGAGTTGGCTTATAAAAAACTATAGATCTCACGCTATGTATAGGGATAAACTCTGGTCCATGCTATTCTTATACACTATTTAGGCAATTTGGAAGGAACGTTATAGAACAATTTTTGAAGCGAATGATTTTTCCCCTGAGGGAGTGGCAAGGTTGGCCCACAGATATGCAAGAGAAGGATGGTGTGCTTTTTCTAAAGATCATCTTTATCATCACTGTGTGGATACGTGGGTTTCATGGTCTCCTCCCCCCACTGGTCATTTCAAACTTAATATAGATGGGTCAGTGAATCAAAGCACGAGGTCTGCAGGATGTGGAGGTCTAGTCCGAGATGAATGCGGATTATGAATCATGGGTTTTACCGAAAATATTGAAGTCTCCGACCCTTTCATAGTGGAATTATATGGTGTCTATGAAGGTCTACCCCTACTCTTACGTGAAAAACTGTCACCAGCAGTTATTGAATTACACTCCATGAAGTCGATTTTGGTTTTATTGAACGAAGTAAACCCACACCATCCTGCTCATCACATGATTCAGGAGTGCCGTCTTCTTATGGATAAAGTTGTGGTTAGAGATGTTTCCAGGTAGGTTTGGCCCCGAAAATCGGCCTAGCCGGCCCAAAAAAGACCGGCCTGTGAACCAGACCTGGATAAACAGTAACCCGAACCGGATCGACCCGGGTACTGTAGCAGGTCGGGCCATTCAACCCTTTTTGGAGTAGGGAATCGGCCCAGAATCGGCCCCGCTGGTTTCCAAAAGGGTAGAGCCAATGGAGCCAAAAAAAAAAAAAATTCTCAGCCGGAACTGGGCCCGGCCCGGCCTGAACTAGTATGCCAGCTCAAGTTCACCGGGCCGGGCCAGTTCCACTTAAAAAAAATTTGGAACCGGCCCAGCCCGGATCGGATTGGTCTAGGAACCGCTGCCAACCCGGACCGCGGTTCCGGGAACCGGTAGTGAATCGGACTAAACCCGGCCTGGCCCAGTCTGGTTCTATGTCTAGCTATGGTTCATGCAATTCTTTTTGTTTCACGAAAAGGTAATACTTGTGCAGATATTCTAGCAAGATTTGGTCACTCGGTCCTGAAGAGAATTCATGATTTTTTGGTCCCCTCCGAGTGAGGTTTTGTGCTTTGCGAAATGATATTCGAGAGCTAACTTGTTTTAGAAGCTAGTCTTTTCACTCCATTGTAATCAAATAAATCATATGCCTCAAATTCATATATACATAACCGCAATGATTTATAATTCAATTGACATCATTTTTCTTAAAAACTTTGAGTTTGAGCATTTCTATACAACAACAATAAACTTAGCGTTAATCTTAACAATTGGAATTGATCGTTTGAGAGACAAATATTAAAAAAAAAAAAAATGTTGGTTTAATTTGTGTGGATTTTTCTATATCACTCATTACTATCCAGGCCATCTCCTCATCTAAATCTCTTAATTATCATATTTTTACAAATAATTTACATTCAATTTTTTAACGGTCTACTTCTATATTTTACTAAATCTCTTATATTTAAATTCCTAATCCTCCTAATTGATACATTTTTTGATCTCTTTTGTAATTCGATCCTTTCTATGTATTAAGAAAAAAAAGCATGGCCCATCGAATATGCAGGAAAGGAAATATTGTAAATAAAGAAAAATATTTCTTTGAAGCTTACAAATTTGGAAAAATCTTTTTTATAAAATGACAAATTAATATCTGTTGTTATCAACTAATTCAATTTTAATCCGTAAAGAGATGGTATCAGGATTTTCTACATTTCATTTTTGTTCATACCAAGGTTGAAAGAGGGTCACATTTTTTTTTCTTTTTGGCTCAATCATTATTAAACTAATTTTAAAAAAAAATGTAACCTTAGTGATATAAATTAAAGTTTAATGAATAATTTACAAACTGAATTAACTTCCATTGAATTTAAAATTCCATAATCAACATTAATTTTAATGTGTTATCAAATGGATTTTATATTAAGAAAATGTGTATTTTAATAGATTTGAGTATATGTAAACTCATATTTGATCTTAAAAAATTAAGTTCAGCCTTAACTTGACTGGATATAAGAATTAGGCTTGAGTCTCTTATTATTTTTTTTAATGTATAGAAGAGATTCAAACTTGAAAAAAATAAATGATATCAATTGAAATGCAAACCATTGACAGATTTGAATCATCTATGAGACAGCAGGGAAAGGTTGGACCAATTGGGCATGCTCATAAGTAATATTAAAGACAATAGTCTATAAGAAATAATTTAGTAATCATAATTTTTTTTATTTAATTTGATAATTTTAAATTCAAATATCATAAAAGGACAACAAATCGGAACTAGGCAACCAAAACTTTTTTGGGGGAAAAAAAAGGTGCAAATGCCAACCAAGGCCTAGCTCGGCCAGGTTTGTAGATTTATTATTATTATTATTTATATAAATAGAGATAATTAAATAAAATTAAATTATAAAAAATTATAAAAGTTAATAAAATTCTACCGTTTGAATTATCTCGAAGGACCGTTCATAAATTTATTATAAATCTATTCAAATTCCTACCTCCATTCTCGTGTCAAAATGGTCCTGAGCAACCCAGGAATTCAAACAGTGTCAAGAAAATCCTGTGCATTTCATAATTGCATTCCCATGATTTAAATGACTCAAACCATGTTGGTCCATCTCCCAGTCTTCTCTATTAAATTTTGTCATAATTTTCAAAGATAGAAAAAAAGGAAACATAAATCATTATTTTCGATCCGAAAATACAAAACAGATAAATCTCTTCGTACATATTATAAAATAAATTATAATTAATAAAACTCGAGCTTATTTTTTAAAAAAAGTTAGTCAAGTGTCTACCGAATTATATTTATTTGTATAAAATATACATTTTATTATATTTTAAACATATTCATAATAGTTGTTTGTAAATTATTTTTAATTCAGATATATTTTAGTGATAGGTTATAAAAAAAAATCTTATTATAGTTTTTAAAGGAGTTCAAGTTATTTTCTTTTTTTTTTCCCCCGAAAAGAAAGAAATTCGAAAATTCGAAATTGTTTGGTGACCCCACAAAAAAGACAATGATATTCGTACAATAAATAACACCTCTTTCATTCATGACACCTCTCTGTCAATGAGTCACGATTTCTGCGACCATAACATCAATTATTATTTTTCCTATCAATGCCCCCCACAAGGTGTTTCCAAGAAAATGAAAATTGAAAAAGAAATATATCTTTCTTTTTTTTTTAATTTCTTTTTCATAATTTCAAAACTAAGCACAAGCAAGGGATGTTTTAATTTAAGCACTAATCTAAATTTTTTTAGTATAAATAGACATAATCTAACGGTTATGAACGTGATTAATTTTATTTATGAAAATTGGTTTGAGTTTTAATAATTTCAATTTATTTTACGATTATATCAAGAAATTTATCTCTTAATATATAATTCTAAATTTAAATATAAGAAAAAAACTATAGTTTTACGTCCTTTGGGGCTGCCAGAAATTTAAATTGGAGGCCTTAGATGATACGAGAGATTTTGATAAAATTTATATAGTTGACGTGGTTTCGAGAGTATCGAATTTGTTCAATAATTTTTAAAAATGTCAAAAAAAATTTCTTTAAGAAAACACTTACACTAGAATCATGAATTTACTATTACCTAAATGGAACGAAAATTGGGTTTTCTTAAACTATTAGGTATAATAATTAAATCATTTTAGGGCCAAAAAAATAAATTGTGAGTGGTTTTGTTAATAGTGAGCCTTATAGAACATTGGTTGTGAATTGATGGTAAAAGTATCATTATTGTTTCCTTAATTTTCATGAGTTCATAGATTGTAATTCTTTTAGGTCATTTTTGCTAAAAGTTTTGTGGTTTCATAAAATAATATCAATATTTTTTTTGTATATCACCGATATTCGGAATTATATTTCGACTAATACAGTTCGGGACTTACAGTGGTCCATTCCATGAGCTATCCTTATAGTGTAATCTTTTTCATTCCCAAAACTTGAAACCGAGACCTTGGTTAAAAGAATTAGTGTTACATCCCACTAGATCGACTATCTGTTGATCTTGTACACAACCATTTAAGAAATCTCAACTTCTCTCGATTCACATCAATTTTCTTTTATTTTATTTATTTTACTTGTAATATTTTTCAACTTACTTGACTTTATGATAATAAACATAAAAATTTCACAAATAAAATTTAAATTTTTTAATAAAAAATAATTATATTAGTATCATATTGATAATTTTTTGTATTGAAAAATACATCTAATATGAGATAAATCTGCTCTCAATTTTTCCAAACCTGGTCTAGGACTAATTAAGAAAAACTAGGTAATGTTCTTGATGTATTTTCCTTAACAAAGATCCAATAATTGAGAGCATGACTAATAAATCGAATGTTCTCGAGTAATTTTTTAGTAAAATCTTATCATTCTCTTTTGTTTTTTCTTTCTATTTGAAGTCATCCTTCATTTTTCACTAAAACACAGAAATTCAATCCAAATATGGCCTGCCATGACTTCAAACCATAAAATTCACAATACCAACGGAATGAAAAGGATTTGCAAAAATCTGACTATACGCCTCTCACCTAATTCCCTTCAGAATTTCATATTTCTTTTTCATTTTCTTTACCAACTTCCTTAAATGCATTCCTTCAAATATACTAATGAAGACGTGTTTAAGTCACTTCAATCTTGATTAAGAAATATATTAAATAAACGCCTAGTTGATTCAGTGACTGAGTATTAATATTTCCCAAGTAAATTTTCGACTTCAAATTTTATACATGAAGAAAACGGGTATCGAGAGAGTTTTGTTCATTAAAAGTACAATCCGATTCAAATTAAATTTAGTTGGATTAAATATAATTATCGAATACTGATGGTTTATAAAAAAATAATAATAATAATTGAAAATTTCATTAGTTGGTGAGTTAACATTGGACAATTCCCAGGCAACCTTGTTTAGACAAATGACCCATCAGGTTAGTTTAGGGTTTTGGGAGTTGGGACCCAAAGTTTAAGGTTACATTATGTGTTAAGTGAGAAAGCTTACCTTCTCTTGCGAGAATTTGCTGTCGCAGTCAATAACCTAACCCTAACCAACCTTGTCCCTTGCGATCCCAAGCACAATGCTTCTTCAAAATATCATTGTGAGCGGGGCGAAGGGAGGGTTAAAGGATAGCTGTCCCCTGAATTTTTTTTTTTTTTTTTTTTTTGATTTATAGTATATCTCTATTTTAATGGAAATTTTACATTTTTTATCATTTCCTTTTTTTTTTCTTAATGGAAGGTTTTCAGTTTTTGGTGGAAATTTTGTCCCTTTGGAAGGTTGATGATCCTAAAATAGAATCCAAAGGATGCAAAATGAACATGGTGACAAAAGGATATGTCCTTCCTACAGGGTATACACAGTCAGATGAGTTTCTATGGTCAATGATAGACCCCGTCTTAGTCACCTGATAAAGTGTAAGATTCTATTTTTCTTTTAATAATTATGTTTAGAAAATCCGATTTAATCAAATGTTTTCGGATTCCAAACAAAGGTGGTTCAGAAAATATGGGTCCAATTTTGATTTAGGAAAAGCTCAAAGCAAGAACCAACGTGCATGCTTTGCCTTCTTTTTTATTTATTTATTCTATTTTGGAGTATTTCTTTACTAATTGAGTGTGACACTCAAGGTATCCTATCCTAATGTGAGTCAATTAACGTTAAAAGGAAAAAAATATGGATTTTTGTGAAGTTTAGGGCCCATAATTAAAGTTGTCGGAAGTGGCAGTCTCTCTCTCTCTCTTTCTCTCTCTCTCTACCCTTTTGGGTTACACACTTTATCCATTATAACCTTTGCTTTTGACAAGTAAAAAGATGATTCACATTTCATTAATGTACAATTACAATCTCAACTTCCTGGGTATTTAAAGCCAAAGTGAAAGATGATATATGATTTTTTTTTTTTTGTATTACTATCCGAAATTTGAAGTTTTACCCGAATTAATTCAGATCGACCTACTGTCAGGTCATTAGGGGGAGGTCTCCCAAGAGTGTTTTTTTTGTTCCTATAAAAACTCGAATCCAAACACATAATTAAGGGGTGAAGCACATTTATCACCACACTAATACCACTTAAAGATGATATATGATGCAAAAAGGAAGATCAATGTTTGTAATTAGGTGTGCAAATGATTTATTTTAATTTTTTATTTCTCTAATTATATAAATTTATAAATTTTTTTTTTAACTTTCTTTTCTAAATTTATCTGAATATTTCCGTCCCCTATTTAACCACCGTGGATAGTTGCAACTTCCCAACGTAGCACCTAAGATCTTAGGACAGACGCGTGAGGACCCCAGCCCCAAGAACGCAGAGAAATGGACTACCGACGGAGCCCACGGGCCCAAATTTATTCCGAGACGTTAAGAGTGGGGCCCATTTTTTGGTGACCAAAATCCTGATGACTGGCCCACGGGCCCCACTTCCTTCTTTCTCTTCCCCGACGCAACTTCACAAAGTGTCGCCTCTTGATCTTTTACATTCAACTTGGTCCCAGCATTGCTCCACGTCATCACCCGGGCATTAAGGTCGTCTCCCACGTCATCATTTCACGAATTTGTAGGGCACCGAAGTCATTCTAAAGCTTCCGCCGAAAATTTATTTTAAATTTTCTTTTTACCTTAATTTACGTGAAAGCCAACGTAATTAAAATGGAGACCATGCCGTGTATCTAACATTATTAAAATAGTTTTTAAAAATTAAAATAATTTCCCACGTGATTAAATTTCTCTTAATAAAACTGGATTTAAAACAATAATTAAATTTTTATTCCATCAAATAAGGCTAATTATATAAATATTTTAATATTATATTACTTTATTTTATGTCGTATATGTATAAATATAATTATTTTTTTACGATAATAACAACAATACGAGTTATCATCTAAAAATTTGTATAATATGGATAAATTCTAAGTATGGCGGGGTTGATCATTATGGTTTAAGAAAAAAATGCTAATCATTAAAAACCTTTTTGTTTATCATTGAATTGATTATTATTGAGTATAAACCAAGTAGCAAAATGCTAAATTTTGATGGACCCAATTTTAAGAGTGGAGTTAAGTTAAACCCTATCAAGCTCCGGCTTCAATTTGAGTTAATTTTTGTGAAGGGGTTTTCTCAAATATTATTCCTTTTAATATTAATCTAAAATTGTTATTAAGTTCTTCGTGATTTTCTTCCTTATATTTCTCAATATCCACTCCAAAGATGATGAAGTAAATCAATTATCAAGTCCAAGATCATTAGATGATGAAGAAATGGTCATTGGATCACCTACTTCACTTTTGTTACGGTAATCATTATTTTAACAAAAAAAAAAATTTGATAAATTTTAATGTAACAGTTGAGTTGCTCTTTTGATGATCTCGAAATCACAAATTTGAGAGGTAGAAATAATTTTTTTATAAAAATATAAAAAAATAGATTATATATATATTTATTTTAAAATTGATTTTAATTATTAAAATTAAGATCTTGATTGTTGTTATCGTCGTATAGACGTAAAATTCAAGTTTCATAGCAGATAGAAAAATAGGATTAAAAAAAACAAAACTATTTTGTGTTTTAAGGATTCGATTTGAGATGCAATATTTAGGATGCCACGCGGGCCAACGAAGTGGCATTCTCGTAATAATTTCATAATTCATATCCAAAAGATAACATCTCTCTCTCTCTCTCACCCCCTCTCCTTATTTTCTCTCGCTTCTCTCTCTTCCATTTGCATTGTAATTTGTATCCGTTGAGTTGAAGACTGCTGTCTCCCCTCTCTCTAAACTTCAAGTGCTCTCTCTCTCTCTCCCCCTCTCTCCCCACTGAAACCCTCACCAATCCAAGCCATTACATCTCATTCTCCACAAAAAAGATGCTCGCATTCTCTGGATACTAGAAAGAAGAGAGAAGTAAAGTTCTCAGGGTACCAAACTTCGCCGGAAAAAATGGCGAATTCCGGCGGAAACTCTGGAAGGAAACTTATGATTCTCAACTCCACCACTCCAATTTTCAACCTAAAACTCTACATCGTCATCGCAATCGGTTTCTGCCTCGTACTCTCCTGTGCTCTTTTAGTCTTCCTCTGTTTTCATCGGAACCGGAAATCGAAACGTGTTAAGCACAGCTCAGGTTCGATTCCATTGGTTTCGAAAGAGATCGTCGAAATCAAACCTGGTAGAGATGATCACCGGACACAGTCGGTGAAATGTGCGATTGATGATTGGGAAAAGAAGAGCGAGGAGCGAGAGAAGAGAGAGATTGCTAAGGAGATGAAGAAGAGTGATGACGTGAGTGAATCGGTGATGAGTGAGAGTGAGAGTTCATCGACAACGACGACAACGACTACGGCGACGACGGCACTATCGGTGAAGGTGGAGAATATAGGGTGGGGAAGGTGGTATACCTTGAGAGAGCTTGAGATTGCGACACGTGGATTTTCTGATGGGAACATAGTGGGTGAAGGTGGATATGGTGTAGTTTATCGAGGCGTTTTAGGTGACGGTTCTGTTGTTGCCGTGAAGAATCTTCTCAATAACAAGTATTCTCTCTCTCTCTCTCTAGTCAAATGCTTGTTTTGTTAGATCAATTACCCTCGAGAACCTGTGTTCTCCCTCTCTTGTCTTTCTTCCTTTGCTATTTCTTTTCTAGTTCCGACTCTTAAATGTAATAATTCACAAATCATAAGTACCCAAAATATGAGCATGGTCATGCACCCAGAGGGATTTGATTAATGGTACTTAGTTTTGTAATGCTAAAATTTGAGTACTCTAAAAAAGTATACATGGTCACACTTACAGAGATTTGATCGATTGTAGTTTAGTTTCGGAGACTAGTAAAGCTCAGGAACTTCTTTCTTTGTTGTGAGTGTGAAGTAAACCCCCACATTCATTAAGTAATGTTGAGAAAATTGCAGCATTGAAGGCTAATAAAACTTCTGATCCTGATCATGGTGCCACCATTGAAAGTTTCTCACTTTCTCTGTTTTTCTCTCTCAATTAGTTACTATTTTTAGATTGCATATTGGTGTTTGATATATTTAAATGTGGTAGTGTTGGTTTTGTTTAATGGGGGGTTTGCAATTCTTTGGGATCTGAATGAAGTGTAGGACGTTGACCTACATTTTTTGTTTTTAAGTTCAGATTTGGGGTGCACTTCATTTAAGTTATGAAATTTCTTAGATCTGGATTTGTAATTTTCTTTTTTTTAATAATTTTTGTGGGTGATAAAAGATTAGGGGAACATTGAATTTTACTTTTTCTCCTTTTTCTTTTATCTTATCCTCCTTTTATTTTTAAAAAATCACTTTGATCTTTTTCTTTTTGCTTTTGGTACTCTCTCTTACTTTTAATTTTCACCCACCAAGTAGACTCTGCTCCAGAGACGCATCACTTTTTTCACCTGTATTATCTAGCAGCACTCTATGTTATCCGTATAAGGTTTTGAAAATATTGGTTTTTTTTTCTTATATATTTATTGAATATGATCTGTTGGTTGCAGTGGAGTAGCTCGTTGGAAGTGAGAGCCACTAATTCTTCTTGTTATGGATGTTTGAATTCTGTGCACTAGCAATGAATAGGGGGCTAAATTTAATGAAACTAGGAGCAATAAATGTTGTTAGGTGTTGGATTTTGGATTGTAGTAGTGAACTTAGGTGAGTAATTTTAATCATCTTTGAAGGGGTTGAATCTGGTAACTAAATTGGACCTTGAGAGAACTTTGATTTAGCCTTAAAAATTAGAGAGCTTGAACCTAGTTTGACGTATGGAGATCAGTCATCTATTTTTTTTTGGGGGGGGTGTTAAGTCCCACATTGTGCGGCTCAAGCTGTAAATCTAGGAAATCTCCATTTTTGCTGCTAGATTTTTAGGTTGGAATACTCAGTTATACCACATTTTCCCATGATATTGCATTGAAACTCATGTCTCCCAATCTTCTTGCCTGTAGAGGTCAGGCAGAGAAGGAATTCAAGGTGGAAGTTGAAGCCATTGGTAAAGTTAGGCATAAGAACCTTGTGGACCTAGTCGGATATTGCGCAGAAGGTGCTCGAAGGTACATCTAGATGTCAATTGAATGGTTTTTATCAAATTACTTAGTTGGAAAATGATCAAATTCACTGTTTTGATGCTTCGTAATGTTAATGCAGGATTCTTGTGTACGAATATGTTAACAATGGAAATCTTGAGCAGTGGTTGCACGGTGATGTGGGGCCTGTTAGTCCTCTTACCTGGGACATACGAATGAGGATTGCTGTTGGTACTGCAAAAGGGTATGTGATACTGTAGTCCTGTCTTTCTGTTTAAAGGAATGTCACTTCAGTTGTCCCAAAATAATGAATTGAAGTCTCACAAGTCCTATATTGCCTGCCAGTTTGGATTTTAACTACAGTTTCACATCCTTCTCTCTATTTCAAGATAAGTTTGTCCAATCTGCTTGTTTGTCATCCTCTATCGTGTAAAATTCTGCTTGTATTTGTCTGGTATTTAGCTAATTGTAGTTGCAATTTTTTTTTTGTCTTGAATGCAAGAGTGACAATCATGAAGGAATACACTTATGAACTAATTTTTGTCACCCTCATTTGTACTTCTTCTCTGAAAACATTGAACAAGACATTATTTCTTGAAATTCATGATCCATGTTCTCATTTTCACAGGCTAGCCTATTTGCATGAAGGATTAGAACCTAAAGTTGTGCACCGTGACATTAAATCCAGTAACATATTACTTGATAGAAATTGGAACGCGAAGGTCTCAGATTTTGGGCTAGCCAAACTCCTAGGATCTGAGACAAGCTATGTCACTACGCGAGTAATGGGGACATTTGGGTATGTTATGGTCTTTCTTGAACCTCCTAAGCACTTCTCATTGAAATGAAAATGTCACTTTTGTCCTTCTTGCTGCAGATATGTATCACCAGAGTATGCAAGCACTGGCATGCTTAACGAGGGCAGTGATGTATATAGTTTTGGAGTTCTACTTATGGAAATTATCACTGGAAGGAGTCCTGTTGATTACTCGAGACCTGCAGGAGAGGTTAAAAAAAAAGTTATGCTTTAAATTGCATAAACTACTTATATTAAATCTTAGTAGTGACTTTGATTTTCTCATGGTTCAAAATCAGATGAATTTGATCGATTGGTTTAAAGGAATGGTAGCAAGTCGTCGAGGGGAAGAGTTGGTAGATCCTCTTATTGAAGTGCCACCATCTTCTCGAGCTTTGAAGCGGGCTTTGTTGGTTTGTCTCAGGTGTATAGATTTGGATGCTAATAAACGGCCAAAGATGGGGCAAATAGTTCATATGCTAGAGGCAGATGAGATTCTTTTTCGCGTGGTAAGCCCTAATGTGACCCCTTACTCAATCTCCTAATCTTATGAACAGCATCGCAAAAGATATTCTGATTGTCTTTGACTGCTTAGAGACTACTCAAGAGGTAGGTTGTCTTGAAAAGATTAACCCAAGTTGTTAGGTCATTGTTGTTTTGCTTCTTCTTTCAACTTTCACCTTCCACGCATGTTCAGGATTTGCACACTAAACCTAGGACTATCAATTTCTAGAAGGATTATGTAGGCCTAGAAACTAATAAGGTAAAATCCAACGAATATACCAATTCCATTTTTTTTTTCCAATTTTTTGAGGAACAAGGACAACATTTGACCTTTAACCTTTCTTCCCCCCCCCCCCCAATAAAAGAGGTAGCTTCCAAAATTTCAACTGATTTTTTCTGGTATGCTGCAGGAACCCCGGCCCACCCGCGAGACAACTGCTCTTCTTCCTATCACTGCAGCTGCCACTAATTTTCCAAATCCGTCCAAGGATGTGGTACATACTGATGTGGAGAAATCAAAGAGAAGATGATCTGTCTCTGCTTGATCAAGTTAAAGTGAATCAATTTTGGTGATGCCTAGAGGAACAAAGAGTTGAACCAAGCTTTCCTCTCTGGTTCTTTCCATTGAATTCACCTTAAGCTTTTGTCTCTGTCTCCGGTTCTTACAGACACAATCATTCACACTGTTGTTTGTTGCCTTGTAGAATTCGAATTCACCTAAATAGGCATAGCACGTATATTCTTCCACTGTCTTCTTCATTTATATGATACATAAAACAGTCAATTGAGCGAGTCTGTGCTGTACATAAATATGTACTCTTCCTTCTCTTAATTTATAAAATACTTCCATATTGTCATTCATCATTAGATTCCGGCAGGTGAAAGTGAAAATGACTCTTTTGGGCACAATGAGTGCTTGTAAGTCTCCACAAGACTGTTTTTCTACTTAATGGGGTGTCTAGTGTCTCCTTGTAGGCCATGCTTTTTGCTCACAAGCGTGACCCCAAGCTGCAAACAGCAAGCACGCGTCTCTTTCTTTCAGATGCCGTATGCACTGAAGCAGCAAACATCAATAATCAAGCCATTCTCTGCCGCAGTTTGTGCAATCAATATATCATTGACCCCAGTGGCTGATGTTCAGGTTATAATTGAGGTTACCCCTTAAGGTTCGCATTATGTGTTACACTCATCACATCACTCTTGAAGTTGCTACCCTAGCACTCGTCTTGTAACATGATAATGTCTCCTCCTAGGTCTCCACCCTTATTATTATTATCATTGTTGGACGCCTAATCCAAGCAATTGACAGTGGTTAATATGACAAAAAATCTAAACCCAGGTTATAAAGAAGTGTAATTAGATAACAAGATGAGCAATAATTTCTTCTTTTTGTTCGAAAGAAAAAGGTGTAAAAAGATTATGATATTAATCTCTTACCTACTATAAAATATTAATTTGAATCATGATTAGAGGTGGCAATCGGGCTTTTTGAGTCAAGCTTTGCGAGGTTGGAGCTCAACCTGATTAAATTTTGATAGGTTCGAGTCTGACCCAATTCGAGAAAGTTTGAAAAATCGAGACTCGAGCTCAGTTCAAAAAATTAGAAAGGTTTTGGGACCATTTCGAACCAATCGTGGCCCGAAACATAATTTTTTTTATTACATAATTTCATTTTTCAAATATAATAAAAAAAAAATAAAAATATATAAATCATCCAAAATAAAATATAAATCAGATACTATCATGTCAAATTAAAAATTACACACTATTATGAAAATTAATAATAATAATATTATAAAAAATTTACATTAAAAATAATATATTAAAATCATCAAAATCACTATCTAAAATCATAATCTTTGATTTTTAATTTAAAAAAATTAAAAATAAATGAATCAAACCTATAATGGGCCGAGTCTACTGGTATCTACGCTTGATCCGAACCCAAAATAAGGAAAGCTCAGTCCTTTAAAATGGGACGAGCTTGGGGCAAGCTCGAGCCGGTCTGACCCAGTTGTCGGTCCAAATCATAATTACTATCTTTGACATGAGATCGTCACAGTGACCTTACTGTGCCAAACAATCACCATCTTTTTATAATCTGCGCAACTAAAGTATATTTTTGTAAGTGATTTTTTTTTTTTTAATTTCAACCCGTTATCAAAATTTCAATATTCCACATGAATCTTGCAATTGGACATTTTTTTTTTTTTAATCCAATTCCAAAGGTTAAAAAAAAATCAAAAAACATTTCTACTTTTCCTTACGATGGCCCGTCCGGTCCACCTTAATTGGCCCTACATTTTTAAGGCTTGGGCTTTTTAAGCCCATGGGACCCACGTTGGGCCAAAAATTATGCACATTCCATTTTAGGGTCGGGCTTAGGCTTCAGAAAAAGTGTCCAAATCAGCCCATGGGACCCACGTTGGGCCAAAAATTATGCACATTCGATTTTAGGGTCGGGCTTAGGCTTCAGAAAAAGTGTCCAAATCAGCCCAGCTCCACTTACACACACACACACACTAGTGGTAGGGGCGACGCTAACGCGTGGATACCCACTGAATTGTATTTTTTTACTATATAAATATTTATTAAATTTATAATTAACTTAATATTTGAACTAAATCATTATCTAAACAAGTGAAAAATATGACTTATATCAACTAAAAAAAAAAGAAGTCTAACAATTGGAATTCTAAAAATGACCAACGAATGAGATAAAAAATGGTAATATATAGAGTAAAAAAGTAAAGAACTATAGGAATGACAATCCGTGGGGTTCTAAAAAAATAAAAGAGGAAAAATCTATGTTAAAAAAATAAAAATTTAAGAGAGAAAAAAGAGTTAAAAAAAAGGATTTGAATGTAAAAAAATAAAAAAGTGTGGTTCAAAAATAAATGAACAATTATCTATGAGGTCAAAGCAAACAAAAGGGGAAAAATCTATACTTTAAAAAGTTGAAAGATTAAAGTTAAAAAAATGGATAAAAAAACTAATGACCTGAATGGACAAGTAGGGGAAAAACTTATGTTTAAAAAGATGAACGATTTAAGAGAAAAAAAAACCATGTCCAAAAAAAATGAAAGATTTAAGAGGGAAAAAAAGTTGGATTAAAAAATAAAAGGAGTAAGGAATTAAATGGGGAAAAAATAAAAAGTTGTTGTCTAAAAATAAATGGATAATCATCCATGGGGTCAAAAGAACAAAAAGGTAAAATCCTATGTTCTAAAAAGACAAAAGATCTAAGTAAAAAAAAAAATCAAAAAAAAGTTGAAGAACCTGAATGAGAAAAAAAATCAAGTGTTGTTAAAAAATGATGAAGTACCTAAAAAAAGTGTAAGGATTTAAATAAAAAAATATATATATAATAAAAAAAAGACGAATGAGCTAAGCAAAAAGAAAAAATAAAAAAAGAAAAATAGGTCAAAAAAGTATAAAGAGTTAAATGAAAAAAAAAACCACGGTGGAATCCTCCAAAAGACGAAAGACCAAAGCAAAAAAAAAAAGACAAAGAAGCAAAAGAATTGAATGAAAAAAAATAGTGGGTCCTAAATGAAAAAAAAATAAAAAAAAAAAACATAGTAGGATTCTCTCAAAAGGATGAAGGATCTAAATGAAAAAAAAAAAAGTTAGCAAAAAAAAGGGCAGGGACTCAAACGAAAAAAAAAAATTGTGGGGAAAAATTTTGGGGTTCTGAATGGGGAAAAAAAACCATAATAGGGTCCTCCAAAAGAGAAATAACCTAAGTGAAAAAAAAAAAAAATGAAAAAATGCAAGGAATTGAATTAAAAAAAAAAAAAAGAAAGATAGCAGGGGTAATTTGGTAATTCAAAAGAGGGACATGGAGTTACCTGTCATTTATTAAAAAAGAAAATGATGCATAGTAATCAGGAACAGTAACCTGAACTCTTCCTCTATATATATTAGTAATATAAAGGGAGACATTCTGGAAAAATGAAAATAGGAAATATTTTGATAAATTAATAATTTATTAATTTATGTGGTTACATAATATTAATAAATTAATATATTTTTAAGATACTAAGATTTAATTATATATAAAAAAAGAAATTACAGGAAAAAAAGGATGCCATTAAAAAAAATGATATCGTAAAAAAAATAATGAACGGTTGCTTACGAATGTTAAAATTTTTGTTTGAATAGTGGCGGACAATAAGTACTTTCGATGCTTTATATCTATAGGGGATTGGGTATAAAAAAAAAAAAGAAAGGCATGGTGGGTCAGAAAAAGGAGAAAAGATATAAATGAATGAAAAAACAACGATTCAAAAAAATGACGAAGGATTCAAACAAAATTAAAAGGGAAAGAAAATGTGATGGGTAAAAAAAAAGAGGAAGGACCCAAACCCCAAAGAAAAAAAAAAAAAAAAAAAAAAAAAAACAAAGGTGTGGTAAAAATGCTGGAAGGACCCAAAGGGGAAAAAAAGTGTCGTGGGTTCAAAAAAAATGAGGAAGGATTGATATTGAACGCAAAAACAAAAAAGTGCGCAAAAAAAAAAAAACAAAGAAAAAGGGGTACTTTGGTAATTGAGACGGAGGGACATGGGGCTACTTTGGTCGGTCAACAAAAGGGTGGATAAACGGTGACCGAGCACATTAACCCCAACCCCAAGTAGCTCTTTATATATATCGATAATATATATATATATATATATATATGTACCCACACACAAACATATATATATATATATATATATATATGTATATATATATAAAAGTTTGAATTTGAGAAAGATATGACATTAATTGAATTATAATTCATTCGTTACATAATGTTAAAATTAATTTAATTATAATAAAATTTTCTTAAGAAGTTAAAAAAAAAAAAAGAAAATTTAGTGCATGCAGAGAACAAGGTGCATTAAGTATCAAAGAATCAGGTGCATCTATCAATAAATAGTCATTCTAATAAAATATGATATTAGATCTTTTAATCAAGATTTTAAATTAAAATTTTAAAAATAAAAAAAATTATATTGAGAGAGTAACCCACCCCAAAATAGACCATTATAGGTCTTAAATTAGATTAATCGAGATATGATTCCAGATACCAATTATCTATACCACCAAAAAAAAGAAAACCGAGAATCAAGTGCATCTAGGTTTGGGGTTGTGCACCAATTTTTAATTTACCGTTCAATCCTTTATAAAAGTATTTTTTTAATATATTAAAGAAAAATTATAAAATTATTATTTTTTAAAAAACTTTCACCTATTATCATTATCCAAAATCCAATGCAAGATTTAAAATTGGGACAAGCATCCATATATTTCAAAGACCAAGATTGATATTTTGTAATTCTGTTGTATTAAATATTAATTATCATTCATGATCAACCTCTCCTGTAATCATATCTATGCAACCTATTATTGTCATCGCACTAGCCGACTTCTTTCTTTTAATTATCTGAGACCAAAAAAAAAATATATAAATTAATAAAATTTGACAGTAAGAGGATGCATTTCATCTCAACCGGTTTAAATTATCACGCAAATTTAATTATTTTAATATATATATATTCATTTCATCCACTTAACATTATTAAAATGAATTTCCAAAACATTACGATTTAATAAAAATCTGGATCATCATATCCCACCTTGATTGATATAAAATCAATAATAGTAAGAGAATTTATTTCATTTAGATTAAAACAAAAATTATAAAATCTATTCTATTTTATCATAATCGATCAATAATCATATTAATTAACCGTATTTTAAAATATGAAAAAAATTATTGATTTATCAAATTATTTATTAAACTGTAAAATACAATCGACAATATAAACTTATTCAATTTAATGTATGATTTGTTTTCACCTCTTTTAAAATTTTCAAATCCAAGAAACCTTAGGTCATGTCTTCCACCTTGATTAAAATGAAATAATTAACATTGAGAAAATTTATTATATTATGATCTAAATAAACTACTTTAATTGATTTATTTAATATTATTGGATGTGAATTTTTTCATTGATTTCCATCTCGAGTCATATGATTTTTCTTTTATTAATTAATATTTAAATTTTATTTAATTAATTCGATTCAATTCTATAAAAATTTAAATTATTACGAAAGATGTAATCGATCAATATGCGATTAATTTGACTAATATATATGCGGAAATGAAATTTAAGGAGCATTAAGTAGAACGGGGGTCATGTCCTCCACGTGGATTAATACGAAATCAACGGCAGTAAGACGATCTATTTCCTCCGGATCAGGTGGCTGGCAACGCGAAGACAGCCAACACCGGAGCAGAAAACGACACGTGTTGCACCATCACACAGACTAGATAGAGACGCACAAACATTCACTTTTTCATCATCATCGTGTCTTCTACCTTTCGGCGTTTTAAGGCTTCCCAATTCAGATAAAGTATATAAAGAACAAACGTCAGATCTGCCTTGGAGAGAGAGAATGGAGGAGAAGCTGATAGAGAGATAAATTATTACGAAAGATGTAATCGATCAATATGCGATTAATTTGACTAATATATATGCGGAAATGAAATTTAAGGAGCATTAAGTAGAACGGGGGTCATGTCCTCCACGTGGATTAATACGAAATCAACGGCAGTAAGACGATCTATTTCCTCCGGATCAGGTGGCTGGCAACGCGAAGACAGCCAACACCGGAGCAGAAAACGACACGTGTTGCACCATCACACAGACTAGATAGAGACGCACAAACATTCACTTTTTCATCATCATCGTGTCTTCTACCTTTCGGCGTTTTAAGGCTTCCCAATTCAGATAAAGTATATAAAGAACAAACGTCAGATCTGCCTTGGAGAGAGAGAATGGAGGAGAAGCTGATAGAGAGATTGGAGGCGGCGGTGAGAAGACTGGAGTTGATCTCCGCCGGCGGTTTTAGTGCTGCAGAGGACAGCGGCGGCGGAGATGTGTCTTCTTCCGATCCGTCGATTATAGCATTTGATGATTTGATAGGGAATTACGTGGCTAGGGTTTCCACTGCCGCGGAGAAGATCGGTGGACAAGTATTGGGTGTGACGAAGCTGCTTGAACAAGCATTCTCTGTTCAGAAAGACCTTCTCATCAAAATCAAGCAAACTCAGGTGAATTAATCTAAAAATGTTTTTGGAAATTTGAAATTGTTGTTTATTATTGTGGATTGCGGTATATGTTGGTGTCAATTTTTGAATTTTGAAATGGAACTTTCACCAAGAATTTAAAACGGGAGGTGTTTATGGTGAATGTGTATGTGATTGGAAGTCCTTTCCTTAGCTTAAACACGATGGGTAAGAAAATGGTAGTGGGAAACAGAAATGAATCTAATGTGAAATTTGGTTTTATGCGGTTCTTGTTATGTAATTTTTTTGGGAATTATTTGATCCTTTTTGAGTTTGGAAGTGCAAGAATGATACTTTATGTAGTTAGATTTTATATTTTATTCTTTTGTAGTTGCATTTTCATGTTGATTAATTTGTTAGTGCTTAATATAAACATTTGACTGGGATTATGACCAATTTTATTCTTATCTACTTGCATTTTCATGTTGATTAATCTGTTAGTTCTTTTTATAAACTATTGAAATGGGATAATGACGAAAATATAATTATCTATTGTGTTCTTTTGATGTGCTTGAGGTTCCTAGTCATTGAGAGAACCAAATTGTTCCTTTCCTTGATCTTTGCCCACACTATAATTAGCAATTCGAGCCACTGAATCAACTGTCATGCTATGGATAGCTTTTACTTTATAATTGATGCTAGATTAGAAGCTTGAGGTGAGGGCTAAACTGGAATTGTCATTTAGCATAAGGGCTGGAACCTCAGCAACTGGCCTTATGGCTAAGCACCAGTGAACATATTGGACAAAAGTAATAGCCCACAAAACACACGCACCAAAAACCACATTAATCAAATGACGTGCATGGGCTCAGAAATGTTGCAGCGCTTAGAGTAAATGCTCACAGTTATTGAGTTTTTGATTTTGTTTTGAAGGGTGGGACTTGGGACAACAGTAAGGATTTGTGATAGCAGCCTGAAAGTTGTAGGAGTTCCAAGAAAAAAAACTTCTTGGATAGCCACAGTTATATAATGTAACTTTCACATGACTCTTATTGTTTTGGGAGAAGTTTCCTTCTAATACCTAGGGTTGGAGCGAGTAAGTTCACATTTTCCATATCTAATATTGCAAAACAATCGATTACACAGAAGCTTAGGTTGCTGGAGAATGATATTTTTATGTATTTAGATCCCAAAACTCCCCCTCCCATGTTGGCCCATTTTGATTTCTAAAATGGTTCCAAGCATGTAGAATTTTTTAATAGAATGAAAATGGACAAATTGTGTACTCAGGAGCTATGTGAAACAACTGACGGTCAGTTGGTGTTTGAAGCATCCAACCAAATGCATGGTGTTGAGGGTGGGTGATATGTAGGCATTGCTACCTTCTTTTTATTAAGAAGAGGTTACTTGCATGATTTGAAGCTAAGACCTCAAGTGAACATGCAAGCAAACATGTAAAACAAACAATTTCTTTAAAGATTAGGCTCATGGGGAAGAATATATTTAAGTATTTGTATTCTGAAACATATATATTTTGGGTTTAAAGTGGGTTGATTGGTGAATTGAGGTTTTAAGACAGAGAATTACTTAATAACGTTATGGTTTGCTTTGATCTGCTGTATGCATGGCTTGGAGTCCTATCTCTATTGTTGAAAGGCTTTTTTGATTGTTATGTGGGGATCTCACCTGACTATGATTCTGTTATAAAAATTGTGCAGAAACCTGATCTTGCAGGTTTGGCTGAGTTTCTCAAACCGTTAAATGAAGTGATCACAAAGGCAAATGCCATGACAGAAGGAAGACGATCTGACTTTTTCAATCACTTGAAAGCAGCAGTGGATAGTCTCTCAGCTTTGGCATGGATGGCATACATCGGCAAGGATTGTGGTAAGAAAATTAAACCGGTCATCATTCTAAAGGATGATAGATTATCATTTCATGTCGTTGCTAGTTCAATTTTGTTATTTGTAGGTATGAGCCTCCCTATTGCACATGTTGAAGAAAGCTGGCAATCGGCTGAATTCTACAACAATAAGGTATTCTATTAACCAAATCACACGACTCCTTTCCAGCCTCTGCTTGCTGTCCCTCATCTTCCTTCCTATCATGTGGTGAAGTATAACTTCCTTCTTTGATGAGTTATCTCTCTTTACCCGGTCCATATCTTTGCTGGGCAGCTGAATGTATCAAAGGCCTCTGCTTCTTCCTTTTCAGTGATTTACGCCACTGTTGTATTGTGGAAATATTATGTCCAGTGCTAGTATTGTCTATTTAACCAAACTCTTTTAACCTAGTAAAATACCTTAACTTTTCTGAAGCAATTTGGTCCTGAAAATATTTTTGTAGGCCTGGCTGACATAGTGTGAAATCAGGTCCTTGTGGCATACAGAAACAAAGATGCAGATCATGTGGAATGGGCCAAAGCACTGAAGGAACTTTATTTACCCGGATTGCGTGATTATGTGAAGAGCTACTACCCTCTAGGCCCTGTCTGGAGTCCTACTGGCAAACCAGTTACTTCTGCCCCACCAAAAGCTCCTACATCAGGTGCCCCTGCTCCCCCTCCCCCTCCACCTGCTTCTCTATTCAGTTCTGAGGCTGCTCCAGCTTCTTCATCACGCCCCAAGGAAGGCATGGCTGCAGTCTTTCAGGAAATTGGTTCGGGGAAGCCTGTTGCTGCAGGTATTCCTTCATCTGCTTTTTAGTGTATACTTTGTATATGTATGGGGGGGGGGGAACGTTATAACTTGGTTTATTTTCTTCATAGGTCTGAGAAAGGTCACAGATGATATGAAAACAAAGAATCGTGCTATTAGAACTGGTGTTGTTAGTGCTGGTGAAAAAGAAGCTTCTCCAACTAGTAAACCTTCTTTTTCGAAAGTAGGACCTCCAAAGTTGGAACTTCAGATGGGTCGAAAGTTAGTATGTAGCATTGTTTAAGTTTGTGTATACATGTGCAGAATTAGTTGTTAATCCTCATTCTATGTTATGTAAGTTGTTGGCTCCTCTCTGCTGCAGGTGGGTGGTTGAGAATCAAATTGGGAAAAAGAATTTGGTCATAGACGACTGTGATTCAAAACAAACAGTTTATATTTATGGATGCAAAGATTCTGTTCTTCAGATTCAAGGTAATTCTTCTCATCCTATGAGCATTAGATTTTGGTTTGTCTTGAAAATTCCAGTTAGAAAGTTTTCTAGCTGTTATGTTCAATATATTATCTTGGAAAAGTTTTGGAGATCTTATTGTTGGTCTAAAACTTGTGCAGGGAAAGTTAACAATATCACCCTTGACAAGTGTACAAAGATGGGAATTGTATTCACGGTGGGTGGGAATATTTGTGGGCGTTGAATGAACTTTGATTCTTTTCTTTTCATATGTTCAAGACTTTAATAGATGATTGGAATGTGAAAACAGGATGTTGTTGCTGCTTGTGAGATTGTGAACTGCAGTGGTGTTGAGGTGCAATGCCAGGTAGCTTTGCTGATCAATCATAAGATGTTTTGGCTACTTCACGTAGAGTTGTGATGATGATTTGTTTGCCATCTTTTAAACTTCATAGTATGCCAATTCCAATTAGGTCAATAGAAAGGCTTCAATCAAGTAACTTTGTCCACTTTATCAAGAGTATTTTTATATAGCTTAATGTTTTATGGGGATTTCAGGGTTCAGCTCCAACAATATTAGTGGACAATACAGCAGGTTGTCAACTATATCTAAGCAAAGATTCATTGGAGGCCTCCATAACAACAGCTAAGTCAAGTGAAGTTAATGTTTTGGTTCCTGGTGCGGGGCCTGATGATGATTGGGTATGTTCTTTTCTATCAAATTGGTTTGCCATGTCCATATATTTTTTGGTCATTTCCCCTGGGTGGGATTTGTGGATATTATTGAAGCTTGTTAATGTAGTCTCTAAGAAAAATTTTGGCACTGGTTCAAAGAATATGTATCTTATATATTTTATCTCCCACCTTCCTACTTCCAAGTTAGATGGACATTAACCTTTTATGGGACCACCAGTGTAAGTTGTGAGTTGAGTTATATAGTTTGATTTTGTCGAAAGGTTTTCATGCGAAAGGAATTACATGTCTGAAATATTTGTTTTCCTGACTTCTGCTTTCTTGGTACGGCATGTTTGAGGATCAGTTTGATGGTAGGAAGTGATGAAAAGTCAAAAATATCTGCCAAAGTCTGGCTGCAGATGCTTTAATTTTGGCAGTTCTTAGGATGCTTGGTATCTTATATTCTTCTCATCATGATGATTTGTCATACATTTGGTAGTAGGAAAAGACCACTTAAACTGTCCTTATGTTGGCAATTGGCGTATTCTATCTATGGTAATAAAAGTGTTGGTTGGTGTTTCTTCTGAACAATATTCACCATTTTAGTTCACAGTTAATGACACACAGTTTTTGATGTTTCTCCTAAATTTCTGCTATTGTTCCTTCATTCTTGGCTTAGTTCATATTGTGTCTTTCCCTATAACGTGTTGACAAGGGCTGACCTCATGCCATGGAACTGATTTGCATGTGTGGTGGGACACATAATTTTCTGAATGCACATTTAGTCTTATTTTCCACAGAAGTTCTAAAATTTCTTCTCAACATGGAATACATGGTGTTTTGTCTACATTCACCGATAAGTAACAGAAGAAGCACGTGCCAAGGTGATACCAACTATCACATTACATGGGTGTCTCTAAAGCCCTAGTACGGCGTAGTAATGGGGTGTAGTGCATTAACATACACTTGCGTCTGCATCACCCATATTTTTCGTGCCTTTCAGAGGCCTGTTATTATTATGTCGAATTTGTGAGCTGACGCCATTTATCTGTCTCAGGGGGAGCATGCTTTGCCGCAACAATTTGTTCATGTCTACAAAGATGGTCAGTTTGTTACATCTCCAGTCTCTCACTCTGGGAATTAGATTTTCCTGTGACATCAATGTATGTAACGTGGTTCACTTGATGCATCTACTGTTTATTCCTTCAATTTTCTTCGGTGAATTTCAAACGCACAACACAATCCGCCCTTGAATCTCCTTTCCCCCTTTTATCTTTTTTCTTTTGATTGGAGAAAATGGTGTAGCATTTCTGCATGTTTTTCATCTGCAGAGTTTGTTGAATGAGTGAGCTTTTTGAGGGATTTGTGAATTATGATTGGTATTTCCCCCACTAACTTTTGCTTATATTTTGCAACTTTTTGGTTGTTTGACAATGACAATTTGGGTGTGTTGTGTATGTTTTTTCTTTATGTCTGATTTTACGGTAAAGAATCTCAGACGAGTGGCTAAGGAATTCAATTTTCAATCTAGTGTTCTTCCTGAACCTAGGAGAAAAAACTCATTGTGTTGAAGTAATTTTAGGGCTTGAAAAGATTTGGTAGAAGTAAACGGATGTTTAATAACCATCCTTGTTCTAAATTTATGGGACTTTATGAAGCAAGTCCTATGATAATGAATAGGGGTAAAGCATTTGCCAACAGCCAACTGGCCAGGGTTGAATGTCCCCTTTCCTGGCATAGTCCGACCGACCGTAAAATCCATGATCGAACCTTGAATTATAGCCGAACCAAAACCATGGAGGAACCGGTTGCGGGCCCTACTTTGTTTCTGCTGCTTGGTTTCAGAATCATGTCGATTGGAATTCAGGGAGGTCTCTGTCAGGTCCATGGAAAACTAGCATTGTTAATTCTCACAAATTGACTCGGGGAAAGGAAACGATTGAAAGGTGAAATAGAAAATTTTGGAAAGGAAACGGTTAAAGGTCACATTTGAATATTTTGGAAGGGAAATGATTAGGTGAAAATTTTAGAAAGAAGACAATTGAAGGTAAATTCGAAAAATTTTTTATTATGAAGATCACCACGGATTCTGTATCTTATTGATTCAGTGTTTAGGTCAATTTCATCCTCTTTGATTTCTTTGAGAAATTGAAGGAGAAAGAAAAGGCACCGAATCCTGTTAAGAATATTGAACCAGTTGGGTAAATTTTAAAGCTGCGAGCAACTAAGGTATTGCTTGTTTACGTTCAAAAATTAGAATTGGATTCGAAATAAAAAATTTTAGAAATACGAATAAAAAATTCATGTATTTATTTAGATTTCAAAAATCTCATAATTTGAGGAGTTTAATTTCTAAATTTTATTTTTATTTCATAAATCTAAATAAATTATATAAATTTTAATTTGATTTTTAATTCTCATTCATTTTTATCGGTCTTTTTAATTTTGAAAGAGCACTCCCTTCACCCTAATAATCACAAAAACTTACAATGAATTTTTAATTTATTTCTATTTTTCAATAAACAAGGATGACTCGCTCACTTAATATGTAGAAATTTCTAAAAAAAAATTGAAAAAAAAAAACTTTGGATCTTGGTCTTATTTGGGGTTCAAATTCATTTTTACTGCCGTTAAATCCGTATGCTATGGTGAGGCGGTTCATGCAGTGTAAGCACGCTAGAGCAATTCATTTATTTGGCAAAACAGATTTGCTTGACTTGTACACTAGTGTTTTGACTACATTTAATTAGAAATTAACTCTACCAAGTCATTTTTTGCCCTATTATTAAATAATTAAAATTATTATTATATTAATATTTTTAAAATATTTAAATATAATTTTTACACCCAATCTAAAGTATTCCCATTTATATTAACAGACAATTCACTCAGTAAAATAATACAATAAAATAATATTAGTTCTTTTAATTAAGACTAACTTTAAATTTTAAAAATAAAAAAAATTAAGTTAGGAGAATTTTTTTTATAAAAGATCCGATTATAATTCGAGATAAATTAATTAAAATATAATTTTAAATATTTTTAACAGTGATGTTGGTCAGAAATGATGTTAGTTGGTAAAAAAAAAATTGTAACAGGTTTTTTTTTTTTCTTTTTAAAATAGCATAATTATTAATAATTATATTTTGAATGGAATATTTTTATGAATGACGTGGCACAAAATTCTTCTTCCATAATGCAGATTCATGATGCAGGAAGGACACTGGGACACAGAGGATGACAGCAAAACAAGGGGTTGTATTCCATTCCTCACATTTTTTTAATATTTACTTTTATTTTACCGTTGAAACTCCTCTTATATCATCCAACGCATCATCTACTCCACTGACCTACTTCTTCTGCCTTCCAACAGAGTGCATCCCATTCCTTTTTCTTCCCTATATTCTCCTCTTCCTCCACGTACCCTCCACCGAGAGAGAGAGAGAGAGAGAGAGAGAGAGAGAGATGGAGATGGGTCTTCACTCTTCAGCCATGGTGCCTCTTATACAAACTTCAATTGTGATCTTCTTGTCTTTCTTCTTCCAGACTTTTCACTTGGCAAGTAAGTCTCTCTCTCTCACCCCCAACTCAATTATTAGAACAATCATCTACATTTTGGTACCTTTTTTAGTTAGATCTTAGTATTCTAGACTTGAATCCGCTAATTTGATTTCCTCAATTTTCTTGAAATTGATAATTACCAAGGCAAAAACCCACTAATTATAAAATTATTATTATTTACTTTTAATTGTTCTAGCATAATTGTCTAAATTTAGTGAGACATTTCATTTCCACCCAGATCACAATAGAACCGAACCTCTCCTGCACTTTTTTTCCTTTTTCAATTTTTGAAATACAATTTTACCCATGCAAAATCCACTAACTAGTCATTGTGTTTCACTTTTTCCAATTAAACCCTTTTTTTCCAAGACTAAATCAAGCTTTACCCATAGTTTCACTTTTATTTTTCTGGAAGGAAACATGATTTTACCAAATCAAAATTCACTAGTTACAAGGCAAAGAACAATTCAAATTATCAAACTCCTTGGTCAAATATTCTAAGTCTTAAATTTAAGTCCAAAAAGAATTTGAGAGAGCCGATATTTAAAATAAATCCTATAATATTCAGACTGGATTAATTTTAAAATTTCAATCGGTGAAAATAAAAAAAAAAAATTCAAGCTACATAGTTTCAGTTCCAATTATTATTATTTATGGTTTTATTTTACAATCTTTTTGTTATTTTTTTTATGAGACTAAAACTCGACACCTTTACTCAGTGCTGCTATAATAATCTTTTTGTTATGGTTTAGGATTTTTACTGACTGAATTAAATTATATTAATTAATTATTTGCATATTTGTTTGCATTTAGTGAAAAAAAAAAAAGAAATAGTATTGCACTAGATTATATGTATTTTTAAAAAAATTAATCAATGCTTTTTTTTTTTTCTAGCACAGAAAGAAAGGACATAAATATGATGTTATCTATTTACATTTTGGTCCAAATAGCGTTATTGGTAAAACAAAAAATCTATTTGTATAATAATGAGGAAAAGGGAATTTTTCTTGCAGATTCACAATCCTTCATCGGAGTAAACTATGGCCAAGTCGCCGATAACCTACCTTCGCCGGAGTCTACGGCGAAGCTCCTCCAATCAACCTCGATTGGAAAGGTCCGACTCTACGGATCCGACCCGGCAATAATCAAAGCCCTAGCAAACACCGAAATTGAACTCACAATCGGAACCTCAAACTCCGACATCCAATCCCTAGCATCCGACCCGAACTCCGCAACCCAATGGATTAATGCCAATGTTTTACCGTTTTACCCCTCCTCCAACATCACTCTCATCACGGTTGGCAACGAGGTCATAACCCTCAATGACCAAACCCTCACTTCTTGTCTCTTGCCCGCAATGCAAAATGTCCAAAACGCCCTTGAAAAAGCAAACCTCAATGGTAAAATTCGGGTCTCGACGGTGCACTCCATGGCGGTTATGGCGCAATCCGACCCGCCTAGTTCGGGAACGATCCAACCTATGTATTCGGATGCAATGAAGGGGTTGTTGGAGTTTTTGAAGGAAACTGGATCGCCTTTTGCGGTTAATCCGTACCCGTTTTTTGCGTACCAGAGTGATCCGAGACCTGAAACGCTAGCGTTTTGCTTGTTTCAGCCGAATTCGGGTCGGGTTGATTCCGGAAACGGGATTAAGTATATGAACATGTTTGATGCTCAGGTAAGTTTTGGTCCACTTGACTTCAATCTTTTAGATTTTATCTTTTTTTTTTTCCCCCCAAGAATCTTAGCTCACACTGACATGTCTTGGTGAATGTTCCAATATTTTTTTCTAAAGAATAATTTTTAAAAAATTATTAAACTTAATCATTTTAAAAAAATTAAAATTTATTTTTATTAAAAATAATATAAATAATATAAAATAAAATAGAGATAACTTAAAATAATTAAAGCTAAGTAGAGAGAAATTAGAAGACCGATTTGGGTGGATATTTTAAATTTTCTTGTTGCTTTACATTTCTTTCTTTTTTTTTTTCCTTTTATATAATGACATTTTTTACAAGATGATCTAATTATTCTATAATTCCATTTATCTTTTTTTTTTCCCTTAAAACAAATATTTCTTTTATGCATTAATTTAATTTAATAAATATCCTGTTGCAGTGGCTTTCATGAGTCAGTCTTCCTTTATGAAATCTAATGGACAATGTTTATTTGTTTTAGAGGCACTTTTGTCATAAAATATTGGTATTTTCGACCTAAAGGCTGATTAAAAAAGTGGAGTTTGATATGGATATCTTTCTTCCTCGCCATGTGCACTATGTTAATTGATTTGGTTGGATGATGCGTGGAGTCACGTGGTGCAGGGGGACAAGAGTCTAGGACCCGCATTGACACATTATTGGTGTACCCTAGTCCTTTTTTCACAAAGAAGACTTTGAACTTGTGCTTAGGGCACTTATTTGTGTTCGGTGATTTACCCTCCGCACAAGACTTTGTTACTAATTTTCTTGAACTTCAAATCAAACTAGCCTTTCCCAAAAAGGTTTCAAGTTATGGGCATGGCAACATGTAGTTAAATTTCCCAAATTCAATGCATTTGATCTATGATTCAACAAAAAAATTTGATGCTTTTACTAGTACTTGCTTACAATTTTTATGTACTTAGACTTATAATTTCAGGGGCGAGAGTTATATAGTTTGGTAGGCAACCAATTGTTGTATACTTTGTAAAGTTGTCTCTCATAGTTAATACTAGGAGAGAAAAAAGAGGAGTGAGTGAAGAGGTTTTCTGTTAATTATACAAGGTGAAGTGCACCTACAACTCTTTTTCCATGTTCCTTGCTCTTTTCAATGGCAATCATTGCCGAGGCATTCTACAATATTGTTTAGTTTGAGCTTGGTAACAAAGTAACAAAAAAGATTTTTGTTTATGGGACCTTTTTGTATGCCATGTGATGTATGGGACCATCTAGCTAGTCCTTATTGTCCCGTTGTAATAATTACACTTCTTTTGTTATGGTTGCTAGGTAGCATGGTAGCTAAATCTAAGTTTTTACACGATTAGTTTTAAAATTAGTATTGTAAAATCATAAAATTTTGAAATACTATCAATAAGAAGTTTAACAAGTATATGACTTAGTTTTTTTTTTTGGCGGTGTGCAGGTTGATGCTGTTCAATCAGCTTTGAATGCCTTGGGATTTAAGGAAGTTGAGATTATGGTAGCGGAGACCGGTTGGCCTTACAAAGGTGATAGCAATGAAGTAGGGCCGAGCATTGATAATGCGAAAGCCTATAATGGGAATTTGATCTCACACCTTAGATCAATGGTTGGAACCCCATTGATGCCTGGAAAGTCAATTGATACCTATATTTTTGCTCTCTATGATGAGGATTTAAAACCTGGTCCGAGCTCTGAACGGGCATTTGGGCTTTTTAGGCCTGATCTTTCCATGACATACGATGTCAGTCTTTCAAAGAGTAGCCAGGTTAGACCGCTTCAACTATGGTAATGTAGCTTATGCTTGCTTTCTCTGAGACTTATTTTCTTTTGCAAAGACACTGTTTGTAAAACTAATTAACAGACTTAAGCCACATTAGGGACCTACAGATTGATGTGATTTGGGCTAATTGATTGGCTTGAACGTGGGATTTACTTGGTGGGGGCGCAGAAAAGTTTGTAGTTCTTTATTTACATTGAGAGAGACAGACCAAATCACTTATATTGTGAACACATTCGGAAAATACATCTGTGACTAGCTTGCTGAGGAACCAAATGATTAACAGCTTTCAATTCAAGATGCTAAAGTAGGTGGTATGGACCACCCTACACGTTTCTATTAGACAAAGCTTGCTAAAGAAAGGGGGTGTAGTTGAAGTAGATTTGTCATCGTTGTAAAATGGCTGTGTAGTGGTAATGAGGTTACCCTGTTTAGATTATAGCGAATAGCAGCTGTGCCTCTGATCGTTACATGAGAGGGGCAGGGCTCTCATAGTGACGCTCAGATAGGATCACAGTACCGATCACCCCTTTCAGATTGGCAAAAGAACCAACAATAGTGGGGAAGAATAAGCAAAGAAAGAAAATATCAAGCAAGACTGAGGAGGCCTAAGTAGGCTAGGTTCTTAAAAAGTTCTATTGTGAACAGAGCACCAAGTTAGATGGACACTTTATGAACTATGAGTAATTTTGCTCTTGCAACAAATATTTAATCAACATCAATCAACCCCTATAAGTCTCTTATCCAATTATTGGTTGAATTAAAATCAATCTTGAATGCCTAAAAGAGGTAATTCCATCTCTTTCCATTATCACCATTGTAATCTCCATATGATTATCAGAGTCTTTTATGTCCATAATGTGTTTTGCAGACTCCAACTCCCAAGCCAGTGACCCCATCTCCAAAAGCTACACAAACAGTTTGGTGTGTGCCCAAGGCAGGCGTTAACGATGCTCAATTGCAATCAAATCTTGATTATGTCTGTGGCCTAGGCCTTGACTGTAGTGCCATCCAACCGGGTGGTGCCTGTTTTGAACCAAACACTCTGGCATCACATGCAGCCTATGCCATGAATCTTCTTTACCAAACTTCTGGCAGGAATACCTGGAACTGTGATTTCTTGCAAACAGCAACACTCACGTCTAGCAATCCAAGTAAGCTTGATACCATCTGTCTTTATCATTTGTTAAAATCTTGCTTCTTTTGAACATGAAAATGGGACCTTTATGTCCGGATAAGAAATATTTAGGCTATACTTTGTTAGGGAAATATGGAAGCATCTTAACTCTAAACCAATAATTTATTCGCCAAACAAAGGGTACCCAAAATCTAAGTTGCTATTTATTAACCTATGAGTTTAGATTTTCATGGCGGGTGATTGAGTTTGGGCAGAGAGATAGTATGGTTGCAGGGTAGGATGATACTTCGTTTCATCTACGTTTAAGTTCTCATTTGAATTATTCTTATTTTACATTCTTTTAATCAAATCCATTGTTAAGTTAGAATTAACCCAAAAAAAGAAAAGTGGACCAGCCTGATTCAATCATGAACATATTTAACTATTTTGATACAGTAGTTTGATAGAAATTAGATAAAGAGACCCAAAGTATTTGCAGGAGTGGCTCAAACCCTTTATGCTTGTATAGTCAAAAAAGAGTTGATGCTTTGTATTGACCTTTTAGATAATGATACCATCGTATATGGTGACAGACAAAGTGCTTAACATGCAACATTATACAGTATTTTGTACACAAGGGCATCAAATATTTTGTAATTTATAGCGGTATCAAATTTTCATAAATTTTTTTATTACTCTGTTTGTATTATATCCATCCTGTATATATATTTTTTGGTACCAAACACTAGAATTGGAAGAGGAGAAAGTATACTTTCTTATTCTATGGTCCTATGTGCCATGCCTAACAACCAAAAGGGAAGTAGCTTTTGAATTTTTTGGTGATTTATTCCTTGCCTTTCAGCTTTCTAGAAAGTGCCCTAAATAGGAATTTGTGTTGCCAAACCCTGCTTAACTTGTGAAAAAGAAAAAAGAGAAAAATGATGAATTATTATTATCAATCTGAAATAAATCTAATACTTTCTGTGGTTCTTTAGGTTACAATGGTTGTAATTACCCTGGGAATACTTGAGATGGAGATGCAATTTTGTTGGTAGAAAAGAAAGAAGCTGAATAAAAGATGCAGATGTAGCTACTGGGTTTTGATTTGAAGCAATAATTTGCAAAGGTTACCTAGTGAAATTTTTATTCTTGGATTTGGGTTTTGTAATTCTCCCTCTCATTCTCCCTTTCCAACCATGTTTTTCCATAAAATGGTTATAGTGGAAAAGGGATCTAATTGAGAGAGAGATTTGGGAATCTTTCATATAAAACTTGCCCATTTAAGTCCATATTTGATGTAATGAATATTGTTGATCTCTCTCTCTCTCTCTCTCTCTCTCTCTCTCTCCCTCCTTCCCTCCCACCCAACCCCAAAAAAGGCCTACGACTAGGAATCCAATTCTGTCTGCAGAAGCCTTGTTGATTCTTCCAGTATTTATCTGTCGTAAAAGAAAAGTGTAAACTCTTTTGGCATCAAATTCCACTTTGTAACCCTGGTAGTGCACAATGTTGGTGGCGTGGTATCTATTCCTTGTGTTTTTAAAAAAAAAAAAGAAAGGGGCCTGCAAAATGATTGCCTTTTTATAAAAGCTGTTAAAATTTTGTGACATTTTCATCTTTCTAGTTATTCAGAAATATATACCAAAAGTTTTATTGGCCGGCAAAAGGAATAAGTTCCAATTTTGAATTTTTAACTCAGATATTTTTTTTATTTTTTGTTTCCCACCTATCGGAGTTTTATTCCAATTAATTTGGATCGATTTACTGTCGAATCTTTTTTGGGGAGAGATCTCCCAACGTAATTTTTTCTATATCCATGAAAAATTGAATTCACAATCATAATTAAAAAAATTAGACTCCTCCTAATTGAGTCAATCAAAATTTATACTCGGATATTCATCATTCATCAATGTCGCATGATAGCCCATTGTCTTCCTGCGAGAGAGGGGATTGGGCCGGGCTAGGCTAGTTATGGTTCTGTTCCTGGATTGGCCTAGAAACTGTAGGTTAGTTTAGCTGTGGTTTCAAGACCTTTCAGAACCAGGTCGATTAAAAAAAGTTTACTTAGAATCAATTTGACCCGGTAAACTAGTTTGACCCGGTGAACTAGGCCCACTAAGGCGGGCCAGGTTAATTCCCAATCTGAATTGTTGAAAAATTGAAAGTTTTAAAAAAATAAAAAATAAAAAATTGACAATTCCTGATTCTAAATTGTATTGAAATCGGATTGACTTGATTATTGTAACGGGTCAACCTGATTCAATACAATCTAAAATCGAGAATCGACCCGAAATTATGAGTCGATCCGATTTTGGGTTATTGGTCCCCCGATTGGTTACCCCAGGCTAAAATGTGTCGGGTCGGCTGCTCACGCAGTCCGATCTCTACCTCCGGTGGTTAGGTTTTCTGCTTTTCGCTTCGAGCGCCTGGTTCGATGCCCAACAAAGAAATGGACAGACGATATTATTATTTTTGGCCCGTCGGTCCAAACTTCAATTATGGCTTTTCATTTTCCATTTTCTAATTTTCATTTATCCAGTTTGTGTTTATTTGATTAGAATTCCACATTCCTATATTTATATTACATAATCTTTGAATAAATTAATTAATTATAAAACTTCAAATTATCTTTCAAGTAATATCAAATTGTGAACTAAATAAATAATGTTATCTTTTGATATGTATTTTAACAAGAGATATTATTATTATTGTTATTATTATTTATTTTTTCGACCTAAATTGACTAATATATATTTTTAGATTATCTGTTTGGGTTTATCTGTCCAGATTTAGTGGGATCCTCAACTTTCCTAATAATCATTAACATTGGATTTTAATATATTACAATCAAGATTTCTCTTCATTAGAGAATATAAAACCTTTGTGAATCCCTAATTTGTATTTAAATTTTTATTTATTAATAGAAGTTTATTTATTTTAATTGTGGAGATTAATTTTATTTTAATAGTAATCGGTGACCGGTGCTACCACCCAAAATATCCCACTTTACTTTATTTTATGCCAGTGTGATTATCAATGGTCGGTGTTACTGTTCAAAAATCTCATTCTTTTAAATTTATTTGTTTATGTATTTCGAATTTATTTGTTTATGTATTTCAGAGTACAGTAGACTCTACCTCCCATAAACCTTTGGTCGTCTTTATATTTCTATATCTTTATTTATTTGTTTATTTTCCATCTTATTTATTTATTTATTTTTATCTCTTATCTTTAGTTCTTTATTTATTTATCTATATCCCTTTGCTCCTATATAGTATTGATGGTACCCTATTTAATAGGTCTCTAAAATTATGCATGGTTATCCAATAAAGAAGACAACCACCATCAAGGTCAAATTTTTTCATATCTCTTGAGAAGTTCTAAATCTTTCAGAAAACTCTAATTATAATCCTTACCATCTTGAAATATTGGAAGCAAAAGGAAACTACGGTTTTCTACACCCCTGGAAGGTTATAAATACAAAGTATATGCAACTCTCAGAGGGAACTCAGTTTTTGAAACAAGAAAGGGAGGCGATTCTATATATCGTTCAGAAAGGGGTTCTATATCCAGTTCTATACATCGTTCAAAGAGGGGTTCTATACCCAATCTTATATGTCACTCAGAGGGGGGTTTCATACTCATTTACACATACCGACGAAGGTAGGGCTCCATTTCCAATTCGGTAGCCAGTTTTATATCATCAGGGGGCATGTTTTCATATCCAAATATATTCTACCAGAGGTACGGTTTTTACACCGATTCTACACACGATCAGATGTATGACTCTATACGTATGCTTTTATATTGCATCACATGGCTTCACATATGCGACATACATAATGCTTACTATGTAATACGCATGCATGCTACACACACGCACGGGGTTCCGACATCCGCTCGACCGATATATCACATGACAGAGGCCACAGGGCCATATTTCTCTCGGTTGTATTCAGTTTTCCTTTTGTTATTATCCTTCTTGATTTGAGCGCCAGAGTCCCCCCCGGGTCGGCCCCGACCCGGCGGGGTTTTTGTAGGATTTTTATCTAAGGAGATTGAACGAACATATCGACGCAGGCTTCCCATTCGAGTCGAAAATGACAGTTATTTGTGAGGTCAAAAATACCTCCAACAGATTGACGTCGTTTGTGGAAAACGATTAACTGATAAATCGAAAAATCTTTACGACCCGATTCTGTCGAACGAAGAGATCTGACCCCCCGAGTGAAAGTCGGGCTTGAGTCGCCCTGATTCTATTGAACGAACGAACCAGTGTCACTTACTCTCATCGAAGTCGGGCCTCAGTCGCCCAAATCTTTCCTAACGAGTGTGTCACTAAGTTAGGATGAACTCCCCGAACGAGCGGACACGACTCTAATCTCTAAAGCCTTTAATCGGCCGGAGGGTCTCAGTCGCCCAGATTCTTCCGAATGAATGTGTCACTAAGTTGGGATAGAACTCTCCGAACGGGCGGACACGACCCTAATCTCTAAAGCCTTTAATTGGCCGTAGGGGCTCAGTCGCCCAGATTCTTCCGAATGAATATGTCACTAAGTTGGAATAGAACTTCTTGAACGGACGGACACGGCCCTAATCTCTAAAGTCTTTAATCGGTCGGAGGGCCTCAATCGCCCAGATTCTTCTGAACGAATGTGTCACTAAGTTGGGATAAAACTTCCCAAACGGGCGGACACGACCATAATCTCTAAAGCCTTTAATCGGCTGTTGGGGCTCAGTTGCCCAGATCCTTCCGGACGAATATGTCGTTAAGTTGAGACTTAACTCCCCGAACGGGCTCACATCGCCCTGTTCCTGCTGAATATTAGGCCATCGTTGCCTAGTCTTATCACAAGAATGCGAGGGTGACAAGCGAGTTTCTTTTCTTTCGTACGAGGTTTTACTCATCACATCGCATAGCAGAAGAAACAGACTCTTTGTAACGAGAGGATACTGTTATCGATTCGATAACTTGTGGTCTAACCCTATTTTCTCTTCTTTCGGCCACCAGCCTCTTGTATCGCCGGACACAAACTCCAGGTTAGCTTTTAGATATTTTACTTTTCATAACACACGCACTCTAGACTCTTGGTCACTACTTGGTCAAACACTTTTGTTTAAATCTCTCAACTTGGTAATTTCTAACGACCCGTTGGTCCCTAAACCTCCTAATCATCCGAATCGTTTGACTCGTTGGTCTCTCAATCATTTGATATATTGGTCTCTAACGACCTGTTGGCCTCTCAATCATTCGATCTATTGGTCTCTAATGACCCGTTGGTCTCTAATTCTCCTGATCATTCGAATTTTTTGACCTGTTGGTCTTTCCATCTTTTGATGTGTCAATCTCTCAATTCCCGATCTTTCGATCGCTTGGTTATTCGACCTCCTGACCCTATTCGCCTCATATGGATAATCTATCGGTTATCTGTCTCATGATATTATCTCATTTAAGTTCTTTCAAATGAATTTTTCTAAACGTAGAGTGTCATCAATGAGGGATATAACTCCCCGAACGGATAGACACGACTCTCCTATCTAGAGTCTCCTATCATTCGTATGCGTTATCAATAAGGGACGTAACTCCCGAACGGGTGGACGCAACCCAACTCTCTAAAAATTTCTTATCATTCGGAGGGTTTTAGTCGCCTAACTACTATCATTCGTACGCGTCAAATATGTCATCCCAAACTCTGAGAGCCTATGTGCCTACTATCAGTGACAATCATTCCCTTTTCATAAGAAATCTTGTCATTTCACATTCCACTTAACGATTAGTATGAACGGGCTTGTGTCGCTCTAACTTACCACTGGGATCCGTCTCCCTGAATGAGCCTATGTCGCCCTAACTTATCTTTAGAATCTATCTCTCCGAATGGACCTATGTCGTCCTGATCTACCGATGGAATTTATCTCATTGAATGGGTCTGTACCACCTTCGACTATCTGACCTATCGGTCTCTCCATCGTTCGGCCTGTCAGCCTTTCAATCTCTTGTCAATTTCCTGACTCCCGGATTGCTTGATATTTCGACTTGTTGGTCTCTCAATCGTTTGGCCTGTCGGCCTTTCAATCTCTTGTCAGTATCCTGATTTTCGAATCATTTGGTTTTTCGACCTATCGGTCTCTCCATCGTTCAACCTGTCGGCCCATTTATCTAAAGTGTCCTATCGTTCGGAGGGCCTGAGTCGCCCAGCTCATGTTGTTCGAAGGGCTTGAGTCGCCCAGCTCGTATCATTCGGAGGGTCTCAGTCACCAAACTCCTATCATTCGGAGGGTCTCAGTCGCCCAGCTTCTATCGTTCGTTCGGAGAGCCTCAGTTGCCCGGCTCCTATTGTTTGGAGGACCTCAGTCGCCTAGCTCCTATCGTTCGTTCGGAGGGTCTCAGTCGCCCAGCTCCTGTTATCCGAAGGGCCTCAATCGCCCAGCTCTGGTCGTTTGGAGGGCCACAGTGGCTCAGCTCCTATTGTTCGGAGGGTCTCAGTCGTCCAACTCCTATCGTTCATTCGGAGGGCCTCAGTCGCCCAACTTCTATGGTTCAGAGGGTCTTAGTCGCCCAGCTCCTATCTTTCGGAGGGTCTCAGTCGTCCAGCTCCTAACGTTCGTTCGGAGGGTCTCAGTCGCCCGGCTCCTATTGTTCGGAGGATCTCAGTCGCCTAGCTCCTATCGTTCGTTCGGAGGGTCTCAGTCGTCTAGCTCCTATCATTCAGAGGGTCTCAGTCGCCTAACTCTAGTCATTCAGAAGGCCTTAGTCGCCCAACTCATATCGTTCGGAGGGTCTCAGTCGTCCAACTCTTATCATTCGGAGGGTCTCAGTCGCCCAGCTCCTATCGTTCGTTTAGAGGGCCTCAGTTGCCCAGTTCCTGCCATTCGGAGGGTCTCAGTCGCCCAGCTCCTGTCATCGGAAGGTTTCAGTCGCCCAGCTCTTGTCATTCAGAGGGCCTCAGTCACCCAGCTCTGGTCATTCGGAGGGTCTCAGTCGCTCAGCTCCTATCGTTCGGAGGGTCTCAGTCGCCCAACTCCTATTGTTTGGAGGGTCTCAGTCGCTCAGCTCCTGTCGTTCGGAGGGTTTTGGTCACTCAGCTCCTGTCGTTCCGAAGGTTTTAATCGTCCAACTCCTATCGTTCGACGGGTCTAAGTCGCTCAGATCCTATCATTCGAGCGTGTCATCAATAAGGGATGGAGCTCCCCGAACGGGCCCATGTCGCCTCGATCTACCGATAGGGATCTAATTCCCCGAGCGGGCCTATGACGCCCTTATCTACTTTTCGACCTGTCGGTCTGGTATTTTCTCGATCGATCGACCTGTCGGTCTGGTGTTCTTTCGATCATTTGACCTGTCGGTCTGGTTCTCTCGATCATTCAATCTGTCGGTCTGGTTTTCTCTCGATCGTTCAACCTGTCGGTCTGGTATTCTCTCGATCGTTCGACCTGTCGGTCTGGTATTCTCTCGATCGTTCGACCTGTCAGTCTGGTATTCCGCTCGATCGTTCGACCTCTGGATCTCACGATCACTCAACCTGTCGATCTGCCAATTTCTCGATCACTTGATAACTCGGTCTCTCGATGACTCGATATCTCGATCATTTGATCTCTCAGTTTACTGGCCTGCTGATCTCTTGACCTTTCAATCTTTTGGAAGACCTCTTACAATATATTTTAATACTAATACCATTTCTTCAAAATGCAATTAGGAGTGGGGGCAAATGATAGTACCCTATTTAATAGGTCTCCAAAATCATGCATGGTTATCCGATAAGGAAGACAATCAACATTAAGGTCAAATCTTTCCATATCTTTTGTGGAGTTCTAAATTTTTCAGAAAACTCTAATTATAATCCTTACCATTTTGAAAGACTGGAAATTAAAGGAAACTAAGGTTTTCTACACCCCTGGAAGGCTATAAATACAGAGTATAGGCAACCCTTAGAGGGACTCAGTTTTTGACACATGAAAGGGAGGCGATTCTATACATCATTCAGAGAGGAGTTCTATACCCAATCTTATATGTCATTCAGAGGGGGGTTTCATACCCATTTACACACACCGATGAAGGTAGGGCTCCATGCCCAATTCGGTAGCCAGTTCTATATCATCAGGGGGCAGATTTTCATACCCAAATATATTCCACCAGAGGTACGGTTTTTATACCGATTCTACACACGATCAGAGGTATGACTCTATACGTATGCTTTTATATTGCATCACATGGCTTCACATATGCGACATACATAATGCTTACTGTACAATACGCATGCATGCTACACAAATGCACGAGAGTTCCGACGTCCGCTCGACAGATACATCACATGACAGAGGTCACAGGGTCATATTTCTCTCGGCTGTATTTAGTTTTCCTTTTGTTATTACCCTTCTTGATTTGAGAATCGGAGTCCCCCCATCGGGTCAGTCCAGGTGGATTTTTTACAAGTTTTCCATCCGAGGAGATCAAACGAACATATCGGCACAGACTTTCTATTCGAGTCGAAAAGGACAATCATCTGTAGGGTCAAAAATATCTCCAATAATCCAGCAAGTATCAAGAGTAAAGGGGTATAAATATATAAATATATATATTTATATAAAGGTTTTTGATTTCCTTGACCTAAAATTTAACTAATGTTTTTCGACTTCCACGTGAGAGTTTCTAGAATTAGTTATTTTATTGGTGGTGATTTGAGTGATTAAGCCGATTTATGTTTACATGATACAAATCTTTGACCGGATAAAGCTTGCGTCAACCAAGAACTGAACCTTATTGATAAGTGAGATTTGAAGTTAGCGTTTGATTTAAAATATAACAAAGAAATTAACGGAGAGTTTGCATAGTTGAATGAGTTATTAAATTTTTTAATTAATTTTTTAATTTAAAATTTAAAAATAAAAAAATTATATCGAGAGAATCATTCTCTAATAGAATTTCATCGATGCTCAAATCGTGATAAAAAATGTACATGTGAAAGAGACCCATAGGAAGAGCATGAATATGTATTCGTTGATCCGAGTATTTCTGTAATCGAATTCAAACTCGAGTTTTTTTATTCTATTTGAACTCAATGAATAATAATAATAAAACTCAAAATTCAACTTAATTATATAATAAGTCGTCAGATTTGAAAATTCGATTTTTATATAATATATTAATATATTTTATTTAATTTAATTTTTATATAATATATAATATATAATATATATTAATAAATGTTATCAATTTATTCGATAAGTTTTCGAGTCTAAAATTCTATTATTTGAATTCGATTCGATTATATAATAAACTCGATTTGAACTCAACATCGACTCAAATTCAATCAAACTTGAGTCGAGCTGAGTCGTTGCTCGAAAGCTTGCAAGCGACTCAAATTTAACTCGATTTGTGTAAAGGCCCAAACATGTTTGATATTCTAAAATATAATTTTTCTTTTAAAGGAAATTCCTATCTCTATCTCTTTGTCCCTTAAAAAATACAGAATTAATTATTTTTTTTTAAAAGTACAGATAATTTTTTATTTTATCTCTTTCTATAAACAAAACATGATTTTTTTTTTAATCACACGGATTCTTTCAATCCAATATAGCTTTCTAAACCCTACTTAAATTTTACATTTGATAGTTGTATTTGAGATCTTGTTTTAAAAATTTATAATAATTTTGATATCATTATTCTTAGTTATATTTTCTTAAAAATTATAAGATAAAGATTATTTTTTTAAAAATTTAAATTAGAAATTTAGTGGTGGCAGAGGAAATCTGACCGGTTCAAAATTGCAATCATGAATATCTAAATCTCTCTTACCTCGATTCAACTCTCACTCTTGCCTGTCAAACTCCGTCGCTGTAGGTCCCACCAAATTACCCCCAGGCCCACCCTGTCCTACACCGATCAATGCTTCCTCTCTTCTCCACGTGTACTTCGTGGGCCCCAGGCGGCTTCGTTCCATACTCTCTCTCTCTATTAGCTAAATACCTTCTTCTTAATCTCCCTGCTTAGAACAATCTAATTTATTTCTTTTTCTCTCTCTACACAGAGAGGGAGAGAGAAAAACAAAGAGAGAGAAACTGATTTAAATGGGTGAAGAATAAATATGGCGAATAAGGAAATGTCAGTGACAGAGCTGAGAGAGAAGCACATGGCTGCTGCGGAAACCGTCAACTCTCTCCGCGAACGCTTGAAGCAAAAACGCCTTCTTCTTCTCGACACCGATAGTAATTTTCCATTCCACCTTCTCAATTTTCTTGATCGTCTTCTTTTTTTTTTTTTTGATGATTTCTTTGGTTTTGATTGGATTTTTTTTGGGGGGTTAGTTGCTGGATATGCTCGGGCACAAGGAAGGAGTGCGGTGACTTTTGGACCAACGGATCTGGTTTGTTGTCGGACATTGCAGGGACATGCCGGCAAGGTTAGGGCTTTTGAATTTGGGTTTGTGTTTTTTGGTGATCGTGTTGATTAGGGAAGATCTTTTGGATAAATCCTGTTTCCTTGTTCAATTGGGTTAGGTTTTTTGGTGCGTAAACTTGTCGAAAATTTATGTAATTTGCTGAAATTAGAGTAATGTTTGTGAATAGAAAGAATTTCTTTCATAAAAGTAGTGACGCGTAACGATCTAAGTAGCTCGAGTTTGACTCATCAAAGACCTGTTCAAACTCGACTCGTCATGCTGAACGAGTTGAGCTTGGCTCAATCTTGAGCTCGAGCAACCGGTGTTAGGTAAAGTCCCTGGAGGTCGTATCAAGAGCTCCTCGCATCATATCCTGCTGGTATGGTATCAGGGTTGGGTGAGAGCCACCACCTGTAATCGTGTCTGTGAACGCTTAAAGCAAAAACGCCTTCTTCTTCTCGACACTGATAGTAATTTCCCTTTCTACCTTCTCAATTTTCTTGATCTTTTCTTTTTGAAGATTTTTTTTGGTTTTGATTGGATTTTCTTTTGGGGGGGTTAGTTGCTGGATATGCTCGGCACAAGGAAGGAGTGCGGTGGCTTTTGGACCAACGGATCTGGTTTGTTGTCGGACATTGCAGGGACACACCGGCAAGGTTAGGGTTTTTGAATTTGGGTTTGTGTTTTTTGGTGATCGCGTTGATTAGGGAAGATCTTGTGGGATAAATTCTGTTTCCTTGTTCAATTGGGTTAGGTTTTTTGGTATGTAAACTAGTCGAAAATTTATGTAATTTGCTGAAATTAGAGTAATGTTTGTGAAGAGAGAATTTCTTTCATAGAAGTAGTGACATGAAACAATCTAAGTAGCTCGAGTTTGACTCATCAAAGACCCGTTCAAACTCGACTCGTCAGGCTGAATGAGTTGAGCTTAGCTCAATCTTGAGCTCGAGCAACCGGTGTTAGGTAAAGTCCTTCAAGGTGGTATTAAGAGCTGCTCGCATCATATCCTGCTGGTATGGTATCAGGGTTGGGTGAGAGCCACCACGTGTAATCGTGTGGATCAATCTTGTCTTTCCTTAGCATTATGCCGATGGGCTTGTGGTTTTGTGCGTGTGTGCACACACACACACACACACACATTAAGCTCAGCTTGAGCTTGACTGGTAAGGAGGTTTTTTAGAGTTACATTTGTAGGATAAGCAAGCGCAGCTCATTCTCGACTTGTGTGATCAATACTGAGCTTTAGCTACTGGTGGTACTTGGCTTGAGTCAACTAGAGGTGTTTGCTTGAATTTTGATTCAGATGGCAAATGGTTGGATTTTTTATGGTACTCTGTGGATCAAATAATATATTGTAGACCTTTTATTAGGCTTGTGAATGTGAACAACATGCCGCCTCTTGGTTTAAAGTGATATGTGAAAATAAGATAATATGTTAAAACAATAGCACAAAATGAAAAAAGAGAACATAGAGTATATGTGGCCTGAATGATCTATTTTGTTTCAGGACATTGCAGGGATGGGTGCAAAAAAAAGGGTTTTTATCTTTTTTAACTTTTTTAGAACTTAGTTTCTCTTGTTTGTGATCATGTTGATTGAAACAAATTTGGATAGGAATTTCTTTGTTTGTTCAACTAGTAAGTTTTTCAATACTTAAACTTGTGGAAAATTTATGAAATTAGCTGAGATCAAAGTAAAGTTTCTGAAACATTTTTTTTGGGGGTCATTATTAGGCCATAAGACATTTAAAATATCTCTAGTCTGACTTTCCAAAGCTTGATGAAGCTCATTCTGTAGTGTCAAATGATTGTAGCATGGTCTCAGTCTTGAGCTTGGATATTCAAAAGAGTGGAGGTTGACCATTGTGCCACTCGTCTCCAGCTCATTTATTAGGTATCTTGAGTGCAGCTCAAGCTTGACTTGCAATAAGTTTGTTTGAGCTTCTGATCTCAATTCGTATGATGAGTTGAGCTCGAGCATCCTAGTACTTGGCTTGACTCAACTCAATGTTGTTGCTTGAATTCTTATCAAGATGGAAAATAGATGAATTTTTTTATTTTCTTTTGGTGCGTTGTGGATCAAACAATTTAAACTTTTTGTTGGATATGTACATGTGAACAGCATGTTGGTTGGTTTAAGATTTACTTGTGAGAATGAGGTAGATATTCTTGGGTAACGGACTTGGTGTTTATCATTCAGGGCTTAAGCAAGCTATTGCTTTAGGTTGGGTGGTTAGGACTGCTTTAAGTTGTGGCTTTGAGTTGAATTGCTGGTTACTTTTAGATTGCCTGAAAGTGGTTGTCCATCTGAATATTTGAGCTATAACTATATATTTTGAATGTTAGGACTGGATGTAGTAGCAAACATTCTGGCCGGTGGGAATTAAATTGCTATTAAATTTCAAAATTTTACCAGGTATACTCATTGGACTGGACACCGGAAAAGAATCGAATAGTTAGTGCATCTCAAGATGGTAGATTAATAGTATGGAATGCTCTAACAAGCCAAAAGACTCATGCCATAAAGCTACCTTGTGCATGGGTAATGACGTGTGCTTTCTCGCCAAATGGTCATTCTGTTGCCTCTGGTGGCCTTGATAGTGTATGCTCCATCTTCAATCTGAATTCTCCTGCGGACAAGGATGGAAATTTACCAGTATCTAGAATGCTTAGTGGGCACAAGGGTTATGTTTCATGTTGCCAATATGTTCCAGAAGAAGATACTCACTTGATTACATGTTCTGGTGACCAAACATGTGTTTTGTGGGATATCACTACAGGCCTTAGAACATCTGTTTTTGGAGGTGAATTTCAATCAGGCCATACTGCTGACGTTTTGAGGTATATGTTCTGATATGTGAGTTGTTTTCATCGATCATTCTCTATTAATCTTCAAGTTCTTGATAGTGTTTGTTAGAGCAAGTAGTGACTCATGGCAGCATTTTGATTTTCTTGAATTTTAGTGATTCGATATTTCCATATCATCCATGTTTTACTTACTTAAACTATTTTTATGAATTATCTCACTTTCACCTTTCCTTGTAGGAATTGGCTAATTTTGACTTGTAATAATGTTTCTGACGAGCTAATTAGAATATTTGTAGCAATTGATTGGTTAATGCTCTAGCATTGTTGAGCCATTTCATTTGAATGATTAGTAGCGTGTGCTTATTCTAATGGCACCGCCATAGCATGGGGAGCACATTTTAAGAACAGTCTTAGAAGACAAAGGACAGCAGTGACTCAAAATTCGGATTTTGATGGTCAGACCTTATTTCCATGGAGTTAGCATTAGAGTATATCAATTGATATTGTTTCCTAATGCTACAGTGCTATAAATTTGTAGTTGTATTGCAAATACAGACACCTCCTCTTACTACCTTACCCCATGGGTATCTCATTATTGAGGGTTCCTTGAAGAACTACCCTTTTCTGGGCCATGTTTTGACTTAGTAAAATGTATTTTTGGATGAAGTATGAGTTTTGTGAATTGTTCATATGTCCAGGAATTTTGTAGCTTGTAGCACCTAGGTGAAACTGCTACTTTTCATTCCAAATGCTTTGTTGTTGGAAATTTTATTTTATTTTTTGCGCTATGAATTTCACTCTCTTTTTTAACAAATGTGTTAGTTTATCCTATGAACTTCTTATAAGTTAGAGATTAGGGACTGCATTCCGATTGGACTGGTTTCATTAGATGATTTGTAACTTGGGCTGGTTGGCTTGCATACAGAGTCAACCTGAATCTAGATATTACAGAGAAATGTAGATTATAAAGGACGATGGTCTTTGTTGACAATCTGTATACTCAGGGCTAGGAGAGTTGGGGGGTGGATATGAGCATGATTTTTCATTGAATAGATAGGTCATAGGCATGACACCAACATATTTTTGATATATGATTAAGCTAGACAGTTGTGATTGGAAATTTATTTTTCACTTTCGTATGCCGCTTTTTTGGTAGAATCTTTTTATTGAAATAAATACTAATACTACTTCAAAACTATTGTGATTGGAAATTTATTTTTCACTTTCGTATGCCGGTCTTTTGGTAGAATCTTTTTATTGAAATAAATACTAATACTACTTCAAAACTATGTGCCCGAGTAGATTAAAAGTCCCATTATAAACATTGATGCTATTTTGTGGTTTGGTTTGATTATAGTGCAGTCTTAACTTCTGTTTCTTCATTTTCTATCATAAATGGTCCTTACATTCTGTAGTTGAATGAAGCACTAGTTTTCTCTAGGCAAGCTTCCAATAGTTTATGTGCCCTAGGCTGGGCACTCGTATTAAATTATACCAAAGTTTATGTTGTTGTTATCCTAGTTCCATGCTTTTTCCACTTTGAGTGAGAATTAAATACTCTGTAGGTGTCAATATTTTGTATTTTATTGGTTTGTAAACTTCCTTCTCGAGCTCTCATATTGACTTTTGCACTATATTTTTATTAAGGAATTGATGCGGCTAGAATTTCTGTACTAAATTTGTTCAATGCATTTCTTTAGAGTTAGTAACTTCTGAATCCTTGTCATCCTTAATGTAATTGAACTATTTATTGGGGCCTTTACCCTTTTCAGTGTCTCAATTAATGGGATGAATTCGAGAATGTTTGTTTCTGGTTCTTGTGATACAACTGCCCGACTGTGGGACACTCGTGTTGCCAGCCGAGCAGTCCGTACTTTTCACGGTCATGAAGGAGATGTCAATGCTGTAAAGTTCTTTCCAGATGGGAATAGATTTGGAACCGGCTCTGATGATGGAACTTGCCAGTTATTTGACATTAGAACTGGGCACCAGCTTCAGGTTTATCAACAGCAGCATAGTGATAACGAAGTGTCCCATGTGATCTCAATTGCATTCTCAATATCAGGGAGGCTTCTGTTTGCCGGATATTCAAATGGTGATTGTTATGTCTGGGATACTTTACTGGCTAAGGTTAGTATCTCATAATAATTGTTCTGCCTCTTAAAGTTACAGGTTTCCTACAACAAAAGGGTAAAACTTTGAAAGCAGGTCAACCTGTTATTGTCCTTCCCCTTTATTGAGCTTCATGGTTAAAAGCAATTATAATCGGTTTTTACCATACATCTGGATGGAATTTGTCAATTGAGTACAATTCCATATAAAGTACTGTGTTTGTTCTTAATTCTTTGGCTATGCTAGTAACCTTTTGCTTCCTTAGTTGGTGGTTTTGTTGTTTGTCAACGGTTCTATTGCCATCATTGTTGCTTTTGTAGTATTTGTTATAATACATCTTTTGAATTCCACAAAAAAAAAAAGAAGAAGAAATTTTAGTGCCTTACCCTTGAATCTCAGCTGGTTTGCCTAGTTGAATTCCATTTACATGCACCCTAATAACCTTTTTCTTTCAAAGAGTATAGAAGTGGAGCATCTATGTTGTGTTGGCCCATTTTATTCAAGTCATAACTCAATTTGTGGAGCTTCCATATATATATGTACACACTTATTTATTTATTTATTTATTTTTCTCTTTTCTCTCTGCTTTGTTTTTGCCCAGTGTTTGCATGCTCGTAAATTTAATGAGGCTTCATAAAAAATCACTTGGCTGTCTTTTTAATATTGCATGAAAGGTGGTTCTGAATCTGGGGTCGGTACAAAATTCACATCAGAATCGGGTTAGCTGTTTGGGCTTGTCAGCAGATGGAAGTGCCCTCTGCACAGGGAGCTGGGACACAAACCTGAAGGTTGGTTTGCCTTTGTTTCCTTGAAACTTGAGTGAGAAATTACGATGCCATTTACCCTGTAGTTGTGGACCATATTTTTGGAACAAACTGAAGACACCATTTTTGAAGTTCCAAAGTTGTCTAAATTTTCTTCCAGTTAGTTTTTCAATTTCAAGGTGAAGAGTGTGTTTTTTCTATATTGATTTTTGTGTCTGCTTCATCATCGCAGATTTGGGCTTTCGGAGGGCATAGAAGGGTGATTTAAGTGTTTCAAGAGCAAACAACCTTTTCACATTTCTTTAAGGCCCTATGGTTTCACTCTGATGAACATGTAGGTGCAAATCGACTTGCTCACGCTACTAGAAATGAAAGTTGCTGTGGTTTGCCATGATCATAATTGCCCCTTCTGTGCTCTCAATGTGTACTTGTTCAATGAAGCAAGCAGAAAAATTTGGCAGTAGGACAGAACTCGTGTTAATCTTGCATGATGTTTCTAGTTCCACCAAACTGTTCATTGTACTTTGTACATTATTTTTCTTTTTTCAACACAATAGAGGCTTCTTTTATGGTTTCATTTCAATGTTGCGGCTTCATTTAGGGTCATGCTATCTGAATATGCATGCTAAAGTAAAAATTTTCCCAGTCGAGGCCAAGAGGAACCCCCGCACCCCAAAAAATGGGAAAATGATACTAAATTATTTGGTGTTAAGTGGTCGGATACTCTATTTTTTTTAACCAGAATTCTCAAGTTTGAGTCTTGTGAATGGAGTTTGAGACGGTCAACATCTTAATGGGTTTTGCAATATTTGAATCAAATTAGTTAAGTAAACCCAGATAGACAGTGGTCGGTGAAGAGCCAAAAAAAAAAACAAGGGAAAATGGTATTTCAAAAATACCACAAAAAATGCCGTTTGTTTTTTAAAAATTATAATTATGTTTTGCATATGATACTATGTTTTTCTAATATAAATTACGAGTTTCAGCTGGTTCCACCTTACCTTCCTTTCCTCTATTTTTTAATTTCCCAGTTGCAATTCTATGGATTGCTGAGCACATGACTGTGGAAGTCTACACTTATCAGAAACGCGTTTGAACAAGTGCACTCGGTTCCACCACACCTTCCTTTCCACTATTTTTTAATTTCCCAGTTGCATTTCAATGGATTGCTGAGGTCCGTCCTTAAATATGCCTACATTGTTTTCCTTAAAGAACTACTATACCTCAAAAGTACAAAAAATGGCTGGTTCTGCAACAGGCCCCGTTATTGTAGGCGTGATAATGTTCCTGGCAGGAACGATTGCTGCATTCTTTATATCAAGAAGCCAAGGAGAGCCTGTTGGTGTAGAGGTGGAAGGCCCGCGGAGGAGGAGGACAGTGCAGAGAGAGAATCATAATCATGGCAATGGCAGAACTTCTCACAGAGAGTTCGAATCTGTGGAAGAGAGTTTGTTCTTCATCTCTACCGATGTCAGAAATAGAAGAAATCGCGAAAGCGAAGGGATCATCCCTCCCATTAACATGCAAAGCATTCCCGAAGGCTCCGAAAGGGATGATCCTCGGATAGAGCCCGGCAGTGGAGGAGCCCATTTGTTGCAATGAAATCAGGTTGTACGGTCAACTTAGGTAAACCATTTATTTAAGGTTGTCCGGTCACACGATGCTGATTATGTTTTTGGGTTTTGGCATTTTCTTTGATTGTGTTGCTTATTCAGTAGTTTGAAATGCTGTTTTCTCGAAGCTTGGTGAATAGGACAATGAAATGCGTTATGGGTTCCTCTGATTCTCATTTTAGAGAAAATTTTTCTCATACAAAGTTGGATCGAGGAAAAGCGAAGCACTTGGATTTGTGCAGGATAATGGTGCTTGTTCAAGAGTTGACTTATCGTTATTAGGGTTGGAAAATTTTTGTTTTTTTTTTTGTTTTTTGTTTTTTAAAATTTGGGGTATATACACTGGGTAATGTATCTTTGGTTAAACAGTAAAATAATATTAAAATAATCGAAATTTTTCTAAAGAAAAAAGAAAAGAAAAATGAAAACGTCGTTCTCTGTATGCCCGCCCATCTCACACCGCTGAGAGAGAGCCATTGATCTTTTTCTTCTTGCGATCACTCTCAGAGTCGTCGACTCGGCATTGCTTCAAACTCGGCATTGTCGACTTCAAGTATTTCTTTATTATCATCGTCTTGAAATCAAGAAAACCTTAATTATATCCTCTCCAATTTTGAAATCCCATAACCCTAATTTCACTCTCTTATAACCGACCACAATCAAACAGAGACAATAACAATAATCAAGCGTTTATAGAAACAGTCATATTATAGAAATTTGTAATCCTAATTTAATTTCAACCTAAATCGTTCTGTAGCAGAGGACATCAGGAAAATTCCTAGGAAAGAGTTGGAGCTTGTCTGTCCTCGCTTGAATACCTCTTTCATTGGACAAGTATTTATCACTAGACAGAATTTTCCTAAACAATCCATATCATTATATACTAGTGAATGAGTTTTATAAAAATTTAGTGTACAAATTTAAAGATGGACAAAGAGAGATAAGAATATAATCGAATATAAAAGAGAGAAAGAAAAAATATTTATTGAGAGGACAAAATTAAAAAATGGGGAGAATTTCTTCTATTGAATTTGAAAGAGAGATTATTTTAAATATTACAAAGATAGAGAAAGAGATAAGAGAGAGATTTTGGAAAAGAAATTACCTTCTAAGTTGTGTTTACAAGATTAGAGAGAATTCCTATTTATAGAAAATGAGGGGAGAGAGAAAGAAATAAAAAATAAATAAAATTGAGTGAAAAATAAAAAATAAAAAATAAAGAGAGTGAGCCCCAACGGCTATAATAGCCGTTGGGGTTTTCTAGACCCATTTGAGCCACAATTCTTGAGCTCAAATGGGCTTATTTATTTTCAACATTTTCTCTCAAGTTTGACGAATATATGTCGATGGAGTCTAATTTGTTGAGAATATTATTCATATGACTAGTTATAGTTCATTTAGTGAAAATATCAGCAAGCTGATCACTGCCCTTTATATGAGGAGTGATAATTATGATCTTGTCTTCAACCTTTTACCATATAAAATGATAATCCATTTCAATATGTTTGGTTTGCTCATGAAACACTGAATTTGATGCAATGTGAATAGCCGATTGGTTATCATAAAGAATCTGAATTGGCATTGAGACCTTGAACCCTAAGTATTCAACTAGAGCTTTAAGCCACACAATCTCACTTGTTGATGCTGTCATAGCTCTATATTTCGCTTCCGCACTAGATCTTGACACTACTGATTGTTTCTTGCTTCTCCAAGATATTAGATTACCTCCTACAAACATGCAGAAACCTGTTGTAGACCTTTTATCATGAAAATCTCTGGCCCAATCTGCATCACAATATCCAATGATCTCAGAGGTTCGGTTACACTTCATCCATATTCCACGTCCAAGAGAACCCTTTAGATATCTCAAGATCTTTTCGGCTGCTTTACAATATCCTATTTTTGGATTGTGTATGTGTTGGCTGATTTGGCTAACTGCATATGCTATGTCTGGCCTAGTGATCATCAAATAAATGAGTTTTCCAACAAGTCTTTAGTATCTCGAAATATCGGTAAATTGTTGGTCGTTATCCGTTCCTTCTTTATAGATTGAGACTGGGCTACAAGCAGGTTTAGCTCTTAATTTACCTGTTTTCTATAAAAGATCAAATGTATACTTTCTTTGGAATAAAACAAGCCTCTTAGAGGAATATGCAAGTTCTATACTTAGAAAGTATCTTAGTTTCCTCAAATCTTTAATTTCAAATTTAGATTTAAGGAAATTTTTAACTTGATCTATTTGCTTTACGCCATTCCCAGTTATGATTATGTCATCGACATAGATAAATACAATCGTGATCTTTTCATTAAAAAATTTTGTAAATAAAAATGAGTCACTATTACATTTAGAGAAATCATAACTAAGAAGAGCGGAGCTAAGTTTAGCATATCAGAGTTGGGGAGATTGTTTCAAACCGTAGATGACGTTCTTGAGTTTGCATATTCGTCCATCTTTGCCTTCAAGCCCTTAAGGAAGTCACATGTAAACTTCATCCTCTAATTTTCATTACAAGAATGCATTTTCACGTCCATTTGAAACATTGGCCAACTCCAATTCGTTGGAGAGACAATAGGACTCAGATTGTGGTCATTTTGATGACCAGAGCAAAAGTTTTGGTGTAGTCCTCTCTATATGTCTAGGTGAAACCTTTGGCTACAAGTCTTACTTTGAGATGGTCGATTGTTCGATCACTCTTATGCTTGATCTTGTAAACCTACTTGCACCCTACCACTTTCTTTTCTTTAGAAAGAGTGGTGATCTCCCAAGTTTGATTCTTGGTAAGAGTATCCAATTCTTCCTCCATAGCGTTCCTCCATCCTTGATGAGTATTAGTTTTTACATAGCTCAAAGATTCTTGCACTTGGTCAATGCCATTCAAGAACTCTTGATGACTAGAGGAAATATTGTTAGTTGTATAAAAATCAGAAATACGATGAGATGTAATCTTGGAATTATAATAAATTTCTTTATTTAACCATTCTGAATGATGTTTTAATCTAATGGATCTTCTAAGTGGAGGAGGTGGTGAGAATGACTCCATAAGAATTTCCTCGTTAGCTTGTTTTCCCCCTTGTTCATTTGGCTCCTCATTTTTTAATAAATTTTTTTCTTCTCCCCTTTGTTTCATATTTTGTTCTATAATTATTTCTTGGAAAGATTTATTTTTAACTCTTGGAAATTTTCAAAAAAATGTTTGTAAGTCTACTTTTTTGAAATCTTTATTTTTATTATCTTCTTTAAAATAAAATTTACCTTCCAAAAATACTACATTCTTAGATGTATAAACTTGACTAGTTTCGGGTTCATAACATAAATATCTCTTTTGAAGTGATGCATAGCCTATAAAAATACATCTTCCCTTTCTTTCTAACTTATCTCTCATTTGAGAAGGAATATGAACATAGTATATACAACCAAATATTTTAAGATGAGATAAGGACGATTTTTTTTTTCTAAATATCTCTAAAGGAGATTTTCCCTTGAGAATTTTTATGAGAAGTCAATTAATTATATGTGCAGCTGTACTAATTACATCACTCCAAAATATCTTAAGCATATTTGCAAAACACGTCATGGTTCTTGCTATTTCTAGTAAATGTCTATTCTTTATTTTGGTAACTCCATTTTATTGTGGAGTATAAGAGTAAGATATTTGATGAATAATTTCCTTATTTTCTAAATATATTTTGAATTCATCACTAATGTATTTACCTCAATTATCAGTTCTAAGTGTTTTAATATGAACATCATATTGTTTCAAGATAAAATTATTAAGTTTTGAAATGTTTCGAAAGCTTGTGCCTTAGTGTGAAGCATGTATACACACGTGTATCTAGATTTATGATCTATAAAAGATATAAAATATTTGAAACCTCTTCTAGATTCAACAGGAGATGTTCATATATCTGAATGCACAAAATCAAATATATTTTTATAAATAATTTACGAAATTGAATAAAATACTCAGGTTTAGTTCCCAAAGATACATGCTTCACAATGATCATTTTTATAAAATTTTGTTGGAAAAAACATTTTCAAGATTTAATTATTTGGGTAACCTAATCTAGCATACCATAGTTAATTATCTCATTTATATACTATAAGAGCTTGGTTGCCTTGGTCCAAAAAATATAAATTGTTTCTTCTAAATCTACTACCAATCACTTGATTCGATTTGAGATCCTGAAAAATAACAGTATCAGGATCAAAAGTATCATTACAATTTTGGTCCTTAGTTATCTTATTAATTGACATAAGATTGGATATGAATTTAGGAACATATAAAGCATTTGATTTTTTTTTTCAAAAAATTCAACTTCTCCAAGTTCTTTAACTTTTAAATTTTGTCCATTAACTATTTTGACTATCTTATGATTGATAAGAGATTTTAAATGTTTTATCTTTTCTTTATCTTTAACCATATGATAATCACATTCTAAATCTATTAACCAATTTTTAGAATAATGAATGAAATTTGAGAAATTATCAAAATTATTGGCGACTTGTTTTAATAGCATGGTGATGCCTTCAAGAGTTGTTTCCAATGCTACATTTTGCGCCACTTTTGGTGTTCCTTGCTCTTTCCTTTTAAGATGCTCTAGTTTGAGATGAGGATGAAGAAGTTAACATTTCTTCTTGGTATGGTTTAATCTCTTGCAATGTGAGTATCTTTTCTTATAAGGAGGCTGATAGGTTTTATTGACAGTGAGTTGTTCTGGTATAGAAATAGGGATTTGCTGCTCAACTTTATATCCATGGACTTCAACTTTTGATTGTGAAGTCTCCTCAAGCCGCATGCTAGCATCAACCTTCTGAATTAAGAATCGAATTTTTTGATATGAAGGAAAGTCTTTCATCCGAAAAATTTCTTTGCGGACATTTGAGAAGCGTTCGCCAAGAGAGACAAGAAGGCCGAATGATTTATCTTTATCCTTCTGTTTTATCAATATTTTCGGGTCACATGTGTGAGGTCTCAGCATCTTCAATTCATTTTATAGGTCTTCATATTTTCCGAATAGTTGGGATATAATTTTTTCTTTCTTCTGAATATTGGCAATCTTCCACTTGATTTCAAAAATTCTTTCCATATTAGATTTTTGTCTATATAGATCATACATTTGATCCCATAAAACTTAGAGATTGGGTAAGATGACACCATATTTTTGTGATTTTGATCCATGGAACTAGAGAGGAGAATGAAAACTTGATCATTTCTTTCTTTCCATTTTTTATATGTAGAGTTGGTAATATCAAGAGATTCATTCATTATAAATTTTAAAAGTTTTAGAGCATTGAGTGACATTTTGATGTGTCCTACCCATTGGAAATAATTTTTGGAGGTTAGGATTGTGGAAGAAAAGAGACGGGTTTGAAATGAAGTAAAGGAGGGTAGAGAATTTGCCATAATCGAACTCTACTCTGATACTATGTAGAAATTTGTAATCCTAATTTAAGTTCAACCCAAACCGTTTTGTAGCAGAGGACATCGAGAAAGTTCCTAGGAAAGAGGTGGAGTTCGTTTGTCATCACTTAAGTACCTCTTTCTTTGAATAAGTATTTGTTACTAAACAGAACTTTTCTAAACATGTCATGTCATTGCATACTAGTAAATGAGATTTACAAAATTTAGAGTATAAATTTAAAGATGGACAAAAAGAGATAAGAATATAATCGAATATAAAAGAGAGAAAAAAAAAATATTTATTGAGAGGACAAAATTAAAAAATTGAGAGAATTTCTTCAATTGAGTGTGAAAGAGAGATTATCTCAAATATTATAAAGATAGAGAAAAACATAAGAGAGAGATTTTAGAAGTGATTGTTTTTCAAGTTGTATTTACAAGTTTAGAGAAAGCTCATATTTATAGAAGATGAAAAGAGAAAAAAAAATAAAAAGTAAATAAAAAGAAGTGAAGTATAAAAAATAAAAAATAAAATAAAAAATAAAGAGAGGGGGGGAGTGTGTCCACTCCCCAACGGCTATATAGCCGTTAAGCTCAGTCGTTAGGGTTTTTTGGGCCCATTTGGGTCATAATTTTTTGATTCAAATGAGCCTATTTGTCTTTAATATATATGAATTCTTTTACTTTATTATATTATATTTCATATCATATCTCTATATAATTATTTTTATGAAAACAATAATAGTACTTTTATTCCACCAATCAAACTGAGAATGCTATCCAAATCAAGATTAAGACAAAATTCAAAATTCGGCAAAAACTCCAAATCAATTGGTAGAATTGAAACATGAAATCAATTTCAATTTGAAGAAAAAATTTTAAAGAGAGAGAGAGTGTGGAAGAACGAAGAATGAGAAGTGAGAGAAAAATATAAAATACTTTTTTTCAATTACTTTTATTATTTAACAGAATTTAACGGATTATAAATTGATATTTAACGAATATACTGACAATTCTATAAAATTTAAGGGATTTTTCTGTATTTTGCTTATAGTACATAGGACATATATATACTTAAATACAAAGTGAGTTGAAACCAATTCCACCTTTGGGCCAATTGAAAAATTACATTGACTATCACTTTGGTTCCAAAATCTATAGGCTTGATTTTGATTCCTAGTTTTGAATGGAACCTGAAAACCATATCATCAACCGGAACTTGAATGGTTCGGTTCAAGAACCAGATTCAAACTCGGACGGAACCTCTGCGGTTCTAAATCCAAAATCGATATTTTTCAGCCAAACCGAAACCAACTAGTCCGATTTGGTAATGATTCGCTCCGAACCTTGGACATCTCTGCCAAGAAGTAGTCTAATGCCCATTCACATGGGTTTTGCGTCGCCCCTTGTTTTGCTGGGCCAACTTCAGCCAAAGCAATTCAATGCGTGAAGATTCGTTGAACTGCCCTTGTAAGAAAATTCAAGAACATAATGCCAACTACAGCGTGACAATAAAGGTAGGTGTGGGGTTAGTGGTATTCCTATGTCCGTGCATCAACAAAGGATGAATGGCTTGAAGACCTGAGGCAGAACGATTCAATGCCATTTACAAATTTGGCCACGTTTATTGTCTTAATCCCATGTTTGCACATTGTTTGTTTCGCTGATCTGAAGTCATTTGTATCTGTATAAAGGAGAGGCAATCCTTTGATTAATGACTAGTCTTGATGCATCGTTTGTAAGGTCGCCAGCTTGAATTCCTTTACGGTAGTGATTTTTGAGAAGAAAGCACTATGGTGGTTTGCCTATTAGACGGTAACTATGACACAATCCAAAGCTAGTGTGTAGAGACTTGCAGTAATTCCAAGCGGGGATATACCCATAACCATGCTAATATTTCCCTCCACCCTTTTTGATAGCTTGGATAGTAAATTAAGTGCAAGTAATTAAAAGAGCCCCATGAAGCTGAAGTGATGAAACACTTGGATGAATGGTTAAAGATATGAACTTTGGTTAAAAGAGCCCCATTGATGAACAGGAATTGGTCAAGTTACTTGTAAACAAATTGATTTCTTATATTGCTATGGCATACCTTCACCATTTTCAGTTCCCAAAACTTTATTTTTTTTTCTTTTTATTGCCATTTACACAAGTTGCAATAGAGTAAATGATATTTTTTCCAAAAAAAAAGAAAAAACACAAATACGACACACACACTACTTGGTACTAGAATATATCAAAGAGAAGAAAGTTGGGTGCAGTCTGATCATTAATAAAAACATAGTTGCAAAGACTTCATAATTTCATAATGTGACTTCTATTAAGAGTGATCAACTCCTAATCCATCTAGCAAATCATTCCCAGTGACGTGCTTGATCGATCGATGTTGTTGGAACCACTACCTATTAGTCACCTTATAACACTCACCAAAGTTCGCAAGACAAGACACTATCCCATGCATTTATAGCCTTCAATTTTTCTAGATTCTGGTGAATATAGAGAGGCATAACACCAGACATGGAATGGTTGCCAAATGAAGAAAGAAGAGAGCAGAGGAGTTACTTTAGAAGTTAAACTTTGCAAGAAATATGAAGCAACATTCTGCCAATTCGTTCCCCCTCCTCTCTCTTTCTCATGCTTAGACAGGAATTATACAGTGCTAAAATTTCAGTATTAGGTTTTGTTCATTTTCGAAATTGTTTGAATTTCCAAAAATTGTAAAGAATATGGTAAAAAAATCAGCTTGTTATGTAGTTAAGATCTTTTTTCTTTATTCATATTGTGCTTCCAACCATTTTTATTTATTTTGGTACTTAAAAAGCAGGGGTTGAAAAATTCTTGCGCTTAATTTCGGTGATTCATTGGAGGAGGTCAGACATTGTGATGAACACTATATTGTCCTTTCCTGTGCATATTGAACAAGGTCGCTTGCCTTGGCGAAGGGTGTTGATAAGAGAGCATCACAACCATGGTGATGGTAGGGTCTCCACTAGAGAGACTGTGTACGTATTCGTTGGCTGGTTTTCCTTCTTTAGATGCGCCTCAACTACTCAAACGGATCCAAGTTCAGCATCACAGCATGGCAACTATCAGAGTCCTCTTTCTAACGGGCTAGACCGTCATATTCATCCTCCAACTCCTGTCAGCTCTGATGGAAGTCAGGACCAAAGCTGCAGTGAGAATCTCTCTCCGTTGTCTGATGATTCGTGTAGTCCTAAATCTGACAGGATTAAGGTTGTGGAATGCTCACAAAGAGGATGTCGAATGTGGCATTCTCTCCAAGATAATTTTCCTATTATTGTTATTGTCGTCATTATCTTTGTCCTCCTACTTGTCCTCCTCGCTCTTTATTTGTCTCATGTTTTAAGTGGGTGATTACTGATTTTTATTATTATTATTATTTTTTTAAGTGAAGATTACTAAAGTATGTTAAATGCCATATATATATATATATATATATATTTGATTTGGATGGATATATATATATATATATATATATATATTTTGCTTTGGTAGAAAACGATGGGCAATCAGCATTTCAATCTTCTCAAGTGTTTCGAGGGTTTGCACCCATATTAGACTAGATAGTTTGCACTTATGATAATCTGTTATTGTTTTTTTTTTTTTTTGATTGCTCTGTATTAGATAACTAATTTATAAATTTCAATTAATTTGATTCAATTTAATTATTAGATTTATTAAGGGGTAAACTCTGTTGATATATATTTTTTTTATTCTTAAAATTTGAATTTAAAAATTTAATTAAAAGAATCTATCATTGAATCAACAAAGTGTTAGTCGTTCTTATAAAAGTGCAAAGTAATCACAATGTACTTCAAAACTTGGGAATAGTCGGTCAAAACCTAGCTCTGAATTTGGGTCGATCTTACACCGGCATTTATTTTCTTCGTTGAGGAAATTTCCAAAGGAATAGTGTAGGTTAAGGGATAAGGTCTCCACGAAGATAATTTTAGGTAAAATGAGTGGCGTAAAAAAATTCATTCAAATTAAATTAATACTTTATTTTTCTCTATTCTTCTTTAAATTTATCTCTCATGCAAGCGATGCAAAATTTTAACACCGAAAGCTTAGGTGGTTGTTGTTATTATTATTAATATTATTATAATTATTTTATTATTATTAGTATTTATTTTTATTTTTATTTTATACCAATTTGGGCAGTCTGTCTGAACACTTGTACAACTTGTCATGGGTGGTGACGTCCATCGAAGGCAGCAGCCCAGCAAGCGATATATAATATGGCCTTTAGCTTGTGAAAAAAATACAAGCCCCCATGGTTCATCCCGGTGCTATTGCAGCTGTTGTCGTGGCCGTATGTGCGGCTGTGATTGCTTTTTTTGTGTTGAGGAGGGAAGAAGAGGCTCAGTCTTTTGAAGCAGGAGGACCTAGAAGAGTATCCACAGACGTGACTGAAACCTACAACCACCCCGATGGCACATCCAATGTTAGAGAATCTAAGACCCACGAAGAAGATGACTTGTTCTACATCCGATCTAGGACTATCCCCACCACTGTCACTAGAAGAGCTGCCCGAGCCACCACAACTCCAAGCCAGATAGAGACAGGCACTCTGCCTTTATTGCCTTAGATTTCTGTGAGTTTGCTTCCTTGGGCTAACTTTTTCTGGTAAATTTTATGTCTAGCTTGTTTGGTTTTGATTTATGCCGTTTTAGGGGCAGTGCAGATCTCAATCTTGCTTTGCTTTCAGTGTGCTTGTGTGTGTAGAATAAAAAGAAAATGCTTTTAATTATGAGAATAATCTCCTAGTAAAAATTTTTCATGAGTTTATTAATCTTATAGAATTCCAAAAAAATTTACTAAATTTCAGATTTTAAATATACTTATGAAAACATATTAGGAGAAAGTTCTTGTTATAAATAGCATTTCCAAACATTTTATATGGTTATGTTGTGGTCATAATAACATTGAATGGCTTCTTGTGGCCATTGGTTGTATTGTATTGAAGCTTCCGGTGTTCTTGTCATTTTCATTTTTATTATTCTTTTTGATTTAATAGGAAATTCAGGAATCTAAAATTACATAACGGAATTTCTTTCCTATACAACTATTAATTAAATTAAAAAATATTATTATAATTCAGATCTATTTATTCCAAAAAAATTTTCAGGTGCCATAAGAGCAAGTGATATGCCATCTAAGCCTTGAATTTATATTCTTGTAAATGGGAAAAATTAGTAAATGGATTGATTGATGGAGAGCTTGAGTCGGGGATATTTACTCCTAAGACTTCCTTTTGGCAAGCCTATATCTAAGAAAAAATGTCTTCTTGGTTAGTATTTTAAAATAAGAGTTTCAATAAATGTGTTTGGATATTAAAAACCATAAAAAATACTTTTAAGTAAATATGCTAAATTGTTCCTAATTAAAAATTCACAAAAATGAATTGTAAAAATTGTGAACAATATATCTATTAATACCATGACTACATATCAAGTTTTAAAAATCGATATTGATTTTATTAATAAAAGAACTATTTTTTAAATAAATAATCGATACCCGATAATCATTTTGCACCTGACTAAATCTTGTTTGGGACGGATTAAATCTTTAAGTGATACAATTCTCACGGTCTCTCTTTTCTCTTTATACAAGATTGCATCAATGAAAGAAACAACATAAATAGATTAAAGGACATGTATTCTTCTTGAAATATAAAAATTTTGTCATATGTGTTTGAAGGTCCCCTTATACACGAATATAAATGTGAACGGTCCCCATGGCTTTCAAAAATTTGACCATTCTATGCATTTTGAATACAATGCAGCGGAAGCATCTTAACACTGATATTTCTTATTTTTAAAAGATTTTAATACGTTAATTTAATTAATATTTACATAAAATTTTTACAATTTTATATTTATATTATTTTCTATATTTAATGAATTATTTATTTATTTTTATTTAATTATGATTTTTATTTTTATATCATTCATCCTATGATTAATAATTACATATTTGATCATTTTAGATTTTTATTATAAAATATCACTATTTTATTATATCATAAAGTTTTAATTTCCATGTTTTCATTTTTACATTTTTACAAAATATCATTTTTTGAATCGTTTTTTATCCGTTTTCGTTTTCAAGCAACCTAGCATTTCAATGGGTTGTTTTCCCTCTAAAACTTCAAAAGGAAAGGATAATCTGGTGAAGGAAAACCAAAATAATTTATTCATGGGGAAGTCCTCTCTCACTTCTACAACCCTCTATCCCATCAGCCAAGCTTCTTCTCCTTTTCCCTCTACCTTCACCCACCTGGTACCCCTTAAAGGCGCGCGCACGCATGCATCATGTGTGTATGTATGTGGGGATATTGAGAAGGACTTAAAAGCAACCACAGGAGTCATGTCGTGTATAACCTTTGGGTTTTATTTATTTATTTTTTCTTTTCAGTGGTTGGGGAACTTTTCTTGCCTGATTTGTAAAATTTTGAGGTGCGAGATTTAATTTATGGAATTAAACTTTTCTTAATAATAAAAAATGAAACTGTATAAATATGGTCTACTCTAACCTAGTGTGTTTAGTGAAACGGTTTAAGCTTAATCATATATGAGTGTTGGATGTAAACCTTTGAAAGATCGTAAAAATCTATGATAATTTTTATAATATTTGAAGTGGGTGTATATTAAAATTATTTTAAAAAATTTTAAAAAAATAAATACGAAAGAAAAATATGAAAAAATGGGGTCACGAGTTGCTATCACATACTTACATGATTTGTGTATTATTACATGTATCTGAAAGAGTTATTAGGGTAAATCAAAACACTATGAGCTAAAATCTCTACTTTGGGTCTCTAAGGACCACTCAAACAGTAAAATTTTCTCATTTTTATTATCTTTTTCTTGATTTTATTTTGTTTATTTACATCTCCTTAAAAAAAAAAAAAAAAAATTCCTGCTTTGAAATATATGATCACTGGATTGTTTCCTTGGGATAATGGATAATAAAAATTGTGAACAATCTATTAATACTATAACTACATATCAAGTTTTAAAAATCTATATTGATTTTGATAATAAAAGAAACTATATTTTTATATGAATTATTGATATCCGATAATCATTTTGAATACGACAAAATTTGATTCAAAATGATTTGGACGTTTAAAGAGTAAAGCTCTCACAGTATCTACTTTCTCCGTATTTATGATTCCATACATATGAAAGAAACTAAAGAAATATATTAAAATACAATGTATTCTTCTTGGAATATAAAAAATTTTCTCATATGTGTTTGAAGGTCACCCTTACATATAAATGTGAACGGTCCCCACGCGGTTTCAAATTTTTGACCATTTCATGCATTTCGATGGGTCGTTTTCCTTTTGAAACTAAAATAATAATAATAATAATAATAATAATAATAATAATAATAATAATAATAATAATAATAATAATAATAATAATTTCGTAAAGGAAAACAAAAAAATTTATTCATAGGGAAGTCCTCTCTCAGTTCTACCACCCTCTACTCTATGCCACCGGCCAAGCTTCCTCTCCTTTTACCTCTGACACCCCCCCGGGGAAACTTCTCGTGTACCACTTGTAAAACGAAACCGCTCAACACATTAAATTACTTAATATTTATATAAAATTTTTTAAATTTTTTATATTTACACATTTTTCTTACATTTATTAAATTATTTATTTATTTAATTATAATTTATTTTTATATTATTTATCTTATTATTAATAATTATATTTTTGATCATTTTAAATTATCATTATAAAATATAACTATTTTATTATTTTCATCAAATAATTAATATTTATATAAAAATTATTATCGTTTTTATATTTATATTTTTTTACATTTTTATTTTCTATATTCTTATAATTTTTTATATATATTTTTTCCATTTATGTTTTCTAACAACCTAACCTTCACCCACCTAGAACTCACCAATTTCCCACTGCGGAAGTCACAAATACAACCTATCCAAAAAGGCCATGAACTGGGGGCATTGAATATTTATAAATATATAAATATATATATATATATATATATGTATCGTGTACGAGTGTGCGCACGCGCATCATGTATGTCTTTTTTTTAATCGATTGTTATTTGGGTTTTGTTTAATTAATTTGCTCTGAATATTATGAGACTTATTAAAGGTTGGCTTTTATAATTTTTTTTTTTTTTTAAAATTTGAAATCGAGACCTCTAATTAATGGAGTAGAATATTTGATCATTCAATCCAAAAGAGTTTTGCATCGTATATGTATGTATGTAGGGATATTGAGAAGGTCTTAAAAAGCAACCATAGTGGTCATGTCGTGTATAAACTTTGAGTTTTATTTATTTATTTTTTCTTTTCAGTGCTTGGGGAACTTTTCTAGCTTCGTTGGTAGAATTTTGAGGCCCGAGGCATAATTTATGAAATTAAACTTTTCTTAATGATAAAAATGGAAGCTGTACAAATATGGTTTACTCTAAACCTAATGTGTTTAGTGAAATGTTTTAAGATCAAGCATATATGAGTCTTGGACATAAACCATGGGAAGATCGTAAAAATCTATGATAATTTTTAAAAAATTGGAAGTGGGTGCATATTAAAATTATTTTGAAAATTTGAAAAGAAAAATACAAAAGAAAAATATGAAAAAATGGGGTCTTGAGTTGTTAACACATAGTTACATGATTTGTGTACTATTACCTGTATTCGAAAGATTTATTAGGGTAAATCAAAATGGTAGAAGCTAAAATTTCTACTTCAAAAAATATGAAAAAAAGAAATACGCTTTATTGTACTAATCAATTAGGGTTCACGTACAATTCAATGGATGTATTATATAGGTTTACAAACATCAAATTAATTGCTTAAATCTCATAACCAAAGACAAGCAGTTGTTTCGGAAACGATTATTACTAAATTAGTATTTATTGAAAGAGCAAATGAATATTGAATCAACAAATTTGAACAAATCAATATTGAATCAACAAATTTGGATAAAATACTTTGTCAAACAATTATATTTAAAGCAAAAATTTAAGGATCTCATTATATCGTGACTTGAGATAGAGAAAATAAAAATCCAATTGTCAATATTGGAATCAACTTCTTAAGTAAACTTATATTTTATGGAATAGTTCATTGAAAGAAAATTTATTAAATTGTTATAGAAAACTCAGATTTATCAGATTTGTCGAAAGAAAATTGTAATAATTATGAATAATTCTTTTTATCATTTATTTTTTTAAATGAAAACCCCATTCAACAACTCTACAAATTAGGGCATGATTTATGAGCAATTACGTATACTTCATGGGTGCAGTGCTAAAATTTCAACTTTGAAAAATTTTAAAATAAATTATGATTTATTGTACCGATCAAGGTGACTAAGATTGTGATAACAACCCAGATTGACCCGATTGCAAATAAAGTTCTTAAATCTCATACCCCATAAATTAGAGGTGAACTTTTAATGTTCTTGTTATTTTTATTAATAAATATTGTTTAGTAAAAACCTAGCTCTTTATATTGTTTAGTAAATATATGCACTTTATACTGTTTTGGGAATAGTTACTCAAAACCTAGCTCTGAATTTACTATCTTGGTTGAGCAAATTTCCAAGTTATAAGGAATAATTTAGGGCATGGGATTAGACGTACAGGAAGGCATAGACTGGACAGCCAACCCAGTTAGCCATTTGGGTATTGCTTGGACAAGCCTTATCAACTCTTGACCTTGACTTACTAAAGGCATCGATTGAAGTGGTCTCCAATTAAAGCCCTTAAGATTGAGACTTGGATTTAGTTTTTATTATTATTACTATTATTATTATTATTATTTTGTTATCAGTAGTATTTTTTTTTTTTAATGCATGGTGGTGAGATCCCTCAGAGGCTGCAGCCCAGCAAGCATTATATAATATGGCCTTTGCCTCGTGAAAAAATAGAGGCTACCATGGTTGAACCCGGCACTAATGCGTTTGTTGCGGTCGCCGCTTGTGCTGTTCTGATTGCTTTCTTTGTGTGGAGGACGCAAGAAGAGGCTTAATTTTTTGAAGCAGGAGGACCTAGAAGAGAATCCGCAGTCGTGACTGAAACCTACAACTACGCCGATGGCACATCCTCTGTTAGAGAATCTGAGACCACCGTAGTAGATGACTTGTTCTACATCCGATGTGAGACTATCCCCACCACTGTCACTAGAAGAGCTGCCCGAGCCACCACCAGTCCAAGCCAGGTAGAGGCAGCCACTCTGCCTTTATTGCCCTAGATCTCGATGGATTTGCTTCCTTGAACAAACTTTTTCTGGTAAATTTTGTGGCAAGCTCGTTTGGTTTTGATCTGTGTCGTTCAACGGGCGGTGCAGATCTCAATCCGATCAGTTGGACACAAGATTTTAGGGCATATTGTTCATATTGCTTTGCTTTCTGTGTGTGCTTTTGTGTATTGAATAAAAAGGAAAATGTTTTTAATTATTAGGATAATCTCCTAGTAAACATTTTTCATGAGTTTATTTATCTTATAGAATTCCAAGAAAAAATTACTAAATTTCGGATTTTAAATAAACTTATGAAAAAAAAAATACTAGGAGAAAGTTCTTATTATAAATAGCATTTCCATACATTTTATTTCCTTCGAAAAGGTTTGGATGGTTATGTTGTAGTAATAATAACGTTGAATTGAAGATTTTAGTGTTCTTGTGAATTTTATTTTTGTTATATTTTTGATTTAATAGGAAATTCAGGAATCTAAAATTATGTAATGGTGTCATTCTTCCCCATACAGTCATTAATTTCTACTTTGAAAAATTAAATAAAAAAAATTACAATTTATTGTACTAATCAATTAGGGTTTAAGTTCCATTTAATGGATGTATTATATAGGTTTATAAACAGCAAATTAATTGCTTAAATCTCATTATCAAAGCTAAACAGTGGTTTAAAAAATTATAATGACTAAAATTAGTATTTATTAGAAGAGCGAATCAATACTAAATCAACAAATTTAAACAAATCAATAATGAATCAACAAATTTCAATAAAATACTTTGTCAAACAACTATATTTAAAACAAAAATTTAAGAATTTCAATATATCTAACTTGAGATAGAGAAAAATAAAAATCCAAATGTTAATATGGAAATCAACTTCATAAATAAACTTATATTTTATGGAGTAGTTGATCGCAAGAGATTTTATTAAATTTTTGTAGAAAAGTCTAGTCGATCAGATTCGTTGAGAAAAATTGTTATCATTATGAAGAATTCCTTTTATCAAATTATTATGTAGTCCCCATTCAACAACTCTACACATTAGGGCATGATTTATGAGCAATTACGTATACTTCATGGGTGTGGAGCTAAAATTTTCAACTTTGAAAATTTTTATAATAACTTATGATTTGTCGTACTGATCAATGTGACTAAGATGTGATAACAACCAAGATTGGCCAATAGCAAATCAAGTTCTTAAATCTCATACCCCATAAATTACAAGTTCATGAAAATGACTAGAAGGTACGATTAGGCCCGTTGATGAACGATCAAATCCAGATTCCTCAGCTGGATGCAGAAGGCCTTTCTCTTCACGTGGGATAAAGGTTATCACAAGAAGCCTTCTTACGTTTTGTTTGGAAGGAGGGGATTGAAGGGCACGTACCCTATTTCTAATGAGAGGGGATATTCTGTCCCCTCCCCTTTTCTCCCTCTAAAAACTCGCCAGCAGTAGGTTAGTTGCTTCTCCAACATGGACTGCAAAACAAAATTTTCTTTGCCTGAAGAGGGGTAGTCAAATGTATAGCTTTGCTTCTACTCTAATCCTCCAGGGTTCAACCCAAACTCCAAACTGTTTCAACCTCCGAGTCCTAATTCTTAGTTTCCCTAGTAATACTTTCTAGCGGTGTTTTCAAAACTGGATTAGTTTGGCCAATTTGACCGGTTTGATCATGAACCGTCCTATATAGTCCGATTCGATTTGTACTGTTAAATCGAATAAAATTAAAATTAATCAAAACAATTTAAAACCAGTAAAATTAGTAAACTGTTCAAACCGATCCGATCGGTTTTTCATTGCAGAAGTGTTTTTCATGTATTGCTGATATAAATTCTTTTTTTCATAAATATATACTAATGTTATTTTATTTTAAAATATAAAATATACAAATTATATATATGATATCATGATAATATCATTTGATTTATAAAACGATTCAATCGGTCTAACCAATAAACCAATGATCAATAGATTAGCCGAGTTAATTACCGTTTCGGTTTTAAAAACATTGCTTTCTAGTATCAGTAATGCGAGTTTGCCAATAATTATAATCCTTTGAGAAAGGAAAGGAGACAACTAACCTAATTATGGGGAGGAAAGATATATTAAATGTTAACCTCCAACTATATCAATTAAAAATCTTGTGTAAAACAAAAATAAATGACAAGAGAATTTTATCTTTTAAAATCTAAGTCAATTTAAATTAGATTTAAATCGTTTTATTAAAAAAAAAATCTTACTCATGAATTCTGTCCATTTTAATGAATTAAAAAAAAACAAAAGGAAAATTCTCATTCTGAATCCCCCCACAGACAAAAAGCTGTTTGATTCAGATCTTTCAAAGCACCAAGAAATAAATGATTTGCGATGGACGGCTCAGATTTATCCTACACACAGATCACTGCCACATCATCTTATCTTTTCACCTTTGTCTTCCCAACGTTCACAAGCCAGATGCATTTGACTACCACCCTCATGACACCAACAGATGCATTTTGAGCCAAATACCATGATGTAATTGTTACTCTCAAATTCACAAATGGGTGCATAAGAAATTTGTGAACTCTCCTTGCAAAAATCTCGGAGAACTACTTCCGGGGCATGGACTTGTGTGTACAACACGATTTTTCTATGCAACATTTTTCTTTGGACTTGACAAGAAAGAAATGCAGACCGACAGTGGAAGGCAAATGAAACAAACTAGCCCCTTGCTACAATCTCATGAATGGCATCGCTGACTGCTTCATCGTCAGATCGAACTAGCTTCATGGCAACTTCCCTTTGCGCATCTATGCCAAATGACAACCGAACAAGTACCTTGACCTGCCAATATATACGCCGGAAAGTAGACGTGTGTGACCTTGAATTACTTGGGACAGACTCCGTGCCCTAAAAATACCCAGAGAGAAAAGTACGTGGAAAGAAGGTCAGCGGCATGCAGAAAGAACCAAAAATTAATACAAACTATTACATACAATTATATGCTAAAACTGATAATAGTAGCAGGAGCAACATTTGCAGACTGATGCTAGAGATTACATTCTCATTTTCTATCATGAGACAGCTAAATGGAGCACAAGAAAAGGGAAAATTTGAGTAAATATTTTTGTCTTTCTAGCTTTTCCAGGATGCATGGGACTGGGATAACATGGATAAAGTTTTCTATCTAAAGTTAGATGTCAGATCAGCTTTCAGCCGTCCAGATAATGTGGCCAAAATACAGTTTCCCAGGGAAAGGCTAGTAGCAACAATAAACAGCATGGAATGATATTCTGTGCCTTGTCACTTGTTTCAATTTACTTGGAGAAATGAATTTATGCTCAGCATAAATCCTTTTACAGACAAACCAAAGTCAAAATTCTGCAGAGATGCATGTATTCTGGGACATGAGATATTGGCATTGTCATCATTTTGTTTGGTGCAGTCACCGCCTAGCTGTACTTGTCAGTATGCAACAGAGAATGGGCAGGTATCGGCATAAATCCATTTACAGACAACGACAAAATTCTGCAAAGATGCAAGTATTCTGGGACATGAGATGCTGGCATAGTCATCGTTTTGTTTGGTGCAGTCACCACCTAGGTGTACTTGTCAATATGCAACAGAGAATGGGCAGGTGGAAGTTCTTTGGGTTGACCATAAAATTAAAACATCAACAACAGTATCAAATATCTTGTTTGCCGATTTCCATCTCTGCAATTCTCAAGTGTTCCGAGGTAATAAAAACCATTAAAAAGCGTAAATGTTGCTCCTAAACCAAATTTACCTCACAAGGCTGCTTGCCAAGAGGGTTGATTACAGCACTCACAGCTTCTGCCAAGCTCTCCCTTGGGCCAAGGCCATATTCATCTACCCCCAGTATCCAGATCCATGCTGTCCCAAGCATTCTTGATATTGGAAACTCCCACCTTCAACATGTAATCAGCTGCTACAACCTCAAGGTCCTCCGGCTGATATTCATCTTCCACCCCATCATCCTCTGCTTCACCGGTTGATGGGTCCAACTATAAATAGAAGTACGCCAGAAACTATGCTCATAACACAAGCATTTTTTTTTTTTTGGGGGGGGGGGGTTGGGAAACAAGATACTTACCTCTTTACAATAACTGAACATATTTGAGAATTTTCCAACTGCAGGTACCCCTTTTGGCTTCTCAAATGCCACAAACGTCTGTCCAGGTGTATCATATGGAAGAGATCCCAGAGGCTTGGATGCTACTTCAGAGAGTTCTTCCGCTTCTGAAGCATAAAAAATTACAATCACCTGGCAGCAGATTTGGGTGGATAATTAGAGTCCATGCTGGGGATAACAAAATAGATAAACTCGCTGAAATTTAGAAGATCTACTTCTCACATTTTCCAACATCTGCTCTGGAATTGTATTGGTGCAGTCGTATTGGAAGACAACATGCTTATCAAATATGTGCCTCACAACATTTACTGCATACTCTGTTTCAGCTTCTGTCAGCTCGACAGGTGCTGAAGACTGACACAAGAAGGAACAAGTATGTAAAAACGCTCAAACCACCAATAAATCCAACAAAATCAAGATTTTGCAGGTTGTGTTGTAAAATTTTAATCTTGATATTAGACTCCTCGTATGTTTCTAGACATGCAATCTAGAACCAATGTTACGTAAGAGAATTATATCAAGATAAAATTTGAAGAAGAAGAAGAAGAAAATGAAAAGAACTTTCTTTGTATTGATTGAAGAAAATTACAAGAGAGAAGAAAGAGAGCTAATGCAAGAGAGAAGATTGTCTCTCATTGCTTGATTACAAAATGTGGAGAATAGCCCTATTTATACAAGAGTTTAGTTAGTAGAGAAAAGAAAAGAAATTTGAATAAAATTAGTAAAAAGGAAAATAGTAAATAATAAAGTTAATTTTCTAAATATATAATGATTGAATAAATCAATCATTATTTAAATCAATTAAATATAGAATGATTGATTAAATCAATATTAATAATTGATTAAATCAATCAAATATATATAATTGATCAAATCAATTGAAATGATTAAATCAATCATAATAATTGAGTAAATCAATTATTATGATTGAATGGTTGATTAGATCAATCATGATGGTTGACTAGATCAATCAATGAGTCTCATTTTGGTATATTTTAACACTCCCCCTCAAGTTTGGCGAGTAGATATCTATGAGCCTAACTTGTTGAGAATGTTTTGCATGTGACTTGTCGCAGTTCCCTTAGTAAAAATATCAGCAAGCTGTTCACTACTCTTCACGTAAGGGGTGACTATGGTCTTGTCTTCAACTTTTTGGCGTACAAAGTGACAATCAACTTCAATATGTTTTGTTCTCTCATGAAAGACAGGATTAGAAGCAATGTGAATGGCAGACTGATTGTCACAGAAAAGTTTGATCGGAGAAGTGACTTGAAATCCTAATTCTTCAACTAGAGCTTTTAACCAAACGATTTCACTGGTTGCTACTGCCATGGCTCTGTACTCGGTTCCGACTAGTCTTGAAACTACGGATTGTTTCTTGCTCTTCCAAGACACGAGATTCCCACCAACAAACATACAATAACTGTGGTGGATCTTTCCGTTGAATCTCCGGCCTAATCCGCATCACAATAGCCTACTATTTCGACTTTGATTGTTCTTCATGCGATTCCTCTCCCGGGCCCTTTAAGTACCTAAGAATTCTTTCATGCTTTCCAATGGCACACCTTAGGAGCATGCATATCTTGGTGATTTGACTCCCATATGCAATGTCAGTCCGGTGATAGTCGGTAAATGAGCCTTCCTACAAGTCTCGGTACTTTTGTATATCTGTGAATAGTTGATCAGTATCATTTCCTTCATTAGATGTCGAGATAGGGCTAATGATGGTTTTGCTCCCAATTTACTGTTTCCTGCAACAAATCAAGAGTATACTTTCTTTGGGATAGGACAAGCCCCTTGTGAGAGTAGGCAAGTTCTATTCCTAGAAAATATTTAAGTATCCATAAATCTTTAACATCAAAACTAGATTTAAGAAAATTTCTAACTTGATCAATATGACTCATATCACTCCCAGTAATAATAATATCATCAACGTATATGAGCACAATAGTGATTCTTTCATTATCAAGTTTAGTAAATAGAGGGTCACTATTGCATTTTTTAAAATTGTTCTTGAGAAGTGCAGAGCTTAGTTTTGCATACCAGGCCCGAGGAGATTGTTTGAGACCGTAGATGACTTTTTTCAATCTACACACTTGTCCTTCGTGACCTTGGTTGAGCCCTTGAGGTAGATGCATGTAAACCTCCTCTTCCAGCTCTCCTTGCAAGAAAGCATTCTTTATGTCCATCTGGTATATTGGCCAGTTCTTATTGGTTGCAAGAGACAAGAGGACCCTTATAGTGTTCATCTTCGCTACGGGTGCAAAAGTCTCTGTATAGTCCACTCCATAGGTCTGGGTAAACCCCTTGGCTACAAGTCTAGCCTTGTAGCGATCAATTGAACCGTCGCTTTTATGCTTGATTTTGTAAATCCATTTGCATCCAACTGCTTTCTTTTCTCTTGGGAGAGTCATTATTTCCCAAGTTTTATTCCTTGTGAGAGCATCTAACTCTTCTTTCATTGCTTTCCTCCATTCTGGGTGATTATTAGCCTCATTGAAACTTCTAGGCTCCTGTACTTGATCAATGCCACTCAAAAATACTTGGTGACTTGAGGAAACATTAGTTGTAGTATAATAGTTAGTAATGGGATAAGATGTGACCTTAGAGACATAGTGATCCCATCTTGATGGAGGGAATCTCAGCCTTGTTGACCTTCTAAGTGGCGGTCGAGATGATGACGGATCATTAGATTCTGCATTTGCTTCTAAGGGAAGTAAGTCTTCTTGGATTTGGTTTCCCCCTTGCTCCTTACTTCCTTCAGTTTTAGGGGAATTTCTATCTTTGCTTTGCTCAGAATTTTCTGATAATTCTCTCTCTTGCTCTTGCTCTTGCTCTGAGTTGTCCTCTTCGTTAGATTGGCGAGAAGGGTTGCTAAGTTCTTTAGGAGTTAACAAGAAAACATACAGATCTTCTTTTTCTGGTGTTCTCTCTTCACTTGTATCTGTAAAATAAAACTCATTTTCTACAAATATCACATCTTTTGATGTGTATATTTTGTTAGTCATAGGATCATAACATATATAACCCTTTTGAAATGACCCATATCCTATGAAGACACACTGTTTCCCTCTTTTATCTAATTTATTTCTAAATTGTTTTGGTATATGTACATAGCATATGCATCCAAACACTTTTAAGTGAGTAATATTTGGCTTGGTTTTAGTGAGAACTTCTAAGGGAGATTTATCTTGAAGTATTTTAGTAGGTAAGCGGTTAATTAGATGAGTCATGTGCTAACAGCATCGCTCCAAAATATTTTAGGTATGTTAGCATAGAACATGATTGTTCTTGCTATTTCAAGTAAGTGTCGATTTTTTCTTTCGGCTACTCCATTTTGTTGGGGGTATATGGGCATGAAGTTTGATGAATTATTCCATTTTCTTCTAGAAAATTTGTGAATGTATGATTAATGTATTCCCCTCCATTATCTGTCCTAAGCATTTTTATGTTTGCGTTGTATTGCCTAGTGACAAAATTGTAAAAGTTTTTAAATGCTTCGAATGCTTGTGCTTTTGAAGTGAGCATATATACCCATGTGTATCTAGTCTTGTGATCAATAAAGGATATAAAGTATTTAAAACCTCGTCTAGATATTATAAGAGATGTCCAAATATCAGAATGTACAAGATTAAAAGCATTTTCATAAATTGTTTCTGAAATCGGATAATGCATTCGAGTTTTTTTTTCAAAAATACAAGCTTTGCAATATCTATCTTCACAATTTTTTGTTGGAAACAGATATTTCAAAACTTGCTTACTAGGGTGACCTAATCTAGCATGCCATAAAATATAATTTTCTCCTTGATGTGCCGTATATGCATGATTATCTTGACTCAAAAAGTATAGATTGTTTCTTCTGAATCCCCTACCAATCACTTGGTTTGTTTTGAGATCCTGAAAAACAACAGTATCAGGATCAAATATAACTTTACAATTTTGGTCCCTAGTAATTTGGCTAATAGACATAAGATTAGAGGAGAATTCGGGAATATATAAAGCATTAGCCTTTTTTCCGAAAAAATTAATTTTCTCAAATTTTCTTATATTTAAATTATGCCCATTAGCAACCTTGACGGTCTTATTATTTGGTAGAGATTTCAGTTTCTTAAATTTATCCTTATCCCTAACCATATGATGGTCGCAACCCGAATCTACCAACCAATCTTGAAAATTTAAAATTGAGTTTAAGCAAGTACCTGGATTAGTTATTCCTTGCTTGAGCAGTATCTTTGATACGATACTTTCGATAGTTGACTCAAGTGATGCATTCTGGGCGCATTTGAAGATATTTGGTCATTTCTCTTCATGTGTTCAGGCCTTAGGTGAGGATGAAGAAACCAACATCTTTCTTGTGAATGATTTGACTTTTTGTAATGAGCACATATCTTTTTGGCCATGTGGTGCACCTTATTGGCCACTTGCCCTTCTGTGGTTGAGTTGAAACTATACCCTTCTACTTTGGATTGAGGAGTATCCTCAAATTTCATACTTGCTTCTGCTCGTTGGATCATGGCTCTTACTTCTTGATAGGAAGGAAAATCCTTCATTCGAAGGATTTCTTGACGAACATGTGCGAACTATTCTCCAAGAGAAATGAGGAGCCCAAAGGACTTATTCTCATCCTCTCTTTTTTGTAAAATTTTGAAATCGGTTGTGATCGGTCTCAAAGTTTTGATCTCATTCCAAAGGTCTTCATATTAGCCGAATAGTTGGGAGAGAGTTTTTTCATCTTTTTTGATATTGGCAATTTACCTCCTTATCTCAAAAACTCTTCCTAAATTTGATTCTTGCCCATAAAGATTATGCATTTGATCCCATAGGGCTTTTGAATTTGGAGAGCAAGTGACCATAGTTCTATGAGTTTGATCCATAGAACTTGTGAGTAGGATGAAAACTTGGTCATCCCTCATTTTCCATTCTTCAAATATTGGGTTCGACTCTTCAAGAGGATCCTTTGTAATGTGACTCAAGAGATTTCTTGAGTTTAAGGATCTCTTAATATGAGCAGCCCATTGGAAATAATTTGAAGATGTAAGAAGAATGGAAAAAAAGGGTTGTGAATGAAAAGAATTGATTTGGGAAAAATGATCACCTAACCTCGAAGAGGAAGGAATTGAAATTTGCTCTGATACCATGTTGTAAAATTTTAATCTTGATATTAGACTCCTCGTATGTTTCTAGACATGCAATCTAGAACCAATGTTACGTAAGAGAATTATATCAAGATAAAATTTGAAGAAGAAGAAGAAGAAAATGAAAAGAACTTCCTTTGTATTGATTGAAGAAAATTACAAGAGAGAAGAAAGAGAGCTAATGCAAGAGAGAAGAATGTCTCTCATTGCTTGATTACAAAATGTGGAGAATAGCCCTATTTATACAAGAGTTTAGTTAGTAGAGAAAAGGAAAGAAATTTGAATAAAATTAGTAAAAAGGAAAATAGTAAATAATAAAGTTAATTTTCTAAATATATAATGATTGAATAAATCAATCATTATTTAAATCAATTAAATATAGAATGATTGATTAAATCAATATTAATAATTGATTAAATCAATCAAATATATATAATTGATCAAATCAATTGAAATGATTAAATCAATCATAATAATTGAGTAAATCAATTATTATGATTGAATGGTTGATGGTTGATGGTTGATTAGATCAATCATGATGGTTGACTAAATCAATCAATGAGTTTCATTTTGATATATTTTAACAGGTTGAAGACGAAGAAAAAGAAACTTGAAAAGCTTTCCAAAGCTCGAGAACTCTGGAATAGAGGATAGCAACTTCTCATAAGCATCGATAGCTGATGCAAGGCCAGGAGGTGGAGCACCTCCGGGTGCTTTCTTCACTGCAAGTTGCTGGGATTTAACCCCTTTAGGTACAGAGGAGATGTCAAAAGGTTCTTCTGAAGGCTCCTGCATCAATGCCCAACAAATTATGGTACACCCCTGACGCATTAAAAATAATGAGTGGCTGCTGAATGAGAAGCAATAGGCTAACTTAGTCACAATTAAAAGACATGAAAACTCCAGGGTGCAACGACAAGTAGCATTCATCCAAAGCAAAATCCTAAACACATCTGAAATAATGTCAAGTAATGATTTTTCCTTTATAGAGGATCAGAATGGGGCCTAACTGGCAGAAAACGCCTCCCAGAGTCCATTCCAAAATGGAAGAACACATTGTTGCACCGCACCAACTCCTGCAAAATAAATACAATAAAACAACACGCAAAGTCTCCAGACTTAAATACAATTCCATAAATGTTATCTCACCTCATCATCACTATCAAATAAACATTGCCTCAAGAGAACAAAAATTCGGGGCTGCAAAGATATGTATGCAATAAGGACACAACTTCCACAGTATAAGTGCTCCCAGAAAAAAATATGAAACAAAATTTCACCATCAATGCATCAACCATGGCTCCAAACTTCGCCAAGGTGCTTACTGCACTAGCTCGTACAGTTTCATTCTGAAGAATCACGCGGTTATAGAGGGACCTCAACCGCTCAAACTGTTCCAATTAAGTTCAGCATCACAGTATGGCAACTATCGGATTCCTCTTTCTAGGTGGCTCGACGGTCATATTAATCCTCCAACTCCTGTCAGTTCTGATGGTAGTCAGGACCAAAGCTGCAGTGAGAATCCCTCTCCGTTGTCTGATGATTCAGTAGTCCTAAATCTGAAAGCATTAATGTGGCGGAATGCTCACAAAGAGGATGTAGAATGTAGCATTCTCTCCAAGATAATTTTCCTATTATTGTTTTGTCATTATTATCGTTGTCCTCGTACTTGTCCTTTCTCTTTATTTGTCTTATGTATTAAGTGGGTGATTATCGAAAAATATTTTTTAGTGAAGATTATTAATGTATATTAAATGCCATAAATTTGGTTGGACTTTTTTTTTTTTTTTTTTGCTTTGGTAGAAAATGATGGGGGCAATCATCATTTCTATGTTCCCTAAGTGTTATGAGGACTTCAAAACTCATAAAAATCTTATATTCTTGTTAGCAAGATCCTAAAATACAGTATGAAATTTATTTAGCAAATATGTGCACCCTATATTGTTTTGGGAATAGTTAGTCAGAACCTAGCTCTGAATTTGGGCCCATTTTTCACTGCATTTAATATCTTAGGGAACAATGTAGGGTTTGGGATTAGGTGTACAGGAAGGCATAGACCGGACAGCTAACCCAGTTAGCCATTTGGGAATCGCTTGGACAAGCCTGATCAACCCTTGACCTTGACTTGCTAAAGGCATCGAGTGGTCCCCAATTAAAGCCCTTGAGGCTGAGACTATTATTACTAGTACTAGGAGTATTTTTTAATACATAGTGGTGGCGTCCATCAAAGGCATAAGCTCAGCAAGCATTATACAATATGGCCTTTACCTTGTGAAAAAATAGAGACCACCATGTTTCATCCCGGAGCTATTGCGTTTGTTGCAGTGGCCGCTGTTCTAATTGCCTTCTTTATGTCGAGGAGGGAAGAAGAGGTTCAAGCTTTTGAAGCAGGAGGACCTAGAAGAGCATCCACAGTCGTGACTGAAACCTACAACTACCCCGATGGCACATCCTACGTTAAAGAATCTGTGACCACCGTAGAAAATGAGTCGCTCTACATCAGATCTGCGACTATCCCCACCACTGTCACCAGAAGAGCTGCCCGAGGCACCCCCAGTCCAGGCCAGGTAGAGGCAGGCACTATGCCTTTATTGCCCTAGATCTTGATGAGTTTGCTTCCTCGGACAAACTTTTTCTGGTAAATATTGTGTCAAGCTCGTTTGGTTTTGATCTGTGTCGTTCAACGGGCGGTGCAGATCTCTATCAGATCAGCTGGACGTTAATGTTTGTTCATCTTGCTTTGCTTTCCGTGTGCTTTTGTGTGTTGAATAAAAAGAAAGCGCTTTTAACTATGAGGACATAAGATTTCTGTGTGCTTCTGTGTGTAGAAAAGGTTTGGATGGTTATGTTGTGGTGATAATATCATCGAATGGCTTCTTGTGGCCATTGGTTGTATTGTATTGAAGCCTTTAATGTTCTTGTAATTTTTATTTTTATTTTTTTGATGTAATAGAAAATTTATGAATATAAAATTATATATGACGGGGTAAATTTTTTTCCCATATAATTATTAATTAAATTGAAATTCTTATTATAATTCAATAGGAAATTATCATATGCACTAACCACAGGTATACATGTGCCCATGTGTACCTTCTAATTTCTTTAATATCCAACTTATGGTAGAACTTGTGTCATAAGAGCAAGTGATGTGGCATCTATATATGACTTGAATTTATGTTCTTGTAAATCGGAAAAATTAGTAAATAAATTGATTGATGGAGAGCTTGAGTCGGGCATATACTTTTAGGACTACCTTCCTTTTGGCAAGCCTATATCTGAGCAAAAATATCTTCGGGGTTAGTTTAAATAAATGTGTCTGGATAGTAAAAACCATAAAAAATACTTTCAATTAAATACACTAAATTGTCACTGATTAAAAATTCATAAAAACGGATAGTAAAAATTATGAACAATATATCTATTAATACTTTTTTTTTTCACTATTGATATCTAGAATCATACTCCAAGTAATCCGATTCGAATGTCTACAAAGTTTTATTAGGAGACGGCTTTTTCAACGTAATTCTTTTTATTTTTAAGTTTTAAATTCGAGATTTTATTAAGAGATCTAATAATTCATCTCACTAAACTGACTGTACATTAGTATATCTATTATACTATAAGTTTTAAAAATCAATATTAATTTTGATAATGAAATAAACTATAAAAAAATATATATTAAAGTACATATGTTCTTTTTGAAATATAAAAGTTGCGATATGGGTTTGACGGTCAGTGTCGTATATAAATGTGAACGGTCCCCGCCGGTCTCAAAAATTTGACCATTCTATGTGATTCAAATGCGATGTATGGAACATCGAAGATTCCACGATTTCGAAATATTTGATTAATTAATATTTATATAAATTTATATATATATTTTATATATTTAACAAATTATTAATTTATTTAATTATAATTTTATTTTTATATTATTTACTTATAATTAATAATTATATATTTGATAATTTTAAATTTTTATTATGAAATATGGTTATTATATTATTTTTATAAAATAATTAATATTTCATTAAAATTTTTAAATTTTTTATGTTTACGTATTTTTTTATATTTTTTTAAAATATTATTTTTCTTGCGAAAGTCACAAATGGTATGTATCCTAGAAGGCCATGACTGGAGGCACTGAATATATATATATATATATATATATATATATATATATATATATATATTATATATATATATTATATATATATATGTATATATGTATATATATATATGTATATATGTATATATATATATATGTATATATGTATATATATATGTATATGTATATATGTATATATATATATATATATGTATATAATACAAGCAGAGACTAATGGCATTCTTCTATTTGTTTTGATTTTTGATAGGGATACCGAACTCCACTCGTAATAAAAGCAGGAAAGTGCCAACTGATGTGCCCCTGGTATGATGATGTTCGGTTCGGCTTTACCCAATCCTTAGTCTTTTGCTTGGGATCAAAGTTTCCACAAAGTCCACATCAACCGAAAGGCCTATGTCCCTATTACAAACCCAGGCAACTGGAAATCTTTTGCAGTTGACCAAAGAAAATCTAGTGGTGGACTGACTTCTTCGACAACCAACCGGAAAACTCAAATGGTCGACTTTCTACTCGGATCAGTCGGTTGGAAATGCTGAAGAAGGTATAATTGAAAAGAGAAATAGAGGGATAGGGTGAGAGGTAAAGAGATATAGATAGAGAAAGACTAGAGAGAGAAAAGATAAAAAGGGAGAGAAGAAGAGAGGGGTTAGAGAGAAAGAAGAATCAGAACAAAGGGAAAGAGAGAAACAGAGAGGGAAGAGAAGAATACTACAAATCTCATTGTTCGCTCATTTTCAATTACAACTGGCAATTTATACTCTTGTGTATTGGTTATTCAACCAACCTAACTGCTCTAACCAATTTTGTTATTACAATTTATTTTAACTATTTCAACTATGTCAGTTGTCTACACTTAACAATTGCATTTGAAAGGGGCCACTATTGTCAGGTTGTTATAATTTTCTCCCCTATTGAAAAAATCATTATCTTCAAGGATGGAAAAAAAAATTGAGATTTTATCAAATTCATGAATGCTTATATTTGTATTAAGAAATAAGGTAATGAAGTTGAACAATAAATTTGACATGAGTTACAGGGAGAGTAATCGGAGAAAAATGGAAACGAGGGAGATATATAAAAAAAATAAAAAAAAAAAAATTATACTCCCCCCTTTTTATATAAATTTTCTTTTTATAACATTTTTTTTCTTTCCCCCTTCTTTATTCAACTTTTTTTCCATCTTCACTTTTTTTTTTTGAAAAAAAAAATTTTACATCTAACTCTGAAAAATCTTCTAAATTGTACTGTTCTTTGTTTGAAACAAATGCCAAATTCTTCATATTATTATTCCCACTAAGAGGAATACCAGTAGAAAAGCCCCCTTTTCCATAAGAAGAATTGGAGCTCAAGGAAGAGATCTGGATGCTTGGTCTAAATGGTTTTGATGCATTATTTCCACCATTCCTCAAACCAGTTGTATTAACAGTATCCGAAAACAAAGATATTTGATCAACAGCAATTGAAGTTGAAAGATCCTCTTGTGAAACACTAACTTGATTACCATTGAAACATATGGATTTGATTGATATGTGTTGGGATGGAATGAGACATTTGGATCCATAACATCCTGCTAGAGTGAGGGTGTGAAATTTGGGATGGAACCTTTTGAAAGATCACCCGAATCGAGAATCCAAACTCCTTCGTAGATTCAGCAATTTTAATAATCTTGTTTGTAGATTCAACAGTTTCAATAATCTTATTCGAGAGTCAACAATTGATAACTTCTGCATTAAATCTCCAACTACTAGAGTAACAGCTTGCTCTTCGAATTTTCTTTATTTAGTATCTTCATGATGGTGTTGAATTTGTTATCAGAACTTGTCATAAAAGCGTCTAATTTCTGATCAATTCTCTAGTTGATTTCATCCATTTTTTGTATCAACTGAAGATGACTTTCTTGATTTCCATGGTCGATTCTTGCATTTGTTCTTTAATGCCAAAGATTTACTAAGGGAATTTAATCTCTAATACCAATTTGTTACAAACCCTAATCGATTAGAAAGCTTTTGCAATTGACCAGAGAAAATTTAGTGGTCGATTGACTTCTTGGATAGCCAACTAAAAAACTCAAGCGCTCGACCATCTACTCAGGCTAGTCGATTAGGGATGCTGAAGAAGGTATAATCAAAAAGAAAATTAGAGAAATAGGGGGATAGGGTGAGAGGTAGAAAGAAATAGAGAGAGAAAAGATAGAGAGGGAAAGAGGAAGAGAGAGGGCCTAGAGAGAGAGAAGAATCAGAAACAAAGGAAGAGAGAGAAACATGAAGGGAAGAGGAGAACACCACAAATTTCATTACCTGCTCGTTTCCAATTACAATCGACGATTTATAAACTTGTGGATTAGTTATTTGATCAAGCTAACTACTCTAACCAATCTTATTATTATAGTTTAGTTTAACTATTTCAACTACTTCAATTAACTACATTTAACTATTGTATTTGAAATGCTCAATTATTGTGGGGTTGTTACCGTCCCCTATTCATTCTTAGGAATCACTTTTAGGATTTCGTGATGCCTTCACCATGTGATTTTATGGTCCTTTTCTCCTCCTCGTAGCTTCTTTACCTACCAATAATGGCATCCTTCTTTCTACTTCGATTTTTGTTTGGTTTAATTTCCTCATGTTGGAAAATGCAAGGACACTTCCCAACCAAAGTCTATTTAGATTTTAGAATTGAGTTGCTTTTGGTCGCCTTCATCTTCATCTTCATCTTTTTTTAAGAATAAAAGTTGCTTTATTTTTAATTAATAATTACATTATATTAAAAAATTCCAAAATAGTATCATACCGATGAAAACATATCAACTAGTATTTAATCGATATTTTTAAAATGAATTGATATTTAAATCAAGGTGAAATAGATTCGATTTGATATCAGTTTATGAAATAGTATAAGAAATAAATTATATAAATAAAAATTTGTTGACACTATTTGATTACGATTTTATGATTAGAGTGTTGATCGACAAATCTTTTGATTTCCTTATTTCATTTTTTTTAATAAACTATCAAGGCTTTTTTTTTTTAAAGTATAACTACGTATCAAGTTTTAAAAATCAATATTTTTTTTGATAATGAAAGAAATTATTTTTTATATAATTTATCTGTATTTAATAATTGTTTTAAATTTAATTAAATTTGATTTAAGTTGAATTAAAATTTTAAAGGAAAAAAAAACTTAGAAATATATTAAAGTACATGCACTCTTCTTGAAATATAAAGATTTTGTCACCAGAGTCAGTCCATTGAGTGGACAAGGTTGCTCAGCCCTTTAATCATGCGCTCGAGACCAAGCTTCTATTGAAACGGAGTAGACTACGTTGAGAGACCCCATCTCCTTAAGGAGACCTCCAAATAGTATATGTCTGAATTAGTCAGGATAAAACTCCAAATATCGAACCATCGGAGAAGTGCCCTGTGTAGAGAAAATATATATATATATGAAAAGATTTTGTCATGTGTTTGAACTTGAAGGCCACCCTCATATATAAATGTGAAGGGTATCCACGCGGTTTCAAATATTTGACCATCCTATGCATTTCGATGGGTCGCTTTCCTTTCGAAACTTCCAGGAAGAAAAGGAAAAATAATTTGGTAAAGGAAAACAAAAATCTTGTTCATAGGGAAGTCCTCCTCTCACTTCTACCACCCTCTATCCCACCGGCCAAGCTTCCTCTCCTTTCCCTCTACCTTCCCTAAAAACTTCTCAGAAACAAAAATGACTCAACACGTTTTTGTTTATGTATTTTTTTTTAAAAATTTTTTAATTTATGTATTTTATATTTATGTATATTTTTATGTTTTTGTTTTCTATACATACATACATACATACATACATACATACATACATACATACATACATACATAGTTGTGTGTGTGTGTGTATGTGTATGTGCATCATGTATGGAACACTACTATGAAAAAGGGATATTAGCGACGGAAATATCCGTCGCTGATAGTAAATATTCCGTCGTTGAAAATTTTCTCGTTAAATTTAGCGATGAAAATATTTTCATCGGAAAGTTTAGCGACGAAAATTTTCCATCGCTAAAAAATTAGTTACAAATCCGTCGATAATTTGGAAAGTGTGAAAATGTATCAGCGATGGAAATATTCCATCGCTAAAAAATCTGTTGCTAATTCGTCGGTAATTTAATTTAACATTTTTGAAATTATTTCAAATTATCAACGAATTAGCGACTGAATATTTTCAAATTACCGATAGATTAGTAACGAAATATTTTCGACGCTGATACATTTTCACACTTTCCAAATTACCAATGGATTTTTTAACGACAAAAAATTTCCATCGTTGAAAGTCGTGCACCCCAAGCGCAGCTCCCGCACGCCGCAGCTCACCCGCCCACGCACGTGCACATGCCGCCGCCCATACCCGTGCCCCAGCTTTTTTATGTTGAAAAAATACTCTCACCTAAATTTGAATTTGAATTCTCAAGCATATTTTGAGTTATCTCAACCACTATGCCACAATAACTTATGCATTATTATTTTTTATTTTTTAATTTTTTTTACATTCTATCTCACTCTTATCATTTAAACTATAATACGCTAATGTAATAAAAATACAAAATTATATTTAATAAAAAAATAATACTCTAATTTAATAAAAATACAAAATCATATTTAATAAAAATACAAAATGATATTTAATAAAAACACAAAATTATATTTAATAAAAATAAAAAATTATATTTAATAAAAAGGCACAAAATTAATTTAATAAAAAATAACAAATTATATTTATTAAAAATACAAAATCATATTTAATAAAAATAAAAAATTATATTTAATAAAAATCAAAATTATATTTAATAAAAATACAATACCCTAATTTAATAAAAATACAAAATTTTATTTAATAAAAATACAAAATTTTATTTAATAAAAACACAAAATTTTATTTAATAAAAATAAAAAATTATATTTAATAAAAAATACCCTAATTTAATAAAAATACAAAATACAAAATTATATTTAATAAAAACACAAAATTATATTTAATAAAAATACAAAATTGTATTTAATTAAAAAATACCCTAATTTAATAAAAAATAAAAAATTATATTTAATAAAAATACAATACCCTAATTTAATAAAAATACAAAATCATATTTAATAAAAATACAAAATTATATTTAATAAAAAAACAATATCCTAATTTAATAAAAAATAGAAAATTATATTTAATAAAAAAACAATACACAAATTTAATAAAAATACAAAATACAAAATTATATTTAATAAAAACACAAAATTATATTTAATAAAAATATAAAATTAAATTTAATAAAAATACATTACCCTAATTTAAAAAAAAAATACAAAATTCTTTTTAGTGAGTTTTAGCGATGGATTACTGATGGATTAGTGACGGAATTTTTTTCGTTGTTAATTCCATTGCTAATTTGTGCGAAAAATTTCGTGCTTATTTCGCGCGAGTTTTACCGACGGATTCGCGATGAAATTTTTTTCTATGGATTTTTAGTCTCTAATTTCATTGCTAATTTGTGTGAAAAATTTTGCATCAATTTCGCCTAAATTTTATCAATGGATTAACGACAGAATTTTTTTTGATAGATTTTTTTATCGTTAATTTCATCGTTAATCAGTTCATCACTAATCCATCATAATTTTATCTCTAATTAATGATGGATAATTATCTGTCATTAATTTTTATCCTTGATACTCTAATTTCGTGCTTACCGCACTAGGTCGCACAGTTGTATTCTCAAGAACCACGGGGTTATAGTTGGACCTCAACTACCCAAACTGATCGAAGTTCAGCATCAAACTATGGCAACTATCAGAGCCCTCTTTCTAGGTGGCTAGACCGTCATATTAATCCTCCAACTCCTGTCAGTTCTGATGGTAGTCAGGACCAAAGCTGCAGTGAGAATCCCTCTCTGCAGTCCGATGATTCATGTGGTCCTAAATCTGAATGGATCAAGCCTGTGGAATGCTCACAAAGAGGACGCAGAATGTGGCATTCTCCACAAGATAATTTTCCTATTATTGTTGTTGTCATTATTATCATTTGTCCTCCTACTTGTCCTACTTTCTCTTTATTTGTCTTATGTATTAAGTGGGTGATTATTGAAAAATATTTTTTAGTAAACATTATTAAAATATGTTAAATGTCATAGATTTGGATGGACTTTTTTTCCCCCTTTGGCAGAAAATTGCCATGCGTCGACTCGCAGACTCAAACACGTGATAATCGTCGTGTTATTTTGAAACATGTGTGAAACTCATCCCGTGATTCAAGACACCGCTAGACATTTAAAATATCTAATAAAACTATAAACCATCTCAGCCTCTCAACATCATCAACCAAACAGCATAATTCTCACCCGAGAGATTAGAAGCAAAACCAATAAATAATTTCCAAGTAAATTTCATAATAAGAGAAATTAAAGGTTATCAATAAAAGTTTATACATAATTAAATCCAACAAAATTCAAAATATAGAGTCAAATAAGTTTTCGAATAGATTTTTATACAAAAATGATCTCCTTGGATCAAACTATTGATACCTCAACAACAAAAGTAAGATCTATACCAAAAGAAGTGTCCAACAGTGATCTTCCCAAATCCGACCCTAGACGACCACAAATATTAGTTAAACTTTCTCTGTAAAAATAAAGAGAGAGATGAGTATATACTATACCAGTGTATAACATGTTATTATAATAAATAAGGGATGACTCTGAATGTGCCAAATAAACATCTCAAAACCATGACGTCATAACATAGAAAAATTCAAGGTTCATCACGTTGCAAACAAGATTCGACGACCATAATTAAAATCATATGCATCTAGTCATATCAGTGTATTTATCAAAATATGGCATTGCTAAAACTCATAATTCTCGACAATGGTTGATAATGTGCATAAAGTCGAATTCATTGTTTATATTGTGATTTTATTTTGAATTGATTATTGCACTAAATGATGGATTTTATGGCTTTTTATTATTAGGTGGTTGGAATTGAAAGATTTGAATAAAATGGACTTAAAAAGGCAATTTGGAGTTAAATGGAGCAAATATCATTTGGGCCTATGAAGAAAAAAAAAACTTGATTTTTTAGTTTTAGTTAATTTTAGTAAGAATTTTATTTAGGAAATAAATCATTCAAAAATCTCCTTTTGGGTCGGCTTCTGCTCGTCCTAGAGTTCACATTCAACAAAAAGAAGAAAGAAGAGGCTGCTAATTTTTAGAAACAGAAGGGTTGCTGACTGTTGTTTACAAAAAAAAGGAAATTGCACATTCTCAATATTTACCAGAGACTAACGGCTATTCATAAAAGGAAACAAAAATCAATTCACATGAACACAAGGAGGGGCAGTTACTGTTTATTGGAGAGAAAAAAAAGGAAGGACGGTTGCTTCTCAATTTTTATTTTTTATTTTATATTTTTTTTTGTAACAAATATGCAAGAGGCTGCTGCTTATTCCAAAAATTCCTCAAAGGGACGGCACTATTCACGTATAAATACATTCTCAAGGGACGGTGCTGGGGTCATTCTTCACCTTCTCCTCTCCAAAAATATTTTTTTTTATTTTTCTTTTTATTTTCATTAACCAAAAACTTACCATTATGAGTGGCTAGTTCTTTTATTCTGATTCAAGAGAAATTTTTATTCGATTGTCTTTACTGTGAGGTTAGATTCTTAATTTAATTTCTCGTCTTTTTAATTTAAGTATTCGTTGATTCTTGATTTATTTATATGAAAAATTAGTATTGGTTAATCTGATAATTTAATTCAATATTAATTTTTTCTATTGCTATCCAGGATTTCAGTGATCCGTAATTATCATAAATGAATAGTATAAGTAACAACTAGGTAATTTATGTTTATGAGTTTTTTATCAGTATTCATGTTTAACCTAGGAAATCGATGGAACAAAATTAAATAATTACGGTTATCCCAATTATTTATATTTTGGTTTATATGTTTTCACAAATTTTAATGCTATCATTATATTGATATGGAACGCTATCGTATCCAATCGATTAATGATAAATTTTGATTGGATGCTGGATTTGGTCAATTAATTTAGCAAAATACAAAATTTATTACGGCTATCTTAATAAATCTAAGGTTAAATATTTGGATTATAAGAAAAATATTTTTAATCAATGATCAGTGAAACAATTAAATGTGGTGAACCCTTGGATTAGAGTTTTGGTATATTGATTTTCTTTTAATATTCATTATTTTCATTGTTAATTTGTTTCTTATTTTTTTTAGTTATTAATTTTAATTTAAGAATTTATTTGACAAAACCCCTCATTTTTATTTTTAACATTTAACTAAGAAATTAAATCAATTTAGTTCTCTTGGGATTCGATCTGGTACTACTATTACTATAAATTTATCGTATTGGGGAATCAATATTAATTTTGAGGGTTTCGACAACTGGTCTACCACGACCAAGGGTAGAATCGTTAAAAGCTTTCATACTTGTTGTAATTCATAAAATACCACAACCTTACCATTGGCTTGGGTCTCATTTGGGGTGTTACTAGGCTAATTCGAAGGAAGGATTTTGGGTCCTGAGTCAAATAAAACGCCCAACCATGTCACCCGTCAGACTCTGTACCGTAGAGGGAATACTATAGCCATTAATCATGCACATAACGCACCATTTTGTAATCATCACATCATATATCAAAATTGTGCCGATAGTTATTCAAATAAATTCTTTGTGCATGAATTCAATCAATCACATTCAACATAAATCCATAAAATTGGCACATTATTTCCAAACAACACATAGATGTATTTTTTATTTCAAATTCTCTTTCGGAACACTCAACAATCATAAAACAATTTTAAAATAATTTTAAAAACATTTATAGAATCATTAGAAAATATTTTCTCACTTAAAATTGTAAACATGTATTCACTTACCTCTTAAGAGGGTGAATACTCCCAAATAAATCCACAATGATGTTCAAATCTTACTTGAGTCCAATGTCCTATGCCTAAAATAATAAATATCAATTTCCCATTCAATCCACCGGTAAAACTAAGGTTATTTCAATTTCCCTCGAGTTAACACAACTTAAATTTTCAAAATCCACAACTCTATATTATAATTTCATCATTCATCATCCATTGGGAACTATATTCCATCATTATTCACAAATTTCTCAAAATTTCAACATCCATAACTCTAGATCTAAAATTCCCAATAACATATTCCATAAATCTCAACTAAATCTCAAAGATAAGCAAAATAACTCAGATATGGGATGAGAATGAAATATTACCTCTATTTGTATCGTTGATTTTGTCTCTAAATCAAAACACCTTAAAATTCTAGGTTTCTCTCACTAGAAACCTAGTTTTCACTATCTACCTTTTGTCCTCTACGCGATTGCTTGAGGTTTGGAAGTCCAAATTTGTGAGTTTGATTGAGTTTTGATGGGTTTTTAGAGAAAGAAAAGAGAAAATATGAAGAAAAGGGAGAGAGAGAGTTGGTGATAGAAGGAAATGAGAGAGTGAGAGAGTGTTCAGGCTGTGGAAGGGAGAAGAAATGGAATTATGACTTGTTTGAAGCTTATTTATAGTGGAATATGAAATTACCATCTTGTCCTTCCTTCCCCATGAGTATGGGTGGGGTTGGATGTCATTTTATTTGTTTATTTTGCACTCTTAAAACATTACAATTTAACAGGGTAAGGCGACTCATTTTATGGGTAGGGCGATCCATGAGTACAAAATTTACACAGGCAGGGCAACACGTTTGGGAATAAGATGACTTATTAGTTCAAATTTAACATTGACAAGGCGACTTGTTAATGGGTAAGATGACCTAAAATTTAGAATTTTTAAGTCTTGGGTTGACCCAAGCCAAGGGGCAAGACGACCCAATATTGCACCGCCTCAGAACTCTAGTTCTGCACACCACCCAAGGCGACTCAAGTACTTGTGCAGGGCGGCCCAACAAATGCAAGGCTCAGACTTCCCATGTTGCACACTTACAAGGCATCTCACCTAATTATACAGGATGACCCAACACAACCCACGCTCACACAAGGCGTCTCACCAAAGGGCACAGGGCTACCTAACATTTGCATAAGACGTCCTATTCTTCACATTTCATGCCTTGGGTCGACTCAACATTTGACAAAAGGCAACCCAAGACTACTAAACCTCAGAATCCCTAATTTGCACTCTTGAGTTGTCCTCCTTAGTGGCACAAAGGTGTCTTGCTCATCTAGATACTGTCACAAGGTGACTTATCTTTTATTTCTACCATCACAAACCAACCTAACCAATACATAAGCCAATCCACTTCTCACAAACTCCACATACACAAACCAACCCAACATTTCTCAAGCCAACCCATCACTTACGCACCTCACATACACAAGCCAACCCAAACATCACAAGACAATCCAACACTTCAAAATTTCACAAATAATCTCCCATCATGCATTTAATGTGATTTGAACCCAATAACTCCTAATTTCTCAAAAAGATTTTACACCACCAAATCATTCCATATCTTATTAATTTTATGGGCTAATAAATTAAATATCCATTTTACAAATCTTTCTGGAATTATATAAAAAAACAAAAATTGAATATTCAAGTAACGAATTATCGATATTACAAAAATGATGGGGCAATCAGCATTTCTATGTTCTCTAAGTGTAGGAGGGCTTCACCCATTTTAGTCCTATAAAGCGCAAAGTAATCGCAATGTACTTCAAAACCTGTAAAAATCTTATATTCTCGTTAGCAAGATCGTAAAATAGAGCATAAAATTTATTTAGCAAATATATGCACTTTATATCGTTTTGGGAATGGTAAGTCAAAACCTACCACTGAATTTGGGCCAATTTTCCACTGCATTTATCATCTTGGTTGAGGAAATTTCCAAGTTATAAGGAATAATGTAGGGTACGGGATTAGGTGTACAGGAAGGCATAGACAGGACAGCTAACCCAATTAGCCATTTGGGTTTGCTTCGTCAAGCCACATCAACTCTTCTACACTTGATCTTAGCCGAAAGGCCGAGAAAGGTTAAGCCTTATCGATTGAAGTGGTCCCCAATTAAAGCCCTTAAGATTAAGACTTGCATTTGGTTTTTAATATTATCACTAGCATTATTATTATTATTATTTTATTAGGTGCCGTCCATCCAAGGCATTAACCCAGCAAGCATTATATAATTGGCCTTTACCTTGTGAAAAAATAGAGGCCACCATGTTTCATCCCGGCGCTATTGCGTTTGTTGCAGTGGCCGCATGTGCTGTTCTGATTGCTTTCTTTGTGTCGAGGAGGGAAGAAGAGGCTCAAGCTTTTGAAGCTGGAGGACCTAGAAGAGCATCCACAGTCGTGACTGAAACCTACACCTACCCCGATGGCACATTCTATGTTAAAGAATCTGTGACCAACGTAGTAAATGACTCGCACTACATCAGATCTGAGACTATCCCTACAACTGTCACTAGAAGAGCTGCCCGATCCACCACCACTCCAAGCCAGGTAGAGGCAGGCACTACGCCTTTATTGCCCTAGATCTTGATGAGTTTGCTTCCTTGGACAAACTTTTTCTGGTAAGTATTGTGTCAAGTTTGTTTGGTTCTGATCTGTGTCGTTCAACGGGCGGTGCAGATCTCCATCGGATCAGTCGGACATAAAAGTTTGTTCATATTGCTTTGCTTTCCTTGTGCTCTGTGTTTTGAATAAAAAGATAGTGCTTTTAACTATGAGGACATAAGATTTCTGTGTGCTTTGCTTTCTGTGTGCTTCTGTGTGTTGAAAAGGTTTGGATGGTTAGGTAGTGGTAATAATTACATTGAACGGCTTCGTGTGGCCATTGGTTGTATTGTATTGAAGCTTTTAATGTTCTCGTCATTTTTTTTTTTTTTTGGTTTGATAGAAAATTTTTGAATCTAAAATTATATAACGGGTAATTTTTTTTTCCATATAATTATTAATTAAATTGAAATTATTATTATAATCCAAACATATTTCTTTTAAGGAAATTATCACAAGCGCTAACCACAGGTATACATGTGCCCCTGAGCACCTTCTAATTTCTCTAATATCCAACTTATGGTAGGACTTGTGCCATAAGAGCAAGTGATGTGCCATATATGCCTTGAATTTATATTCTTATAAATGGGAAAAAATTAGTGAATAGATTGATTCATGGTGAGCTTGAGAAGGATGAGAGAGAGAGAGAGAGAGAGAGAGAGAGAGAGAGCTTGAATGGAGGAAAAGGAGACCATACGTTGGGGGGGGGGGGGGGGGGGGGACCCCCTTCCCCTTTTTTTTTTTTTTTTTTTTTTTTTTTTTTCTTTTGTTTTTTTTTTTTTTTGTTTTTTGTTTGTTTTTGGGGGGGGGGAGAGGGGGGGGGGGGGGTGGGGGGGGTGTTGGGGTTTGGTTTTTTTTTTTTTTTTTTTTTTTTTTTTTTTTTTTTTTTTTTTTTTTTTTTTTTTTTTTTTTTTTTTGTTGTTTGGGTGGGAAGAAAGAGGAAGGGGGAGAGGGGGGGGGGGGGGGGATTTTTTTTTTTTTTTTTCCTCCTTTTTTTTTTTTTTTTTTTTTTTTTTTTTTTTTTTTGGGGGGGGGAAAGAAAAGGGAGAAAAAAAAAAAAAAAAATATTAAAAAAAAAAAAAAAAAAAAAAAAAAAAAAAAAGGGGGGGGGGGGGAAAAAGGGGGGGAATTGGTTTTTTTTCTGTTTTTTTTTTTTTTTTTTTTTTTTTTTAAAAAAAAAAAAAAAAAATTCCATTTTTTTTTTCTTTCTTTTTTTTTTTTTTTTTTTTTTTTTTTTATTTTTTTTTTCTTCTCTTTTTTTTTTTTTTTTTTCTTTTTTTTTTTTTTCTGTTTTTTCTTGGTCCTTTTTTTTTTTGTTTTTTTGGGGGGGGGGGGGGGCACCTAAATTTTATTTTTTTTTTTTTCTTCTATCCTTTTTTTTTTTTTTTTTTTTTTTTTTAAATTTTTTTTTTTTTTTTTTTTTTTTTTTTTTTTTTTTTTTTTTTTTTTTTTTTTTTTTTTTTTTTTTTTTTCCCCCCCCCTTTTTTTTTTTTTCCTCTTTTCTCCCCCTCCCCCCCTCCCCCCCCCCCCCCCCCCCCCCCCAGAAGGGGGTTTTGTTTTTTTTTTTTTTTTTTTCTCTCTGGGGTTTTTTATTGTTGCGGTTGGTCATGCCTTTGGTTCCTTTATTGTCAAGTTCAGTGCCAAGAAAAATCTAGACAATGAGAGAGAGAGAGAGAGAGAGAGAGAGAGTTGCCAAGAAAAATATGATGTTCTGCAGGACCAAAACTGTTTTAAGGTTCTCAGAACAGAAGTGTTGATGATTATTTAGTAATTAGCCAATTAAAGCAGGCAGCATTAGATTAAAAGAAATTCAAGAATGTTTTCTTCTTAATTTAACTCATCATTGACTAAGCCCGCAAGGCTCTCTAAAAATTGTTGATCTTCAGTGTGAGAAATTTCAAGTGGGATGTATTTTCAATAGTCTAATTTGAACCAGTTCTGCTCTGCCTGCACTGCTTTCAACAACCATAACGGCCCTTGTTGAAATTTCTATATGATTCAACCAAGAATCTTTCCTATGCTTCATTCATGCCCCTAGGAGAGGCAACAACATAAAAGCAATCACCCAATTTCAAATTCAACTTCTTGGTCTGGGGTGTTACATTGAGAAAAGGACTCACTATAAGAGCATCCACACACATGCGTTTTGTGTCGCCCCTTGTTTTGCTCGGCCAACTACAGCGAAAGCAAGTCAGTGCGTGAAGATTCGTTGAACTGCCCGTGTAAGAAAATTCAAGAATATGCCAACTACGGCGTGACAATAACGTAGGTGTGGGGTTATTGGCATTCCTATGTCCGTGCATCAATAATGGATGAATGACTCGAAGACCTGAGGCAGAACGATTCAATGCCATTGACAAATTTGGCCATGTGTATTGTCTTGATCCCATGTTTGCGCATTGCTTGTTTCTCTGATCTGAAGTCATTTCTACCTGTATAAAGGAGATGCAATTCTTTGATTAATGACTAGTCTTGATACACGGTTTGTAAGGTCGCAAGCTTGAATTCCCTTACAGTAGTAATTTTTGAGAAAAAAGGCACTGTGGTGGTTTGCCCATTAGACAGTGACACAATCCAAACGTCTCAGAGTGCGTAGAGACTTGCAGTAATTCCAAGAGGGGATATACCCATAACCATGCTAATATTCCCCTCCACCCCTTTTGAACTTTGGTTGCAACCTGGTAAACAAATTGATTTCATATATTGCTATAGTATAGCTTCACTATTTTCAGTTCCCAGAACTTTTTTTTTATTTTTTTTTCTTTTTATTGCTATTTACACAAGCTGCAATAGAATTAATGACATTTTTTCCACAAAAAAGCCATATTACTTAGTACAAGAATATATAGAAGAAAGGAAAGGTGGGTGTGCAGTCTGACCATTAACAAAAACATAGTTGCAAAGACTTCATAATTTCATAATGTGACTTTTATTACAGCGACTGACTCCTAATCCGTCTAGCAAATCATTCCTGGTGACGTGTTCGAATCGATCATTGCCGTTGGAACCACTGCCTATTAGTCACCATCTAACACTTAACCAAAATTTGCAAGACAAGTCACTATCCCATTCATTTATAGCCTTCAATTTTTCTAGAATGTGGTAAAGATAGAGAGCCATGACACCATACATGGAATGGATGCCAAATGAAGAAAGATGAGAGGAGTTACTTTAGAAGTTAAACTTTGCAAGAAATATGAAGTAACATTCTGTCTACTCATTCCCTCTCCTCTCTCCTTCTCATGCTGAGACAAGAATTTTACAGAATTCTAAAAGGTTTGTTTATTTTTGAAACTATTTGAATTTTCAAAAATTATAAAGAATATGGTAAAAAATCAACTTGTTAACTCGAGTTATCATGAAAATAAAAAAATAAAATTTGAGAGATTCAATCTCAAAATAAATTTTATAATATTAAAATCGAATTAGATCTAAATCCGTGTTTTTTGATAAAATCATATAGTACACGTATTCTTGTGGAAATATTAAAGTTTTGTCGTATGAGTTTGGTGGTCACTCTCATACATAAAGGTTAGCGGTCCCCACGCGGTTTCTATAATTTGACCATTCCACGCGTTTCAAGTACGATGTATGGACACTTGTTCACCGACGATTTCACGATCTCAAAATATTTGATTAATTAATATTTATATAATTTTTTTTATATATTTTTATATTTAATAAATTATTGATTTCTTTAATTATAATTATAATTTTTATATTATTTAATTTAAAACTTTATTATAAAATATAATTATTTTATTATTTTCATAAGATAATTATTTCATAAAAATTTTTATACTTTTTATATTTTCATTTCATATATTTTTATAAAATATTATTCTTTTCGAAACATTTTGTATTTATTTCTATTTGTTTACAACCAAGAATTTTAATAGGTGATTTTACTTTTGAAACTAAAAAAAAGGGATAATTTGGTGAAGGAAAACCAAAAAAATATATTCACAGGAAAGTCCTCTATCAGTTCTACAACCCTCAATCCCACCAGCCAAGCTGCTTTTCCTTTTCCCTCTACCTTCACCCACCCAGTACGCCTTAAACTGGACAGCACTGATTTGATACTGCGGAAGTCACAAATGGTTCCTATCCTAGAAGGCCAAGAACTGGAGGCTCTGAATAAATATACATACAAGCAGAGAATAATGGCATTCTTCTTTTTATTTTGATTTTTGCTTGGGATACCGAACTTTACGCGTAATACATGCAGGAAAGTGCCAATTGATGTGCCTTTGGCATGATGATGTTTGGTTTGGCTTAGCCAATCCTTTGTCTTTTGCTTGGGATCAAAGTTTCCACAAAATCCACATCAACCAAAAAGCCTATGTTTTTTTTTTTTTCACCTATCAATATTCGTACTTTACCCGATTAATCGATTTTGAGTATTATGAAGCGTATTGAGAGATTGATTCTCTCAAATCTTTTTTTTTTTCATTCTAAAATTCAAATTCAACACTTCTGATTAAGAAAATAAAGTATTCGAAACTCGACTCAAATGAGTTTTTATACCAAAAAACCTATGTCCCCCGTTCATTCTTATGAATCACTTTTAGGATTTCATATTGATGCTTTCACTTCACCATGTGATTTGATGGTCATTTTCTCCTCCTCGTTTTAGCTACTTTACTTAAATTATATAAATAAAAATTTTTGACACTATTTGATTATGATTTCATGATTAGAGTGTTGATCGACAATTCTTTCGATTTCTTTATTTCAGGTTTTTTAATTTTCCCTATAAACTATCTTTAAAAAAAAAAGTATAACTACATGTCAAGTTTTAAAAATCAATATTGATTTTGATAACCAAAGAAACTATTTTTTTATATAAACTTTTGGCATTTAGTAATTATTTTCAATTTAATTAAATTTGATTTAGATCGGATTAAATTTTTAAAGATAAAATTTTTCGGATAAATGTTTTACTTACAACCAACTCACTTCAAAAAAAAAAAAAAACTATAGAAATATATTAAAGTACATGTACTCTTCTTGAAATATAAAGATTTTGTCATGTGTTTGAAGGCCCCACTCATATATGAATGTGAAGGGTATCCACGCGGTTTCCAACATTTTACCATTCCTTTTTTTTTTTTTTTTGGTTACATGCTGAGGATCGTGACCCTTCAAGCAAGTTTAAGCCTTGAATATCATTTAGAAGGATTCTATAAACCTTACTAAAAGGGAATAACGATTCATGGGTACCATAGGACATCGAATCTCCAAACCGAGCTAATATATCTATACATTTATTATCTTCATGCATGATAAATAACACTGTTTAAATCAAAATCTTTCACATTAATCGGTTACAAGGATATAGTATGCATGCCGGATGATATTTAAAAAAAAAAAAATTAGTTTAGTGATTATAATTTTTTTTCTTAATTTCATAATCTCAAATTTAAGTATCGATATAAAAAAAAAATCCAGATCATCGACTCAACTTGCATCATAAGTAGTGTCATCAGATCATTTGAAGAAATGCTACTCAACACTGCTTTGTCAAAATTAGGAAGGTGTATGTAATCAAAAAAAAAAAAAAAAATTAGGAAGGTGTAGGGTTTTGACAATCTGCCGATTTGACTTGATTCTTGAGGTTATGGATTCATTTGGATATTTGACCTCTCTGTGCATTTCGATGGGTCGTTTTCCTTTCGAAACTTCCGGAAAAAAGGAAAAATAATTTGGTAAATGAAAACAAAAAATTTTATTCAAAGGGAAGTCCTCTCTCAGTTCTACGACCCTCTATCCCACCGGCCAAGCTTCTTCCCAATTTTTTTCTACCTTCACGTCTTAGTAACCGATTTTAAAACATTTTTTATTTTATTTAAAATGATTTAACAGATTAAATTAATTAATATTTATATAAAAAATTTTATATTTTTATATTTTTTCACATTTAATAAATTATTTATTTAATTATAATTTTTATTTTTAATTATTTTTTTTATAATTAATAATTATGTATTTGATCATTTTAAATTCTTATTATAAAAAATAATTATTTTATTATTTTCATAAAATAATTAATATTTATGTAAAATAATTAATATTTATATAAAAATAATAATTATTTATGATTTTATTTTACAATTTTTTTTTTTGTTATTGTTTAGGATTTTTACTGATTTGTAAGTTATATTAATTAATTTGTACATATTTGTTTGTCAAAGAATTATAATTCAATTGATACCATTAGAAGTCTCAATTTCGAATTTCTCTTATATATTAAAAAAAATGAGGAAAAAAAGTTTCGCACCAAATTATATGTATTTTTTAAAATAATATTAATCAATACTTTTTTTCAGTACAGAAAGAATATACATATGATGTTATCTATTTCCTTTGGTCCAAATTGCGTAAAACAAAAAAATCTATTTGTATAATGAGAAAAAGAGAATTCTTCTTGCAGATTCATAATCATTCATCGGAGTTGTTGAAAATGTGCCTTAGAAGTTGCTGAATAATTGCTCAACAGACCAACTTTTTAGGATATATTTTCTGCATATTTTTGTTATAACTTGATATTAGAAGTAATTTAAATTTGATTTTAAATTAACAAATTTTGTTACTTTTCTATTATACTTCAGCTCTGTATAAAGAATAAATACAATGAATTAATAAATGTATTAGATATTCCAAGTTTTCTTCCTTGCTTAGTTGCCAAATATTTTTTTTGCTCTTATAAAATTGCAATAGTAGTATCAGAGCTATCTTCTTTAGAGATTTGTGAGTTGAATGAATCTAAACTCAAACCAAAAAGCACGATTAGCCCCTTATGGCTTCTAGCAATACACCTGCTCTCTCACCCCAGTTTTCAATGGTGAAAACTATCAAATTTGAGTTGTCAAGATAAAACCTAATTTGAGAGCTTTTGATTTGTGGCAGTGGGTTAAAATTGAAAGGGAAATATCCCCTTTGGGAAATAATCCAACTCTCAATCAAAGCAGAGCTCATGAAGAAGAAGAAACTAAAGCTCCAAGAGCTTTATCTTACATTCATGTTACTATTTTAGATTCAATTTTCATAAGGATTATGGCTTGTGAAACATCAAAAGAGGCTTGGGACAAGCTTAAGGAGATGTATATGAGAAGCAATAGAACCAAGCAAATGCAGATTCTGAACTTGAAGAGGGAATTTGAAACTTTGAGGATGAAAGATAAGTCTATAAAAAAATATATAAACAGGCTTATAGAAGTTGTTAACAAGATCTGACTACTTGGTGATGATCTAACAGATCAAAGAGTTATAGAGAAAGTTTTAGTGAGCCTACGTGAAAGGTTTGAATCCAAGATATCTTATCTTGAAGATTCAAAGGACTTAATCAGGATTTTTTTGGTAGAATTGGTGAATGCATTATAGACACAAGAGCAAAGGAGAATGATGAGAAAGGAAGAATCTATGGAGGGTGCTCTCTAAGCAATGACAGAAAGTTTAAGAGAAGGCATAGAGAAGAAGAATAACAAGGCTTACATCAACAACAAAAACAAGGTTGAGACCTATCCACCTTGTCCATACTGCAAAAAGATGAATCACCCACATATTAGCGACAGAAAAATTCCGTCGGAAAAAATTCCGTCGGTAATCCGTCGTTGAAAAAAAAAATTGGGACCCATTAGCGACGGAAAAATTCCATCGCTAATAGGTCCGATATTTTGTTTTTATTGAATATAATTTTTGGTTTTTATTAAATATAATTTCTATTTTTATTAAATATAATTTTGTATTTTTATTAAATATAATTTTATTTTTTATTAAATATAACTTTTTATTTTTATTAAATATAATTTTGTATTTTTATTAAATATAAATTTTTGTTTTTATTAAATATAATTTTGTATTTTTATTAAATATAATTTTGTATTTTTATTAAATATGATTTTATTTTTTATTAAATATAATTTTTTGTTTTTACTATATATAATTTTGTATTTTTATTAAATATATTTTTTTGTTTTTATTATATATAATTTTATATTTTTATTAAATATAATTTTGTGTTGTTATTAAATATAACTATTATTTTTATTAAATATAATTTTATTTTTTTATTAAATATAATTTTGTATTATTATTAAATATAATTATGTGTTTTTATTAAATATAATTTTTATTTTTATTAAATATAATTTTTTGTTTTTATTAAATATAATTTTGTATTTTTATTAGATATAATTTTTTGTTTTTTAAATATAATTTTATATTTTTATTAAATAAAATTTTGTATTTTATTAAATATAATTTTGTTTTTATTAAATATAATTTTGTATTTTTATTAGATATAATTTTTTGTTTTTTAAATATAATTTTATATTTTTATTAAATAAGGGTATTGTATTTTTAATATTGAGAGTTACAAATAAAGTATAGAAATAGAAAATAAATAAACCAATAACACAAATGTAATGGTGGTATGGTGGTTAAAACTCTCAAGTTCTCTCTCTCACACCCGGGTTCAAATCTGGGTGGGAGCATATTTTCAGAACATTTTCAGCACATTTACGCTGGCGGCTGCACGGTTCCGGATAGTGGTGAGGAAGCGGGTCGGGTGGGCGGGTGGTGCGTCAGGCGCTTTCGGCATTTGGGGTTTGGTCTTACTAATTTCACTGACGGATTAACAACGGAGCGACGGAAAAATCCGTCATTGATTTTCCGTCGCTGATACTTTCAGCGACCAACAGATTAACGACGGAAAATGGAATTTTCCGTCGGTAATTAGCGACAGAAAAATTCTGTCGTTAAAAAATCCGTCGCTGATCCTTCGCTAAAATTAGCGAGGTGACTTCAGCGACAGAAAAATCCGTCGCTGATACTTTCAGCGATGAAAATTTGGGTATCAATGACCGAAAAATCCATCACTGATATCCGTTTTTCTAGTAGTGTATTAACCAACAATAGTTACAAAGACCTCATAATTTCATAGCGTGAATTCTATTAGAGTGACCAACGCCTAATCCATCTAGCAAATCATTCCCCGTGACGTGCTTGAACGATCGATGTTGTTGGAACCACTCCCTCTTAGTCACGTTCTAACACCCTACCAAATTTGCAAGACAAGACACTATCCCATGCATATATAACCTTCAATTTTTCTAGATTGTGGTGAAGATAGAGAGACATAACACCATACATGGAATGGATGCCTAATGAAGAAAGAGGAGAGGAGAGGAGTTGCTTTAGAAGTTAAACTTTGCAAGAAATATGAAGTAACATTAACACAAATCGAATCCTAGATTACATCGAATCCTAGATTACAACGTCAAGGAAAGAGGGTTATTGTCACTGGACTGAGGACATATAAAGTAACATTCTGCTAATTCGTTCCCCCTCCTCTCTCCTTCTCATGCTTAGACAAGAATTATACGGTGCTAAAATTTCAGTATTAGGTTTTGTTCATTTTCAAAACTGTTTGAATTTCCAAAAATTGTAAAGAATATGGTAAAAAATCAGCTCGTTATGTAGTTAAGATCCTTTTTCTCTATTCATATTGTGCTTCCAACCATTTATTTATTTATTTATTTATTTTGGTACTTAAAAAGCTGGGGTTGAAAAATTCTGGCGCTTAATTTTGGTGTTTCATTAGAGGAGGTCAGACATTATGGTGGACATTGAGCAAGGTCGCTCGCCATGGCGAAGGGTGATGGAGAGCATCACAACCATGGTGATGGTAGAGTCTCCACTAGAGAGACTGTGTTTTCCTTCTTTAGATGCGCCTCAACTACTCAAAACTGATCCAAGTTCAGCATCACAGTATGGCAACTATCAGAGTCCTGTTTCTGGGGTCCTAGATCGTCATATTCATCCTCCAACTCCTGTCAGCTCTGATGGAAGTCAGGACCAAAGCTGCAGTGAGAATCCCTCTCCGTTGTCTGATGATTCATGTAATCCTACATCTGAAAGGATTAAGGTTGTGGAATGCTCACAAAGAGGATGTAGAATGTGGCATTCTCTCCAAGATAATTTTCCTATTATTGTTATTGTCGTTATTGTCATTGTCCTCCTACTTGTCCTTCTCTCTCTTTATTTGTCTCACGTATTAAATGGGTGATTATTGAAAAATATTTTTTAGTGAAGATCTAAAGCATATTAAGTGCCGTAGATTTGGATGGGCTAGTTTTTTGTTTTGTTTTTGTTTTTTTTTTTTTTGTTTTTTTTTTTTTGACTTTGGTAGAAAATGATGGGCAATCAGCATTTCTATCTTCTCAAGTGTTATGAGGGCTTGCACCCATATTAGACTACATATGATAATCTGTAATTATTATTTTTTTAATCGGTCGATATTTTATAATTAATTTATAAATTTTAATTAATTATCGAGTTTATTAACAAATAAGCTTTGTCGACACTTAATTTTTTATTCACAAAATCAAAAATTTAGTTACAAGAATTTAATGTAATTGTGATTGAATCAACAAAATGACGATGGTTCTTATAAAAGTGCAAAGTAATCGCAACGTACTTCAAAACTTGGGAATATTCGGTCAAGACCTAGCTCTGAATTTGGGTCCATTTTACACCTGCATTTATTATCTTCGCTGAGGAAATTTCCAAGGACTAATGTAGGGTAGGGGATTAGGAGAGGAAGGCATAGACTGGACAGCTAACCCAGTTAGCCATTTGGGCATGCTTGGACACGCCTCATAAACTCTTGACCTTGACTTACCAAAGGCTTTTATTGAAGTGGCCCCCAACCTTAAGATTGGGACATAGATTTAGTTTTTATTATTATTACTAGTATTATTATAATTATTTTATTATTATTAGTATTTTTTATTTTTATTTTATACCAATTTGGGCAGTCAAAAGTCTGAACACTTGTACCACTTGTTATGAGTGGTGACGTCCATCAAAGGCAGCAGCCTAGCAAGCAATATATCATGTGGCCTTTAGCTTGTGAAAAAAATAGAAGCCACCATGGTTCATCCCTGTGCTATTGTAATTGTTGTCGTGGCCGCATGTGCTGTTCTTATTGCTTTCTTTGCGACGAGGAGGGAAGAAGAGGCTCAAGCTTTTGAAGCAGGAGGACCTAGAAGAGCATCCACAGTCGTGACTGAAACCTACAACCACCCCGATGGCACATCCTATGTTAGAGAATCTGAGACCCACGAAGAAGATGACTTGTTCCACATCCGATCTAGGACTATCCCCACCACTGTCACTAGAAGAGCCGCCCGAGCCACCACAACTCCAAGCCAGGTAGAGACAGGCACTCTGCCTTTATTGCCTTAGATTTTGATGAGTTTGCTTCCTTGGACAAACTTTTTCTGGTAAATTTTGTGTCAAGCTCGTTTCGTTCGGGCTGTGTGGAGCTCAACCGGATCGGTTGGACACAAGATTTTAGGACATAAAATGTTTGTTCATATTGTTTTCCTTTCAGTGTGCTTTTGTGTGTTGAATAAAAAGAAAATGCTTTTAATTATGAGGATAATCTCCTAGTAAAAGTTTTTTCATGAGTTTATCTTATAGAATTCCAAGAAGATTTACTCAATTTCAGATTTTAAATAAACTTATGGGGAAAAAAATACTAGGAGAAAGTTCTTATTATTAAATAGCATTTCCATACATTTTATTTCCTTTGAAAAGGTTGGGATGGTTATGTTGTGGTAATAATAAAGCTGAATTGCTTCTTGTGGCCATTGGTTGTATTGTATTGAAGCTCTTAACGTTCTTGACATTTTTATTTCTATTATTTTTTTGATTTAATAGAAAAATTAGGAATCTAAAATTATATAATGGGTTAATTTTTCCTCGTACATTCATTAATTAAATTAGAATTATTATTATAGCTCAAATCTTTAAAAAAAAAAAAAAAAAAAAAAAAAAAAAGCTCTATCAGTGGCTGGGGAACTTTTCTAGCTTCATTAATAAAATTTTGAGGTGCCAGATTTAATTTATGGAATTAAACTTTTCTTAATAATAAAAAATGAAATTGTATAAATATGGTCCCTCTAATCCTAATGTGTTTAGTGAAATGGTTTAAGCTTAAGCAGATATAAGTTTTGGATGTAAATCATAGAAAGATAGTAAAAATCTATGATAATTTTTAAAATATTGGGAGTGGGTGCATATTCAAATTATTTAATTTTTAAAAAAAAATATATGAAAAAATGGGTCACGAGTTTTACCATTTAATTACATGATTTGTGTATTATTACATGTATATGAAAGATTTATTAAGATAAATCAAAACATTAGGAGCTAAATTGAGTCTCACAGTGTTCGAATCGGATTAGTCAAACAACTTAGATACCGATTGATCAAGACAAAAAAAAAAATATTAGAGCTGAAATTTCTTAAAAAAAAAATTATGATTTATTGGTACTAATCAATTAGGGTTCAAGACCCATTAAAAGGACGTATTATATATAGGTTGACAAATAGCAAATTAATTGCTTAAATCTCATAACCAAAGCCAAGAAGTGGTTTCGAAAAAATTAAATTCGAAGTACATGATAATGACTAAAATTAGTATTTATTAGAAGAGCAAATCAATATTGAATCAAAAAATTTGAACCAAATACTTCATCCAACAACTATAGTTAAAACAAATGTTTAAGAATCTTAATTATATTGTGGCTTGAGATAGTTACTCAGTGATAGTTCAAGCGGTAGAGTCTCCCTATATTCATCTTTCTTTTTTCAATCTAATTCAACTTTGATTACCTATCCATGTAAAAAAAAAAAAAAAAAAAATTGTGACTTAAAATAGAGAAAAATAAAAAACCAAATATTAATATCAAAATCAACTTCATAAGTAAACTTATATTTTATGAAGTAGTTGATCGTAAGCGACTTTATTAAATTTTTGTAGAAAAGTCAGATTTATTAGATTCGTTAAAAGAAAATTGTTATAATTATAAAGAATTTTTTATCAAAATATTATGTAGACCCATCGGCATAATTTATGAGCAATTACGTATACTCAATGGGTGTGGAGCAAAAATTTTTGACTTTGAAAAATTTTTAAATAAATTATGATTTGTTGTACTGATCAATGTGACTAAGATGTGAAAACAACACAGATTGACCCAAAAGCAAATAAAGTTCTTGAATCTCATACCCCATAAATTAGAGGTGAAGTAAATGAAAATTACTGGAAGGGACAATTAGGCCCATTGATAGTGTGATCAACCGATCAAGAGGAGCTGAAAGAGCATGCAAGACACTATTTTATTGATCTCTTTGTGGGGAAGAGGGTTTTGGAGCCGAGTGAGAGATTCAAATACAGGTGGGTAAAGATTAGTAGTGTTGATCAGGATAGGTTATGCAATCAATTTGATGCAAAGGAAGTTAAATTGGCGGTTGCCTCTATGAAGAGCCTCAAAGTCTTGGGCTCGGATAGCATTCAATCAATTTTTTATCAGAAGTTCTGGTGAAAAAGGAGCTATGCAACTTTGTGAACAAGACTATGAAGGATGGTTATTTCTGCCCAAACATAACTAAAGCTTTAATGGTCCTCATTCCCAAGTCCCGCAAGCCTAAAATCATCTCAGACTTCAGACCAATAAGCTTACTGAATACCTCTTTCAAAGTTATAAGTAAATGCTTGGTGGCAAGATTCAGACCTATTTTACAAAACTTAATTGGAAGTCATCAGAATAGTTTCCTTCTAGGGAGGGGCATGTTAGACAACATTGTGGTGCTTTAGGAAGTCGTCCACTCCATCAAAAGATCTAAAAGCACCAGACACTCAATGGTTATCAAAATTGATCTAAAAAAGCCATACGACAACGTCAATTGGGAATATTTAGTCAAAGTTTTGCTCGAAATAAATCTTCCTCAAAGTGTGGTGAAGTTAATTATGTTCATGGTCTCAAGTGGTGACACCTCTATCATGTGTAATGGGGAGGCTCTCCCTCCCTTCTAGTTGGGTAGGAATTAAGACAAGGAGATCTGTTATCACTGTATCTATTTATCTTTGTTGTGGAAAGACTTTCTTGTATAATTACGAAGAAGATGAAAAAGGGAGCTTAGAAACCCCTTAAATGCTCAAGGAGGGGCCTTAGCATATCTCATCTTTTCTTCGCCGATGACCCGGTCCTCTTTGTCAAAGCCGAGCACCTTAATTTGCATGTCATTCTTAGGTGTCTTATGAAATTTTCAGAAGAAAGTGGATTGCAAATCCATCTAGAAAAATCCAAGATGTGGATATCTCTTAAAGCTCTAAGACACCTCAAGTCCTCTCCCATGGCCTATAGTAAGTTCTCTCCTACAAATGATTTAGGAAAGTACTTGGGAGTTCCTATTATCCATAGAAGGATGGGGAAAGATTTTTATCACCAAGTCATTGAGAAAGTTCAATCTAAACTTAGTGGTTGGAAGGGTAAACTCCTGAGCATGGTTGGAAGGAAAACGCTAATTCGATCGATCAATGCGACCATTCCTATGTATTCAATGCAGACCTCTTGGTTACTAGAGAGCATGTGTAAGAAATTGGACAAATTGAATCGGGATTTTCTCTTGGGGAGCAATGAAGAGAGGAGGAAAATTTACCTTATAAATTGGAGGAGTGTCTGTGCCTCTCTAAGGATGAAGGGGGTTGGGCATTAGAAGCATGAGGAAGTGCAATGTGGCTTTTATGGCCAAGCTTGGATGAAAGGTTATGAAAAATGACTCAACTCTTTGGTGCAGAATTTTGAGAAGCAAGTACCTCAGGGGTGAAGGTCTCTTGGAGCACAACAAGAAGGGCAACTCGTCTGCTGTCTGGAGAGGTATTTGTAGCAGTCACGATTGTCTAAAAGTGGGGCTCAAATGGAGAATTGGTAACGGTAGGAGCATCAGGTTTTGGTATAACAAATGGTTAGGAGATGAAGCTCTACTGAATAAAGCATCTATTCCCTCGGAGCTCTGCAATCCCTCCTTGATGATTAGCGATGTCTTGGATGACGAGGGAAGGTGGAGAATTGACGTTCTGTCCCCAATGCTCTCTGGGGATACAATTGAGGAGATCAGGGCTACGGTTATCACCAGGAGTAGGAATATAGAAGATGCAATGTTCTGGAAAGAGAGTCCAATTGGAGATTTCACATGTGTTTTAGCTTACTGGCTTCAAAGGAAAGGTCTGGACAATCAAGGAAACAGCAGCAAATATGTGAGATGGGTCTGGAAAAAGAAATATCTGACATGAGTCAAAATGTTCTTATGGCTGGTGATTAGAGGCAGGATTCTTACCCTCGCTGAGCTGCAGAGAAGAGGCATAAGAGAGGAAGGTGTTTGCATTATCTATGGCTCCAAAGATGAGACGATTGGCCATGCCCTAAGGGATTGCATGCATGCTAGGGAAATTTGGATCAACCTGTGTCAGGGGATCAGAGATGAGGAGAGTTTTTGGAGTGAAAGTGTGCCACGCTGCAACAAAGCAAAAGGGCACAAAGAAGTGGGAGATTTAAATTTCATGATTGCTTTACGGATAATATGGAAGTCTAGGTGTAGCATAATTTACCAGAACAAGAGAGAGTCGGCGGGCTTTACAGTGAATAGAATCAAGAGTTTAGCCAAGTTTTGTATTCAAGACAGCGTCAAGGAGTCCATCAGGGGGAAAGATCAGTGTATAGGTTGGGCTCAACCAGATTCTAATGTGGTCAAACTCAACATAGATGGAGCTGCGAGTTTAGTTAATGGAAGGGTCAGTGCATGAGGCCTTTTTAGAGATAGCAGAGGCAATTGGCCGCATGGTTTCTGGATAAATGTGGGCAGAACAAGAGGGGACACAATAGAGCTCTGGGCCTTGAGAGAAGGGCTATCGATAGCTAAGAGGAAAAAGTTTGGTAATTTGATTATAGAAAGTGACTCCTTAGTTCTGGTGAAAGCAGTCAATGAGGGTGTAGGAGCTAATCATCCATGGAGGAATATGATTACTAAATGCAAGAATTTGCTTAAGGAGCTTGGAGCTAGAAAGATAAATCACATCTTTAGAGAGGCCAATATGTGTGCTGACAAGTTGGTGAAGATAGGCAAAAGTGCGGCTGCAGGGGCTCATGAGGAGGTTAATTCGCCGCTTGCCATTAGAGGTTTGCTATAGGCTGACGCTATTGGAGTTTCCTTCTTTAGAAGGAAGCATGTCGTTGTTTAGTCGTAGTACTTTCTTCATGCTGGGTTGTTCTGTTCCTTTCTTTACAAAAAAATAAAAAAAATAAAAAAAATAAAAAAAATTAGGCCCATTGATGAATGATCAAATCGAGATTCGGATGCAGAAGGCCTTTTTCTTCAGGTAGGATATAGGTTATTGCACCAATGAGTTACGATTTAACTGGTTTTTCTTCCCCTTGTAAATGTCTCAACTTCGGGTCTCAATATGTACCCAAAAAAAATATAGGCTATCACAAGAAGCCTTCTTACATTTTGTTTGGAACGAGGGAATGGAAGGGAACATGCCCTACTTCTAATGAAGGGATATTCTGTCCCCTCCCCCTCTTCTCCCTCGAAAAGATTCCCATCAAGAGGTTAGTTGCGTTTCCAACATGGACTACAAAACAAAATTTTCTTTAGCCTGAAGAGTGGAAGGGTAGTCAAATGTATATACCTTTGCTTCTACTCTACTCCTCTAGGGTTCAACCCAAACTCCAAACCGTTTCAACCTCCGAGTCCTGATTCTGAGTTTCCCTTATAGTACTTTCCGGTATCTATCATCCTGAGTTTGCTGATTAATTATACTCCATTGAGAAAGGAAAGGAGACAACTAACCTAATTACGAGGAGGGAAGAAGCATTATTAAAAAGAAATAAAAATTTAATTCTCGAATCATTAATTTATAAAAAATAAAAAAAAAATCTTAATTATAAAAAATAATAAAAAAATCTTAATTTTGAATTCTGTCCATTTTAATGAATTAAAAAAAAAAACAAATAGTAAATTATCTTCTGAATTTTGCCCCCCATACAAAGCTGTATGATTCATACAAAGCTGTAAGATTCAGATCTTCCACAGCATCATGAAATAAATGATTTGCGATGGACGGCTCAGATTTATCCTACACACACATCGCTGCCACGTCATATTATCTTATCACCTTTGTCTTCCCAACGTTAACAAACCAGCAACTCCGACCACCTCTCCGGTTTTTGCTAGCTTTCCCTCCAAAGCTTGAAAATGCTTCACTCTCTTCACGTCCCAACAACCTTCTCTCTCTCCTCTCCCCAAAACCTTAATCCTCTGTCTCTCGCCTCACCGTCTTCCCCTTCTCCTTACCCTCCTCTCATCCTCCAATTCCGCACCGCACCCCGCGAAAATCTTCGGTACCTCAAAACCCTAGGCATAATTCATCCCAAGACTAGGCTCTACAAATTCCCATCCCCCATAACCCTAGAACAAATCGTCTCCACGGTAGATTTCTTGAAATCCAAGGGCTTCTCGGATTCTGATTTCCCTAGACTGGCCTTCCTTGTTCCTAAACTCTTTTCTCCCCACTTTGATCCCAACAACGTTGTCCCAGTTTTCGAATTCCTAACCTTTGAATTATCTGCTTCCTTAGATGAATCCAAGAGGCTGATTCTCCGATGTCCCGAAATCCTATTTTCCAATGTTGAATATTGTCTCAGACCTACACTTAATTATTTGAGAGAAATTGGGATTCAGAAGCTGAACCGCCCGAGTAATTTGAATGCATATCTTTTGAACACTAGGGTTGATAAGCTTGATGAGAGAATGAGGTTTTTGAGGTGCATTGGTTTGCCATGTGAAGATTCTGCTAGGATTTGTGCTCGGTTTCCTGCTATTTTCAGGTACAGTTTGGAGAGCAATTTGATTCCCAAATATGAGTATTTGGTGGGGGAGATGAAGAGAGATGTTGTAGAACTAAATGGGTTTCCCCAGTATTTTGGGTATAGTTTGGAGAAGAGGATTGTGCCTAGACACTTACATTTGAAGCAAAGGAATGTCAAGGTTCCATTGCAGAGATTGTTGTTGTTGGGAGATGAAAAGTTTTATGCAAAATGGAAGTGACCCTTTATCCTCAAATTAAAGAAATGGTATACCCTTACTCGCTTGTATGCAAGTATGTTCATGCTACAATTTTGGCTTATTTTGATCTCTTCTACAAAACATAGAATTAGGGTTGCAAACTACATGGGCTGACTCCAAACAAGTCTATCCGTGTGTGTGTGTGTATATATATATATATTAACTAACATCGATATTTAAAATCGATATTTAAAATCATATTCTGACTAATTCTGTTTGAATATCTATAAAATCCCAAAACTTTAATTAAGAAAATTAACATCTCATCCTACTAAACCAACTCTCTCTTATAACCCTTGGTAAACAAGTCTATCCATACACATCCTGTGCTCAAGCTCCAACCATATGAATCAGATTCGTGCTCAATTTTTCAGCCCCACGCAACTACATATTTTTTACCATAGCAAATGGTACATTGAGGTCAAAAACCTTGCTTTAGGACAAGCCGAATTGAAAGATGGTACCAAGTAGCAACAGCCCTTGCGCGGCTGCAACATGCCCCTAGCTATGATGTTACGCATGCACTTGGAAAATTAGGTAGACACTAGCAAGCAAACCAACCAACCAGGAGATATAATGTAGAGTCGTTCCTAAGAAAGCTCACAGAAATAAAGACAAAAGGTTACTTTAATGATAAGAATAAAATTTCTACATATACAGTCGCAGCCTACTTAAGGTAATTAGTTTCAAAAACCTTGAAAGAATGAGAAAATGCAGACAAGAAAGATCCTTACAACACCAACAGATGCATCTTGAGCCAAATACCATGATGTAATTGTATAAGAAATTTGTGAGCTCTCTTTGCAAAAATCTCGGTGAACTACTTCAGGGGCATGGACTTTGTGTACAAGAAGATTTTTCTATGCAACATTTTTCTTTGGACTTGACAAGAAAGAAATGCAGACCCACCGTAGAAGGCAAATGAAACAAACTAGCCACTTGCTACAATCTCATGAATGGCATCACTGACTGCTTCATCATCGGATGTAACAGCTAGCTTCATGGCAACTTCCCTTTGTGCATCTATGCCAAATGACAACCGAACAAGAACCTTGACATTGCCAATGTATACGCCGGAAAGAAGACACGTGTGTGACCTTGAATTGCTTGGGATAGACTCCGTGCCCTAAAAATACCCGGAGAGAAAAGTGTGTAGAAAGAAGGTCAGCAGCATGCAGAAAGAACCAAAAATTAATACCATCAATCACATACAGTCATGCTAAAACTGATAATAGTAGCAGAAGCACCAATTGCAGACCGATGCTAGAGATTAGATTCTCATTTTCTATCATGAGGCAGCTAAATGGAGCAAAAGAAAAAGGAAATTTTAAGTAAAGATTTTTGTCATTTTAGCTTTTCCAGGTTGCATGGGACTGGGATAAATGAATATAGTTTTTCTATCAAAATTTTGTAGTCAGATTAGCTTTCAGCTGTCCAGCTAATGTGGCCAAAATACAGTTTTCCAAGGAAAGGCTAGCTAGCAACAATAAACAGCATGGAATGATAGTCTGTACCAAGTCACTTGTTTCAATTCACTTGGAGAAATGAATTTATGCTCAGCATAAATCCATCTACAGACAAAATGAAGTCAAAATATTGCAAAGATGCAAGCATTCTGGGACAAGAGATACTGGCATCGTCAGCATTTTGTTTGGTACAATCACCGCCTAGATGTACATGTTAGAATAGGCAGGTGGTAGCCCTTTGGGTTAATCAAAAACTTAAAACAGCAATACCAGTATCAAAGATCTTGTTTGTCAATCTAAATCTCTGCAATTTCTCAAATGTTCCAAGGAAATAAAAACCATTATAAAGGAACGAAGCTCTTAAACCAAATTTACCTCACAAGGCTGCATGCCAAGAAGGCTGATTACAGCACTCACAGCTTCTGCCAAGCTCTCCCTTGGGCCAAGGCCGTACTCATCTACCCGCTCAATATCTGGATCCATGCTATCCCAAGCATTCTTGAAATTGGAAACACCCACCTTCAACATGTAATCAGCTGCTACAACCTCAAGGTCCTCCAGCTGATATTCATCTTCCACCCCATCATCCTCGGCTTCACCGGTTGATGGGTCCACCTATAAACAGAAGTACACTAGAAGCTATGCTCAGAACACAAGTTTTTTTTTTTTTGGGGGGCGGGGGGCAGAGGGTGGAGAACAAGATACTTACCTCTTTGACAATAAATCTCAACATGTTTGAGAATTTTCCAACTGCAGGTACCCCTTCCGGCTTTTCAAAGGCCACAAATGTCTGTCCAGGTGTATCATATGGAAGAGATCTCAGAGGTTTGGATGCTACTTCAGAGAATTCTTCTGCTTCAGAAGTATCAACGATTACAATTACCTGGCAGCAGATACGGGTGGATAATTAGAGTCCATGCTGAGGCTAAAAAAATAGATAAACTCGGTGAAATTTAGAAGCTCTCCTTCTCACATTTTCCAACATCTGCTCTGGAATTGTATTGGTGCAGTTGTATTGGAAGACAACATGCTTATCAAATATGTGCTTCACAACATTTACTGCATACTCTGTTTCAGCTTCTGTCAGCTCAACAGGTGCTGAAGACTGTGACACAAGAAGGAACAAGTATGTAAAAACTCTCAAACCACCAATAAATCCAACAAAATCAAGATTTGCAGGTGGAAACTGAAAAAAAAAAATACCTTGAAAAGCTTTCCAAAGCTCGAGAACTCTGGAATAGAGGATAGCAACTTCTCATAGGCATCGATAGCTGCTGTGGGGCCAGGAGGTGGAGCACCCAAACCAGTTGGCTTTTTACCAGGTGCTTTCTTCTCTGCAATTGGCTGGGATTTAACCTCTCTAGGTACAGAGGAGAAGTCAAAAGGTTCTTCTGAAGGCTCCTGTATCAGTGTCCAACAAATTATGGTACACCCCTAACGCATAATAGAGAACACAGACAAAAGGCGAGGTAAAACTAACATAGTTTTTCAAACTTGTCTCCAGGTTAACCAATGGGACATCCAATGAACCAAACAGGAAGTCTTTAACATCCTTATCAGTCTCAACAACTGTACCATCACCACCAAGTGTATTTAGATAAAGCGTAGCCCTATCACGAACCTGAAGAGAGAAAAAAATAATGAGTTGCTGCTGAATAAGAAGCAACAGGCTAGCTTAGTCACAATTAAAAGACATGAAAACTCCAGAGTGCAATGACAAGTAGCAGTCATCTAAAGCAAAATCCTAAACACATCTGAAATAATGTCAAGTAATGATTTTTCCTTTAAAGAAGATCAGAATGGAGCCTAAAAGGCAGAAAATGCCTCCCAGAGTCCATTCCAAAAATGGAAGAACACATTGTTGCACCAACTACTGCCAAATAAATACAATAAAACAACACGCAATATCTCCAGACTTGCATATAAATCCATAAATGGTATCTCACCTCATCATCACTATCAAATAGACATCGCCTCAAGAGAACAAAAATTCGGGGCTGCAAAGAGATGCATGCAATAAGTACACAACTTCCACAGTATAAGTGCTCCTGGAAAATATATGAAACAAAATTTCACCTTCAATGCATCAACCATGGCTCCAAACTTCGCCAAGGTGCTTACTGCACTAGCTCGCACGGTTGCATTCTCAAGAATCACACGGTTATAGATATACCTAATATATTTGCTAGGATCTGAAGTCTTTGGACCCTCAATTCCAAGAAAATGGAGTATCTTCTCAAGAACGAACCAAACAAAAAGAAAACAAGCCATAAAATTAGTTAAACTTTCGAATATCAATGTTATCAATCACACTGCAGTTGATTAACAGAAAACAAGGTCACCTGGGTGGACAGATATGTAAATTCACAGTCCTCAATGAATTCACACAGATGCATCAATCCACTTTCTTTTGCATCGGGGATATCCCTAATAAGGATAACAATTGAATCAACAATTGCCTTCTTATACTCAAAACCACCTTCTTCCCTTAGAATGTTGCTTAAGAAATTCATCCTGTTAAAAAAGGATAACAAAAATCATTTCTAGCACTTCTAACTTCTCAGCATAACACAAAGTTTATATTTAAGTACAATAATGGGGGAAAACAGCAAAATTTGTTAAAATGGAACAGCTTCACTTACAAGGATCTGTACTTGAGAGGGAACTTCAAGCACAAAGATCTAATAGCTTCCACAACAACAATCTTGAATTCATCTGCTATGTCAGACATGAAGTTTGTAATTTGTTTCATCAGACGGTCAATACTTGATTCATTGCCTGTTTTGAGGAGCGTGGTAATGGCAAGTGTTGCAATGCTTCTGTTTTGATCAGAAATTAAACTTTCCATATCTATGTTACAGTTCGTAACAGCCATTGGGTGTGTCATTGCAACCTGAAAATGGTGTCCAAAGAAAATTGGCAAGATGAGTGCATGTCCTGAAATTACTAACAGCAAGGGGAGTGTCATATTCCTATTTAAATTAAATGTCAGAATAACTTGTTCAACCAAACAGAAATACAGTTTTTGTAGACTCATAATTTAAAACATGATTAAGCATCTACCCTTTGCACCAATTAAAAGATGTAAACAAATGAAATTTGAACAGTTTCTATCAACAAATCCCAAGAAAGCAAAGTAGATTTATAGAGTGCTGGCTAAGAATATAGAACATTCCTACAGTTTATAGAACTAAATACACGTATGGACTTTATAAACTGGAAGTCAGACTGCAAATCAGCAAACTTCTTGCCAAACAAGGTCAAATATAAAAAAGCTCAGTCAGAGTGTTCCAGGTAAATTTAAAGCTCATTTAACAAACAAGCCAAACTTGAACACTTTAAGACATGTGTCTAATCTTATCAAAAAGATAGAACCTGTTAATCACAGGCAAAGTTCAAAGACAAGATTGAGCTCGCAAGATTCAACTGTAACAACCCAAAGCTTGCTAGAGCTAAAGATGTGCTTGAGCTTGTACACAATCTCAATAGATTTCAAACAGGAGAAGGCCGAACACCTAAAAGTCGGGCTCATATCAGCTGGTTTGAAGCCCTATTTAAAAGTCCATGAACATAAAGTGCCAACTTCACATGCAAATCATAAGGAATGAAGAAGAAAGATCCACTCTTAACAAAATATTATCCATGTGTATTTCCATTAAAAAAGATGAATCTTCATCCAGGGTTTCTAGCATGCAATACACAAAACATTTTCAAATCATGCATAACATCCATCTCCTAACATTGTCCTGGAAAAAACCTATCAGCAGCAAGATAGAGACAAACAGGAATGAAATTCCTCACTCCTGAGAGATTGAAAAAAGTGAAGCAATCTGAAGAAGAAAGTCAGACACCATGACTGTAACCAATTATAACTACTAAAAGGAGAAATCTAACCTTGTTCAAAGTGCGAACAGCAGCAAAACGAAGTACAGGCTTGGAAGAACTCAAAAACAGCTGTAGAACAGTTATTGCAGGAGTAAGTTCACGACTTGTCACCCCACTTAGCTCCGTGATTGCTCTAGCAGCTTCAAAAATCACCATCTCTGCTTTGTGGCGAAGACAACCCTCAAGATAGTCATAGAATGGGCGGTCACCAGTTTGCATGTTAGACGATTCTTTAATAACCTACACACATATTTGTCATGAAAAGGTTGGTTGGACATCATAGAAACTCATTCTTAAAGCAAGCTTTCACTTTATCAAAAGAGTTGCACCTGGCTAGCGTAACGTATCAAGAGGCACTGTGCCAAAGGAGAGCGAACTGTTCCCCTCGTCAAGCTTGTAACTAGCTTGCTAACTGCCAAGCGATCATTTTGTCGGATCTGCAATTTTATGAAAAACCACATGGTTAAGGAATTGCCATGACACATGTTGTTTCCCATATCAACAAATTAGTTACCCTGAATATAAAACCAAGAGCACATCATACCTGATGAAGCAAAGCTAGAGCATGGAACTGTACAAGGGCAGCCCTTGATTGAACAGCTTCCTGCACCTCATTACTCCACCGCTTCACTATCTCTGGATTTGTCTGAAATAAATCCCTGTGCATTACAAAACATTCCTATTTTCATAGCAGCAACTTGATTCATTTGAGACCATAGAAATAGCACCTGAAGCAAATGGATCCCACTAACAAGTGCAGCGCTTGCAACAACAGGATTCTTATCGACAATGGCTTGTTTCAAGTATCGCTCTATCTGGGTAAGGAGTGCACCATCCGTGATTCGACAGAGGACACGAATTGCATTTGCTCTATACATGTCAGTCTTACTGTTCATATCTCTCATGAGTGAACTCGTGACAATAATGACCTTTGACATTTAAGTTGCAACTGTCAGAAACTATTAGTTTGCCTAAACAAAGAGTACCATGATTATTCAATAATTTGAACATTAAACCTCATCTGCGGAAGGAGAGAGCTCCTTGATCATCAAGTAAACCATCCTCCTTAATCCTATATCCTTTGACTGAAAGAGTTTGGTCACAGCAAAGAATACTTCTGTGGCTTCAATCTATCTTAAAGAAAATCCAGACCACATTTAAGTACGTGATGTCAGATTTCTAATCATGAAAGAAAGGCAACTGAAAGACTAAAATCTTAGTACAAAAAGCAACAAAGTTGGAAAGAAACAATTAAGCAATATAATTGCAATTATAGAATTGAGATTTTAACCTTGGTAAATGACTCTCCTTGGTTAAGCAGATAGAGAAGCCTTGTTATGACCTAGAAATATGCAGTTAACCAATAAGAACATAAAAATATCCGAGAAACATATTTCAGATCAATATCAACAGACGTTATCAAAAGAACTCAACAAATAGAATCCCGTGACACAACACAGTACCTGAGAACATCTCCTTGGATCAAGTTGGGGATCATTGAAAATCCTAGCTTCCTGAAGAACAGCCCCCTTCTCAATCCCCAAAAATGGAGAGTATTCCGCTGTAATGCAATCAAATTTGATACACTTAAGCCAAGATATTCATGTAACTACAAATTCAAATTGCAAATACAGTTATTTGTCAGACCCTATGATTTCTAATTTATTTCGATGTGATTTTCCATTCCCAGATTTCAATTTAAATTTTCTTAGGATGTTAGCCAGCTCTACAAGGATGTTAGCCAGCTCTACAATTCAACTCTTGAAACCAATCGAGTAGAATCCAGAGTTTAACAACTGTATATGCACAGATTCAACATTCAGTTCTGTGCAAAATCAATACCTAAATTGAGATACTTATAAGATATCTAACCTGCGGACTTCTATGTTGTTTTCCATTTACATAAATAGATTCAACATCGTTAGTGAAATTACTTGAACATTCAATTCTGCACAAACTCTAGGCCAAAATGGGTAACATTTTGAAAGATCTAATATGCAACATTGCAACTGAAGCCTTATCATACATTGTTCCACAACAAAAACCAAAAATTCGTCAATAGCTAAACATATAAGTCTTTAAATTGACTCATCCAGTCGATAGACAGTAAAAAGATGAATTGGATCACAAGACAGAGAACAAATCAGATCTGAAAAACCTAACAACGGATCCATTAATTGTATTCAGTAATGAGGCGCGATTGAAAACGAATCTTGATTGAAGCAATTGAAATTCAAACATAGAGACAAAAAAAAAAAGAAAGAAATCGAAGACGGACCTTCATCGTCGCGATCGTCGTCTTTCTTCACTAGAGGTTGAGCCATGGTAGATACTCTGAAACAATCAGATCTGATCGCTTTCTCTCTCTCTCTCTCTCTCTCTCGTCGAAGTGAACTGCAGAGAGGAGCTTATGAATCTGTTGTCTGTCTCTCGCTCTCTCTGTGCGAAAGAGATTTAGGCCTTTAAACGTAAAAATGAAGGTATGGGGGTTGGATCGCAAATATTGGAGATGGAAATGTTGGGGGTGATTAGAATCGGCTGTTCCCGACACCATCGAGTGAGTTCAACTTTTTTTTTTTTTTCCTTCCATTTTTTCTTGAGTAAAAAGAGAGCTGGCAGTACAGTACTGTTACACGTAACATAATCATCTCAGCGTCCGGGTTTATTTACACTAAATACATGTCAAAATAAATCTTAACTCAATTTTGTTTTTATTTAAAAAATCTTAATTTTTTTATTTTAATTGTAATATTTTTTTATTAAAATATAAAAAGTTTTAGATAAAAAATATAGAATTTTATAATAAAATTAAGGTTTTTTTTTTTTAATCTCAGCTTTTTCTCATAGAGTCCATGCGCCTTTTAATTACCCAATAAAAAATCTTAATTATCTACCATTTTTATTAGTGTATAATTTTTTCATGATAGTAAGAATTTTAATTTCTAGTTTTTGTATGTTTATTAGGGTGCACATAAGTTAAATATACTAAACAAATCTTGTATAAGAACTCAAAATCTCAATATTATTATTATTACAATTATATTAAAGTTTGTTTAGAGATGGTCAATGTTTTTCTATCTTTTGTGCTAAAATTTGGAGATAGAAGTCATTTAACCTATAGTAGATGCTTGAATGGCCCATCCATCCAAGATAATATTTGTTTTTTTAATTGAAGAAATAATTTTAAAAAATAAAATAGCAAGAATAGAAATTGAGTAATAACCTTTGGGATTTGATTATGTCAGAGTTTTATAATTTGAATTAGATTTATTGTTAGATAAACCGCATCGCAGATTTTAATTGTCAAAAAATAAATGACACATACAGTTGTAAAAGTTTTATAGATTTGATCCATAATTATTGAAACCTTTCAAAAATTCTATGATTTTATGATTGAATTTTACCACATAAGGATTTCATAAGAAGAAGAGTTACTCGTATTGTATCCGCATGGTGTGCTAGTATTTTCTTTAAGAGTATATACGCAACAAAGATGTATTTACCTATCACGGATTTTTTTTTTTTTTTTTTTGTTCTTTTTGCCACAACCAATGAACAAATAATTAATACAAAACAACAGAAAAAAAAAATTATATGGCATTCAACCCCTATTAATTATACAAACACCCCATTTAAACAAATTCATGCACTCTTATGGTTTCAATGATAAACAATTAAAATGCAATTTTCTTTGATTTTTTTTTCCCCCTTTCACCCGAGCTAAATCTCAATGGCATGTTAGTTGAGTGATTGAGAATACCCCCAAAAGAATTTTGAGACCCAAACAACCCCTCATTCTGGATTCAAACTAGAAGTTTGTTCGAGGGCTTTGCTTGCGGGACAAGTCTCCACTTGAAGAGGAAGCATGCATTCCATAGTCACTCGTGCCTCCATACTCGCTGCTTGCGAATTCTTGGCTTGACAATGCCATCCTCCTGAATCTGGTCATGTCTGCATTGTATGATCCCTTGTCATAGTCAGAGCTACCGCTTGAACCAAATGCCCCGCTCTGTCCTGGCTTTAGGCCCTCATCTAGAGCATCCAGGGATACATCTCCTTCGAGTGCACGCACAACCTGTTTCACAAATACATAGAGTTGATCACATTATAAGAATTCTTGTTAAAAATTTTATAGGCAAACCATATTCTCTAGCTATGTATCAAATATCGAAAGTGAATATGCATATGGGGTTCACATCAAATGCTAGAAAAATAATATCAGTGCTACTAAATTTTGTATTGATAAATTCAAAAATCTGGGCGTGATAAATGTAACTCTCGATCTTATCAATTTGATTTTAAAATTGGAATCGGATGAAAGCCACTTTATTCTATTGGTAGGACAATGTTTTTTTTTTTCTTTTCTTTTTTAAAATATGTTATTCTTTAGAAGTGTTGTAGGAACCCCTAATTGATTTCTTTTATCAAAGAATAACATTTTTTCTTTTTGTTCCCCGGAGTAAATAGTATTAAAGTTTGATACAAAACTTATAAAAAATGTAAATGTTATTTTAATATGATACAAAATTTATGGAATGGGTGAACTTACCTGGCTCATTTTTGGCCGTCTTCTTGCGGAGTGCCTAACACAAGTAGCAGCACAGCCTGCCATGCGAGCGAGCTCGTTGGGACTGTAGTTGTTTTCCAACCTTGGATCAACAAGCTCATCAAAGGTTCCTTCTTCCATTGCCTTCAAGAGCCTAGGCCTAGCCTGTTTGTGCATTAACAAAAGAAGTACATTATATGGGGCTTCATTCAACTTCACTTCCTTATTTTAAGTATGATGAGACAAAAAAATAAATAAATAAATAAATGATTTTGTCAAGGGATGGATCCACACCCAGTCCACCAAGCTATCCTCCATAGTGTTGTCTACGGGACGACGTCCTGAAATCAGTTCCAGAAGCATAATACCAAAGGAGAAGACATCAGATTTCTCGGTTAGTTTGCCACTTGAAGCATATTCTGGTGCCAAGTACCTACATTATAGCATATATACAAAAATTATAAAATTAATAGGCCTCTTATGTGATATATGCTCGTACATGTGAAAAAAATAGTCCTGGTAATGTTAGGGTTGTCTTACCCGAATGTTCCCATGACGCGTGTTGAAACGTGAGTGTTTGTGTCTGCAGATAGCTTAGCCAGACCGAAATCAGCCACCTAAGTTATGTTTATGTTCAACAGATCACTTTAATTAGCCACAAGAAACATCCTAATAGCATACATCATGTCTTATGCTTAAAAGATAATGTGCATACCTTAGCATCGAAACTATAGTCAAGTAGGATATTTGCGGTCTTTATGTCACGGTGGATAATGCGCGGGTGGCCTGCATATAATGAAGCAAATCAATATACACTGTGTGAGTGTGTGGGTGGGTAGGTGTGCGTGAGAGAGAGAGTTGAGTTGTTTACAATCTTCATGGAGGTAAGCAAGCCCCTTAGCTGATCCAAGCGCGATTTTCATCCTTGTACTCCACTCCATTGGTGGGCGATCATTTCCTGTAATATGAGATTTTATCAAATGTTTCAATTAAAAATCATTTCTCATCATTTTCAACAATCTAAAAAATTTAATTCAGTTCGATGAAAATCTTATTATTAAAAGATTATTATTTATTATGGGTAAACGATCATAAACTTCTACCTAACTAATTGATAATATATATATATATATATATATATATATATATATATATATATTTCTTTTTTTTTCCTTAGAGTTACACCTACAAGTGATCTTTACTCATGGAACTCTAGTGATCTTTACTCATGGAACTCTTACGTAATGACTTTATCACAACAAGCGGGCAATGTCTAATTCCAAGCAATATACAAGCCCTCAAAAAATCAAACAGAGCTTGATGATTAGCAAAAAGAGATGATGGTTACCATGAAGGTGGAATTCAAGGGTCTTGTTAGGCACAAATTCGTAGACCAACAACCTTCTATCTCCGGCAATGCAATACCCAACAAGTGAGACAAGATGTTTGTGATGGACACGGCTAATGATCTCAACCTCCGCCTGGAACTCTCTCTCTCCTTGTCCACTCCCCGACTTGAGACTCTTCACTGCGATTTCCTTTCCATTTGGCAGCACCCCTTTGTGTACATATCCAAATCCACCTTGGCCTAATAGGTTGGTATTGGCAAATCCGCCAGTGGCAGCGTGGAGCTCATCATAGTTGAAGGTACTCTGATTGAATCCAAGTGCTAGGGCAGGGTGTGGAGGGGGCAGAGGTGGTCCATGAGGACCAGAGAAACCCGAGGAGCTCATCTCACTACTCAGCATTGGCGGGGGCGGCGGTGGTGGCGGTGGTACCCAAGCTCCTCCCATCATATGTTCCCCTTGATGTGGAGCCATTTGCCAATGCTGATTTGGATGCATTTGGTTATAGTTTTGGTTATAGTATCCACTTGCTACCATATTTAAACAAGAAACAAACGAAAGTGCAAAAGTTAGTATAGTCTCTTTGTTTGCCAGTAGAAAAATTCTATTACATAGCCACCATTTTGGCCCTGATTTTATTAATGAAGCATGAATCTAAATCCATGATTTATTTCATACTTTTTTTAATTTAACTGTATAATTATTTAGATTTATAATAATCAATGAGTTATTGTTCAATTGAGATCATATCCTTCCCCTAAAAGTCTTGAATTCGAGCATATAATACCACATGCATTGCTCATAACATAAATGAGTAAGTTCATCTCTTGCAATTATGTTAACTACCTCGTATGAAGGTAAACCTTGGTATTATGGTTATTCCTTAAGGATGCTATTTGTGTTTGTCCAATGCCCATCCCATGTTATTGAATAAATAGAAAATTAAGTTAGACCAATTATAATTTATATCATATTGCTTGATAAAAAGTCAAGGCGTGACCTAGCCTTTCCTTCATTCTTCATGGAAGGTCGAAGGCTTGGGCTCTCCATCAATTTGCCTTAGTCTAATTCATTTTCCCTCTATTTTCTTTTATAATATTTTTCAATTAAAGAAAAGAGTTGTTGCAATGAGGAGAAATTAAATTTTTCTATAAAAAATGCTAAGATGATGATGGTGTTAATATTTTTTTTTTCTTTTTTTTTTGTATCTAAAATATCCATTTTTAATCTCGGTAAGCATCAAATCATAATAAGAGTCGCCCAGAATAACTAGCTTAGTCCCGCACAAACTTTGAGATTTCCTACGTTACCTTTCTCCTAAGAAAGTAAAGATCATGACAAGTTTTATATATATGAAGTTGTTTTCTATTCATACCTGTGGAGCTGTCTCTGTAGAATTGCATGTTGTCTTCAGGTCTTCTCTTCTTTCTTCTCGTACATGAGACAATCAAGCAAATCATGATAAGAAGGAGCAAACCCCCAGCAACAGCCCCAGCAATGGCGATGGTGACTTTGCTGTTACTTGATGAATCGGAAGAAGTCGTTGATGTTGACGATTGATCAGAGAGCTGTGACGATGAAGGTGGTGGGGGTGGAGGAGAGCTCCATGGCGGTGTGTGGGATGATGATGGTGGTGGTGGAGGAGAGGAGGTTCTGCCAGAGGAAGGTGGCGGTGGGGATGACTGGGAGCTCTGCGGTGGGGGTGGTGGTGACTGGGTGGAGCTCTGTGGTGGGGGTGGTGATGATGACTTTGGTGCTGGGGGCGGCGGCGATGAATCTGTGGGGGGTGGTGGTGGTGGTGGTGGTGAGGAGTCGTTCTCCGTAGGTGGTGGTGGTGGTGATGATGGTGGTGGTGGTGGTGGAGGTGGAGAAGATGAAGTCGTGTTATCCTCGGACATTTTTTTCCCCTTTTTCTTTTTCGGTTGAGTTTCTTAAGCCAATATGAATCTTAGAGCATTACAAACTCGCCGGAGAAACCCACTGCTCCTGCAGTAATGGTCCCTGGTTAGCACAACAACAACAATTCACCTACATGCAAGTGATAGAATTAAACAACTTTCATGCGTGAAATCGAAATCAAAATGCCATCCAAAGCGAACCATGATCATTCAACATTGTGTGCACAATATTTTTTGCTTATGGCTCTTGTTGTTCTCTAAAACTTTGATGTGAGAGAGAGAGAGAGAGAGAGAGAGAGAGGTACCTGAGCGAGAAGGCAGAGGGATTCTCAGAACGAAGGGAAGAGATGATGCGCGGTAATAGTTCCATCAAAGTAACGGGAACATTGCTGTCTTTCCCATTCACCTCCTACAAAAAAGGAAGTTTTGTTCCATTAGGTAGCTATTTTTAAGCAGACATCTTCCCTATTTTTGTGCCGAGCATCTTCATGGCCTCAGAGGGTATTTTGGTCATCCGAACATCCTTGAGATTCTACACTTGTTGATTGCAGATTGGGCAGTAATTTGCTCAAACACCCACAAAGTCTCTTTTATTTTTGTTTATTTATTTTGTGTATTTTCTGTTTTTGGTGCTCTCTTGGTCACCATTTTAATGGGTTGGATTCAGTTATTTTATCAACCTCACTTGTAGAAATGACCTTAGAAAGGTCACCCCACCACAAGCGCCTTTAACAACAATTGTAACAAACACAACCTCGGATCCAAAAACAAACACAACTGCATAGAGATAATTGTATACAAAATGAAGGGGGAATGTAAATAAAAGTTCACAAAAGGGGTAAAATGGAAACCCAAATTTTCCTAGGTGCTTGGTTTTATTTTGAGGTCATGATCCCAAGAATAAGTGGTTTAGCTTCCTAATGAAAAAACATCTCCCCAACTTTTTATCAGTGCAATGATAAGTTATTGAATTTGTTTAATTATAACTTTTGGATTTGAGTTATAAAAATGAAAATATAAAATTTGAAAGAATCAATCTATTAATAAATTTTATAATATTTGAATTATATTAATTAAGTAAAATTTGGATGATGATCGATGGAAAAAAAATAAAAAATAAAAACCTTTTCTCATTGTCAATGTCTTTTATTGGATCGGCCAATAATGTAGATCATGGTCATAACCGTAAGATCTTCAAAAGCAAAAGAAAGGACGCGAGAGAGACAGAGAGCACAAGATGAGTTTTTTTGACGGGTCAATGAAGTAGATCAAAGTGATAACGATAAGATTTTCAAAAATAAAACTATGAACTTGGAAGCATAGCCGTTAAACCCGATTCATATATCAACTCATGAATCTTAAAATTTATGATTCAATCGGTTAAATCGTTAGGTCATTGATTTAATCGTTGATTTTTTTAATTATTTTAAAATATAAAAATACATATAATTATATTTGTAAATATAAAATATTAATCACAATTTTTACAAAAGATAATATAATCATACGATAAAAATTAAAAACTCAAAATTTACATTTTTATTGTTCTAAAATAACAAAATATAAATAATAAATATGAAATAAAATTATAAACTTTACAAAAATAACACAACATCTATTTAATAGATTATGATTTCATATATAAATATGACTAATTCAATATTTCTTTCAACAAATTTGTACTATCAAAATTAAAATCACTTGTCTCAAATGATCGCATGTTAGTGCACACAAAATTTGGACCTATTTTAATCAACCTTGGTGCCAATGACATACAAAATATAATTATTTTGAAAGTTGAGTCATGTTATTTCAATAATAGTATACACAAAATGTAAATAAAATCAGCACCCATAAAAAAAGAAAGATCAGCACAAAAAAAATGTAAATAAAATATTTTAATCAAATCAAGATAGATAAGGACAATTTCACTTTATTTGGTTCAGTCCGCCCTTATCCTCACACTACAAGAAAATTAGGTATCAGTGACGAAAATATCCGTCACTGATATTCAAATTTTCGTCGCTAAAAATATTAGCGACGGAATTTTCCATCGCTGAAAGTCACCTCACTAATTTAGCGATGAAAAATTTCCGTCGTTAAGAAAATCCGTCGTTAATTCGTCATTAATTAGCTGTAACACCGAAAATTCGGTGTTAGAGATTTTGTAAATATCTCTATAATATAATGAGAAATTTTAAATTTTATTGATTTTTTATTTTTGGGTTTTAAATTGGGATTTTGGTATATTTAAAAATATATATATATTTGGAATATTTACTTATTTATTTAATTGTATATTTATTTATGTAAAAAAAAAAATAGAGAGGAGGGGGAGGCGGTTCAACATGAACGCCCCTGTCCCCAAATCGATTAAGGTGAAGCCCTAATCGATCTCTTTCGTCTCTCTCTCCCTCTCCCCTCTTGTCTCCCCCGCCCCCCCCCCCCCCCCCCCCCCCCCCCCCCCCGCCCCCCCCCCCCCCCTCTCTCTCCCTTTCTCTCCTTTTCGTTTCCCCTCTTCTCTTCCTTCGACTCCTCTCTCTTGTCTCTCCTCGCTCTCCTCTCGCCCCTTGTCTCTCACCTCCCCCGCCGCGCCGCTCCGGGCTCTTCGCCACGCGTTGAAGCCCTCGCGAAAGCCCTTAGACCATAACCCGCGATTTCTTCTCTGTAATTCTAACCCTAGCTCTAGGTTTCGATTTCTCTTGATAATTAGGACTAATTGTTAAACTTTGCTTCAATCTAGGAGCATTGTAGGGCTCGGACAGCGTTGTGGATGCACGGACATTAGGGTTTTGGACTGCAGTAAACCCTAGGTGAGGTAAAATATTAACTTATTCGATTTAATTGGATGAATTTAGGGTAAATTAGGATAAGAAATGTTTTATATGTATAGGATGTATGTTAGATTCAATTAGAATGCATTG